>CAHIKZ030000358.1:925000-982500 GCA_903632075.3 Acanthosepion pharaonis | reverse complement strand
CTCACATCCAGTCTTTCACCGGCCGGCCAATGACTACGCCACGCTGTGTCACCATTCTCGTTTGCATCAGTGTGCACCAAGAACTGAGTTGCACATTCACAAGGGAACCAAACACGGAAACGTACGCCACGCCGAGAAATGATAACACGAATTCTTTCAATATTATCAAAGTAGGAGTTATTATTCAGGGCTTCACTTGCTCAGTATGTATGGATTGGTAAGTGACAGGACAGTATCTGCCATGTCAGACAGTTATTCCTTTCAACTCTTCCCTCCCTTACCTATTCTTTGTCCATCTCGCAATCACGAAATGTGTCTGGCAACACGAACGGGAGGCATCGGAAACATCCAAGGGACATACTGTTCCTATCCAAAGGTGGATCAGAACTGACTTTTTCGATCCTAATATAGACTAGCAACCGGAAATCATCAATGCCCAACTCTGTTGTCACTTGATCCCAAAAGCTTACTTTTATTTATTTGTTTGTTTGTCTCCTTTCTGTCAAGTGGATGCCGCTTAGACTACCCGACATCAAAGACTTTATCCGCCGGCCATAAATCAGAAACAATTGAGATCGAGATAGAAATCACACCTTCCTCTTCTGTGTGGGTGTGTCGTAATCATAGTGCATAACAAGAGCGGACGGACGGCTACTTGCAGGAGACGCCTTATATGCGAGCGAAGTTGTAAATTTATTTTGAGACTAGGTGTAATTATAATTTTTAAGCCAGTTTTTCATTACAGAGAGAGAGGGGGAGAGGGGGAGAGAGAATTTTAAGCCAGAGAAGGGGAGAGAGAGAGAAAGAGAAGGGGAGAGGGAAGAGAGGGGGAAAGAGAGAGAGGGGGGAAAGAGAGAGAGGGGAAAGAGAGAGAGAGGGGAAAGAGAGAGAGGGGGAAAGAGAGAGGGGGAAAGAGAGAGAGGGGGGAAGAGAGAGAGAGGGAAAAGAGAGAGAGAGGGGGAGAGAGAGAGGGAAAGAGAGAGAGAGAGAGGAGAGAGAGAGAGAGGGAAAAGAAGAACAAATAGAAGGAGAGCAAAGATGAGAGAAGGAGAGGAAAGATGAACGGAGAGAAATAAAAAAAAATTTCCACCTGAAAAAATCCTTTTAGTAAAGCATTCGATAGAGCAAGGTAGCAGGTCTTTCTCTATAACTGTCTGCATTTCCCTCAATTTTCTCCCCCACCCCCTTTTTTAAACTATATATTTAGAAGCTTTGAATGTCATTAGAAACAATTCAGCTCAGAATCTCTTCAACCTTTGCTGGCTGAAGTCAATAAAATGCTCCATTATTGTCCACCTTTAATCTGCCTCCAGGCTGGCTATCTCGGTTGAAAAGCAAACTTTTGCTTACTTTTGTGAGACGTGACGGAATCATGCTGTACAGACGCCAGCGAAACTAATGCGTCAGAAAACGTCCATGGCTGACAATAAGTTGCTATGTTCCAAGAAAGACCACCAAGACACTTAGAGCAGATAGAAGCACAATAATAGTCGGGCAATATTTTGAAATAAAGATCAATTTCAATGAAGATAGTGAATCGAAATTTAGGTTGTTGCATATAGACATTTTTGTTAATGCAAGTTGAAAAGGGTAAAGTTCATAAGCCCAGATTGGGAAAAAAATATCTGCGACACACTTTTGCATATAAAATTCTATCAAATCAAAGCAGGAATACCAGATTAAGCAAACAAGTATCAAAATGGACAACAAGCGAAAATTCAAATTCATTCATCAGTAGCCAAAGCCCCACCCAGCCTATTTTAAACAGTAAGCCTCAAATTTACAAGTAGTAGAATTCGAAATTTTATTGCATTCTTATTTTTTTAGATACTATGACACAGGCTCACATAAAAATTCCTTTACATTATTTTCTCGGAATTGCCAGATTTTCTAGCGAAAATAGTGGTATGGATTCGCATTGTCGTCCCTACGGGTTGAATTCAGTTTTCCTTCTGAGACAAGTTGCCGTCAAAGGCCACAAACGCCACTCTACCCTACTAGTTAACCTGCAGCTGGGGTGGCGCGAAGGCTTTCTAAAGTAACCCAATGTTGTAACCCCGAAGCAGAACTCAATATTCCCAAACAGATGTTAATCAACACTCAAGCCTAAAAGCTGGGTTGGTGAGACACGTTAACGCCAGAATAGTTCAAGAATGTATTCGTTTATTAATAATATCTTCGTTAAACAGGATAAACAGAAAAAAAAAGCGTTATCGGCAAGAAAAAATTCAAGTTTCGGTTGAGTCTGTTGTCGCCACTTTCGCGAAAATCCATCTCGATTCCTATCAGCTCTGGGTTAAATGATAGTATATTAGACGCTCCAGCCTTGGATGGCAACCAGTCTAAGAGAAGAACAATTCTGAAGTCAAAACTGAGACGGAAGCGGAGAACGAAACTTTTCCTAAATAAGTCATGGCAAGTCACAGATAATAAAGATAGTTTTTTTTTTACGGCTTATCAACCCTTTGTGGGTTATTTAAAACCGAAATATATTTTTCGATTGTATTTTTTTTTTATTTCACCCTAAGCAAGGCGATAATACCACTAAGACGCAAAGGGGTTATTGGGGTGAAAGAGAACGAGAAGTCTTTAGAAGGAATCGGAAACCCAATCATAAACAAGAGAGAATCCTCTACTCATGTTCAATAAACGGGGAAGGAGTTTGAACCGGGCGATAGGCAAACTTATTTACTCCTATAATTTTCAAGAATATAAATGTATCCCCTCCACAGATACGTAATACTATTTAACTCATATTTGGGAGAGAGATGGATTCATATCTCTTATGTAAGTGAATGCAATGAATGAGTGGAATTCGAACTCAGCTCTGTTTTATTGTCCAGAGCCACTATCCATTACACCACCCGTACACCCTACAGATAAAAAACAAAAAAAAAGAAGAAAAATGTGTTTGGAGTTGATTTCAAACGCAACCACCAGCAATAATAATAATAATCAAAATGTACAACTATTATTAATCCCGAAACAATCTAATTTGGCCTTTTGATTGTAGTTTATACTGCAGCTATGCTTAGTTTCTGGGGGAGAACGCACAATTTGGCGAGGTCAATAGTTTCAACAAAAGCTCAAACCCTTGGTCACAATGTTAACTTGATTCAAACAACAGGTTTGGTTTTCACGCGTTTCTCAACAGTACCACACGTTGGGATCAAGAAATCACCGTCCCAACATAGGGAGATTCGAACCCGGAATACTAACGTTCTCTTTCATCTTATGATATTAACCCCTTTCGTTTTAGTGGATTTATCGGTTTGCTTGGGGTGGAATGATACAAAAAGAGCCGCTTAATCGGACCAAATATGCAAAAAAAGAAATTTTTTTTTTTTTGAAAGACACGACGGTTTACATGGACCAAAAGAATTTCCGTGTTTTTTTGTTTTTGTTTTTTCAGAAATCGTTGTATTTTTATTTAAAAGATCAATTCAGATTTCCTCCAATTCAACTTTAGACAAGTAAGAATTTTTTTTTTTAAAGTTATTATAAAAAAGTTTTCACGCTAAATCTATGTATCAAGAAAAAGAAAAAAAAAAAAAAAATTTTTCGACAGTTTCGCAAATAAAACTTAACAACTTTTCCTTCATATGCCCCTAAGTAAACCGTTAAAAAGCCACTGACAATTAGATAAGGTGATAAGCGAAGAAAGAAAGGGAGATTATTTCTCTTAACAGCTGTCTTGCCTTGAGTTCAAACAGCCAAGGTCTGAGTGATCAGTGGCATAATTCTTGGAGACAGGAACTGGAAATTGTTCTTTGAAGTCTGGTTTTCTTTACCAATTGCTGAGAGCAATACATTTCACTCAGCACTTTTTACTTCTGGATTAAGTTTATATAAACTTCTGCAGTCATCGGCTTACATTATAAAATCTAACACCTTTCATACCGAGAGACACGTTCTTTTTGTCATGGAGAGGAAAACGAATATTATCGAAGAAAAACAATAAGTAACATCTTCATTTACTGACATCATCCAAAAACGGAATTAAATAAAGTTAATTAAAATTCATTAATTTACGGATAAAGAATTGGTTTAAAATACAAAAAATAACAAAACAAAAAACCAAATTTGAGGTCAGTCATCTTAGTGTTGCTTTTATCAGAAGTGCCTACAATGTTTAACAGCCTAAAAAACCCAAAAACAACCCCAAATCACTGCAATATATACTATAAAAGAAATGATTATCTGTGTGTCACATACAGTCTGCGTGTGACTTTACATGTAACATTGTTATGTCTGTGTTGTGCGTGTGTCACTAACATTTGTTTGTTCCAGATACTGTGTACACACAATTTAATTTAATAAAGTTATAAAGCCTTGAAATAATGCATTTCCATCCTACTTACTCTGGGAAAAGCTTATCTTGAGCTGAGGAATAAAATCATGAAGTTGGAAACAAAAAAAAAAAAAAAAAAAAATTTAATTTTATTTAAACCCTAAAAATTGAGATAATTATAAGATTTTATAACACTTTTTGGAATTTATTAGGCAATAAATGAAATTATCGTTTAAAGAGTTAAAAGAAAGATTATAGAAATATTTTCAAGTCCGTCGTTTGTTAAAATATACATGGGCATATGTACATACACGCATAGTTTGAATGAAACTGAAGTGGACTGTTGCGTCACGAGGGCTAATTTCTCTGCCTGACAACAATCCTTGGATAATAGGAAAAAGTACAACTGGAAATCTGAGGTTCTTTGAAATCATCTTTATTTACTTTATTACTCTTCCTATATTTTAATAGCATATATTTTCTTAAAAATGTAGCCTTTTAAACGGACAATTTCAATTTAAAATGCCGTCAGTCTTACCGAACTAGTGTATATATAAGCTAAAAGAAGGTGAAAATAAACTAATGCACTGGATTCTTTCAGCAATTCTTAGTGATAACACACAAATATAACCCTTGGAAATCTTATTTCCACCAAGTCTATACAAATACCTGTCAATACGATTTCTTATAAAAGTATTATTTTAATTTTATCTGTTCTGTAGACAATTCCTGGCACACAATTCTGTAGACAATTCCTGGCACACAATTCTGTAGACAATTCCTGGCACACAATTCTGTAGACAATTCCTGGCACACAATTACTTCTTTTTTGGTCACCATTCTTTTGAAGAATGCAATTTCTACAAAATTTTTAACCAAAAATAAAATCTGTAATTATGATGTCTCCACGCTTTATATTTTAAAAATCGATTTTATATCCATAAAAGTCAATATCTTAAGATCAAAGCTTGGAAATGGAACTGAATGTAATATATAATGGATTTATTTTTATGGCGTAGCAATTTTAAATTAAAATTTTAAATTGCTTGAAAGTTTTTATTAATTTGTAAAAAGATGATACCGTATTTTAAACTGGAACACATATCATAGAATCACATAGCAGCTTCTCGATAACGGTTCTGTATAAAATAGGTTAATTTCTTTTATTTGAGATCGGGAGAAAGATTACATAACTTGACTTGTTAAAACATCAAAGTTATTTCCCTTTAGCTGAAAGTGACCACTGACGGTGTATATATCACCAAGTAATAGAAAGAGCCGATTTAAACTCAATGTCCCTACAAAGATAGGCGATCACGGCTCTCCACAGCTTCAATATTTGTGAATTGCCATGATTTCTTGGTAATGATAATGGAAACTTTTCTGTTGCTTTCTCCATGGTTTTAAGTTCAGAATTCCCATCGCTTATTACTTAAGTACTTAGACTTCTATATAATAAATGCAAATGTCAGTGTGTCACACTTTTTCAACTTTACTTCTAGAGACCGTAACTCAATTTATAATACCATTTTGAAATCAGGCCGACTCAGTGAGCAAATTAAAAAACATTCCGGTGCGGATTCAGACCCGCAATCTTGAAATTTGGGGTTCCCAATTTTTCATTACTGCGATTGTTTTCGGCAATTTTTTACGTGATTTTTTGCGACGATTTTTTTTTTTTTGGTACGATAACAATTTTTATAAGTTGGAAATAAATTTAGGAATAATCGAAATTAATTGCGAAATCTAGCTAAAGTCACCCATGAAATAAAAATAAAAGGAAGGAATTAGGTACATGAAATAAGTACATTAAATTAAGTGGCGACAGAATAATTATCGTTGAACTTTTAAAAGGTAAGCTTAGAAATTAATGCAATACTTAAATGCAGCGATCAATTTTGAGTTCTTCTGTAGTTTATTGTTGCCTATCGCATCTACTCCTTCCTACCTATTGTGATCAAGGCCCAATGAAGAACCTTCCGCAGGAGCTAGCTCAAATGTCGCCTAATAGATCGGCTTTTAAGTTACTTGTGAATATAAGCGAAGTACTCTACAGGCAACGATATCTCATCAATTTACAGTTGAAATGGCTCGATGTGACCCTAAATTCTATGCTAACAGTTTCTTCTATCGCACTTAATTCCTCAGTATCTGTCTATATTTCTGAGATGAGGTATTATGTACACTATTTACATTATTCGGACTATTGTCCGCGTCGTTGTTGCCATATTTATCACAACGTTTCGGCCGTTGTATGCCCCGGCCTTCTTCAGGTGGATCTAACCAACGCCTTTATCCAGTGTGCCATGTGTCCTTAAGATCCAATGACAGAACCTAAAGAGTTGTGAGTTCAATACCTAGTTAAGGCAGTGGAGAACTTGGAGAGGTGAATTAACAGGAGATAACTGATAACTGACATCCATTAGCATTCCAACCACCTGAAGAGGGCCGGAGCGTAGAACGGCCAAAACGTTGGGATAAATATGACAACAACGATGAGGACAATAGTCCGAATAATGTAAATAGTGTTCTTAATTCCCGTTCTTTTATTGTTCTCGCTACTTAAAACTTTTCTTATATTCTTTCACACTCAGTAACCCCCCCCCCCCGTGTGTTAATGGCATTGCTGTCTTGCTTGGGGTGAGATTATTAAAAAAAAAATGATATTAGTAAATACCGAGATAGACAGATAGGAAAAGAATAAAAATGATAGTGTTTTATTTTCTCATACTCAGTCGACCCTCCTTGCGTTTTAGCGGCTTTATTGCTTTGCTTGGGGTGAAATGATTAAATAAATACATAAACTTAGCACAGATACACTTATGGCATAGTGGAATATGAGTAAATTGTAAATGAATTATATACTTTCTGAATATAAAACACTTCTACTGGATTTTTTTTTCTTCTCAAACAAAGAGGAAGTTCATGTTTGGCTGTTCATATTACAACAAGTGATAGTCTCTTCTCTGAATCTTACTGAAGTATCTATTCCAAGAGGCGCATTAAAAAAAATAAAATATGACATTTTATTGCCTTCAGTATAATAAAAGAACTTCCTTCCATATGTAGCAGGTTGATTGTAGCTAGAAGGTTTAATGCAAGACTCGGCGGTTTTTATTACACACTTATAGAAGTGTTTGCGATTGAATGAGAATAGGTGTTTACATACGAATAAAAAAACACAAACGAGAAATGAAGATATTCAAGTTCAGGTCATTGTGTCAGTGAACACAGAGTATGAGGCAAAAATGGAAGAGAAAACAGTGAACAGAATGTCAGAACAGATGAACTGTTACCCAACGTGCTTGTGATCAGTACAATTACCGATATCACACTGGCAGTAAGCAGGCATAAGTATCTAAGTAGTGCTTTGGTAGCTGGTTAATCAGACAATGAAGCTATTTATTTACGAACAGTTTTGGACACTGAGTGAATAAGAGGCAGACATTTTGTTTTGGTGGTCGGCTGTTAAAAATGAAAATATACGAATACTGGAAAGGAGGGAACACAACACACACACGTTACTTTTTGATTATTATATATGTATATAAATATTTATTTCTTGTATTTCTCTTTCCTTTCCACTTTTTTCTATTATGGTTAAAGAATTTGGAAAACTTTAGACGCGTGTCGGCGATGAACAAATGTCATAAAAATTATTTAGCAAGAACAGAAGAAAAGGGAGGGACGGAGAGAGAGAAGGACGGAGAGAGAGAAGGACGGAGAGAGAGAAGGACGGAGAGAGAGAAGGACGGAGAGAGAGAAAAGAGATAAAATATATTGAAGTGTGGTTGAAAGAAAGGAAGAAGTGGAAGGAGGTTAAGTCAGAGAGTGGGGGTTAATGAGAAAGAACCAATGAAATCAATTTTCATCATCACTGAGCACATCTTACAGGCTCATCTACCAAACACATTTTCAGATCTACCAACCCCAGGCCTGCAAATCTGCACCCAGACTGTCCCTTTGAGTATACGAGGGTGAGGTCGGGAGACTTCGGCAGCTGTTATGTCCAGTTCAAGATGGCTGCCCATGTGATTCAGCCTGTCCACTTGATTTAAGCCTGAAGCAAATGTGGCCAAACCAGTCAAGCCTACTTCCTTTTATTTGTCCAGTTAAAATCTTTCCTTTTACCCTGTGTGGTCATCATCTCTTGTTCATTTGTCTCAACAGAGAACCACAAGACACTGTTGCCGCCAAGGGTATAGCCAGGAGGGCGAGGGGACCCTCTCCAATCTTTTATTTAACCACTTAATTAGTTTTAGGCAGAGCTGGCATTTGCAGGATTCAAAAACAGAGCAATGGATAACCACAATAATTTTGTTGGAGAATACTTGCAGATAATGAATGAGGCAAAAAAAAAAAAAAAATCAACAAGCAACATCTTGTTTTCACAGATAAATAATCATTTTTTTTTTTTACTAATCTTTAAGCAATGCAAGGCCAAAGAGCCACCCAAGATAGAGGGTTACTGTGTGTTGTATGAGCGTAAGAAAGGACACGTTCTTGGGGCTATGCATGAAAGATGACCTCTTCAAGTCTAGAGTTGTCAAGATTTAATTAGAAAATAACATTTCAAAGTTCAGTCGAGGATGTTAATCTAGAGTAGAAGTAGACTTTAGGAATGGGTTTCCAGTTCCTTCTAAACAGAAAACAAAGTATAAACCCCTACACCTATTAAACAAATGGGGAGGAGTGTGAACCGGACGTTGGACAGACCTGTCAACACATGCTGAGGAAGGAGAAAAAAATAAAACTCTTGAAATTACAAAAGAAATTCATACATTTTTTTTTTTTTTTGCAATAAAACGTGTATTCATCCTATTATCATTGTGCTTGTGTTCTCCCACCCCCAAGTTAATACCACCGTTACGCCCTGTCAATACTTTATAAATAATGAACTACTCCATTTTGATTGCGTGGAAAGAGACGAAAAAACACTACTTGGTTTCAGTGAGAAAATGAAAAAAAAATTAAGATCGGAAATGAAGAGAGAGGAATGAAACCAATAAGGAAAGGCAGACACCAAAATGCCATCCCTACAATCAACCAACAGATGTGCAGAGATTTTATCTTGACGAAAAGAGAGAAAAAAGACAAAGGAAAAAAACGATAAATGGAAAAAAACGAAAAAGATAGAAAAAAAAACGAAAGAACGAAAACGGAAAAAAAAGAACGAAAAAAGAAAAAAAAAAGGGACGAAAAGGGGAAAAAAGGAAGAAAAAAAGGAGAAAAAGGGGAACAAGAACGGAAAGAGGGACGAAAAAAGGGAAAAAGAGGGACGAAAAAAGGAGAAAAGAAAAAGAAAGATAAAAAGAAGACTGAAAGCCCTGATAGGAACAAGAAGCCAGTCTATGTGCGTGAGGGAGATGTTGGAAGTGAACCCTTAAGAAATGCTAGAAATGTTTACATTTGTGAAACCCTTATTGTTCTTCTTATCAATCCAGCCTGGAGGTCATTGTCGGGGCGCTGTGAAGAAGAACCCTTCATAAATATCACAGCACACCCCAGTTTAGATTTCTGTAAATGGAGATAGATTTCTTTTCAGATATTATTTTGTGTCAACCCTGTACACACAATATTAATTTTAGCATTGATGGTTTCAATCAGAACCGGGGAGGGGGATGATCGCTAAGAACATCCCCCTCCTCAAATTTAGAGATAAATCCTACAGATGCATGCTGGGATTTGTTCCTAACCAATCCAAATGGACTACCTCTCGGTCTCATCCGCCATATTTTTGTTTTTTCTTGTCTAGAAGTCGGAACACTACAATCGATTTAATTGTATCCTTTTTTGCATGTGAACACAATTCTTACTTTGTGAACTTTTGGCCTTTTACTATTGCTTTGTCTAGTTTCAACTTGCTTAAAATTATTTTGCCCTGTGCCAAGACGGAGCCCTGTTCACATGTCCTGATTTGGAACACAAAAAAAAATAAATAAATAAAAAATAAATACAAACGATGTAAATGAAATCGCCATTGAAAGAGCCAGATGTGCAAGAAATGCAAGAAGCAATCTGATTGGCTGCTTCAAAGAACAGCCAACTAATCTCGAGGCTTGTATTATCGGGCTGACGGATCGGCCCAGTCATTTTTTCAACTTTTTGGCCGATATATCGGCCCTGTCATCTCCTGAGGGTTAATTACACCACAAACACGGAAAACATTTTTTTTTTTTTTTTAACAAGAACACACACATATAGAGTTGAAGAATATTGCTCTGCGGACGAGGTATTGAGTACTTTCTATTGGAATTGGTCGATTTCAGGGTAGATTTTACCCGGGTAGCGATTAATATAAGAAATCACGTACGCACTTCTTTCGCTTTTAACCTCAGAAGGAGTCGTTGGGGCGCCGACGTGCTGAATTGTCTACCATTTTCTTCCATCTGTCGTGGTTGTTTGCCAGAACCTGGGTCTCCGCCAATGGTTTCTTGGTGTGCTCATCATGTGATGTGTTTCGGGTGTTTTAACCTGGCGGATCCCATCCCTCTCCAGGTAAACTTAAAAATCATATTAAAGAAAAGTATGCGCCATCTAGCAGGATTCCAGCCTGTTATCTTTTAGTAAGAGAAAGCATCGTTAGATCTGACGGGATTCAGCCCCAAAGGACTTTTGCCGATCAAGCAAGGTTGAGCAATGCTTTTAAGCGAAATCCCTCTCGTCAGAGAGGCTCAAAATTTCATATTCTAACGTAAACAAGGCAAGTTAAAGAAGTAACGGAGTTTTTTTTATTCATTAACCTTATTATTGTTATTTTAGTGGAAACCCAGATTTGAGTAAATGCATTGTTTATTTATTAAACAGTGAGTTTATTTATTTTCGTCTACCGGCCTGAATATTCAAGAGATGTTCTTATTAAAGAAAACATTCGCTCTCCAGCAACCCACCTCCTGTCAGGAGAAACCGTCATGAGATCCGATGTGCTTTAGTCTGTCTCAGTGTGTTGATGACCAAGAAAAGTTGAATCGTCGACGCACTTATTTTAGCGCTTCATTATTTTACTTACAATTGTTGCCACGTGATGCAAACAATAGTCGGTCAGTGCCTTATTTAAACAAATTAGTTGTTTATAACCATCTGCGACTTATATTATTGATAAGTGTTTTTTTTTAATTTACCTAAGTAGCGAAGTAATTGTTCTAAGTAAAGCGGTTAATCGAAATAAGTGCTGTGTAATTTGCTGCATTTTTTTAACCACCCCCACCCTCAGGCGATAAAAGCCGCTAGGATGCAAGGGTTTACTAAGGGTGAAAGAAACAAAGAGGTCAAATAAACAGCATTCAAGGAGAAAGATGACGATTGACTTTGCATTTAAAGTCAATAAGATCATAGGTGACAGGAAAGCGAAAGAGTTCCACAAGCGAGAAGTGCGAGAGAATGTGGCGCATATATATATATATATATATATATATATATATATATATATATAATAGAGAGCAATGAAACGTTAGAAACATTTTCTTTAACGTTGAAACAAGATGTACAGTTTTGTAGTGGGTATGTGCATGTTCTAATGTAACAACGCATAATATATATATATATATATATATATATATATATATATTTCATTTTCACCCAAACCATCCTAACCTAAATTGCCCTAAAAAAAAAAAAAAAAAAAAAAAAAAAAAAAAAAAAAAAGAAAAGTTGTTTGTGATACCGGAAATGACACTGTTACATTATCTTTGACACTTAGAGCTGAAAATAGAAAAAGTAGGAAGAGAGAGAAAGTGACGACATTTGACGCGTACGCACGTGTACACACACACACACACACACACAAAAGAAAGGAAGGAAAAAATCAACTAAACACCAATAATAATAATATCCCAATTAGCGCATAAATTAATTATGCCAAACTTAGTATAAAAGAAAAAAAAATTAAAATTGAGAAAATCCGATCGATCACTGAAATCTCCTGAGGAGTGGGCCGAACCGTTACAAAAAAGTTCGTCTATGAAACTCTGTAGTTGAGTTGCTAAATATAAGAGAATATCTATCGATTCAGTGACAAATTTCATTTGTATTAATCCAAAATATTTATATAATGAGTCAAATAAAAAATTTATGGATGACACAAAAATCAACTCAAGCAGCTCCACATTTTTTTTTTGTTTTAAATTGGGGAAAAGTGTTCCACCTCTTCAGTTTTAATCTTGGGTTTTCTTTTCTCCGCCTGACACTTCCCAAGTCCCCCATTCCACACTGACCCGACTTTCTAAAGCAGTGAAAAAAAAAATGGGGGGGGGGAGAGACAATGAAATATTTACTTTAAGTAGCGAAACACGAAGATATCTTATCCTTACAAGTGTTTAACTTGGCTGTAGCATCAATGCCAACTTTTGTCCGGATTTATCAGAAAATTGCCGTAGCTAGTGTCCCCACCCTCTACATTATTTTTTTCGGGGGGGGGGGCGTGTGTGTGTGTGTGTGTATGTGTGGGGGTGTAACAGTAATGTGTTCGGTGAATAACCACTTTGGAGGGAGATACGAGAAAGACAGAGATACAATCTACCAGTTTACTATTCCCCCCCAACCACCACAGAAAACCATTTGCTTAGGAAAGCAAATAAACTATTTTTTTCTCTCCTTTCCCTGAATGGAGGAAATCGTGGGTAGGTGTGGGGGTGGTACGTACGTCTCTTTCGCTGTCGGCTTTTTTTTTTTTTAAAACACATAGAGAGGAAAAAGGAAAAGGAGACACAGGTGGAGGGAGAGGATCTTCAAGAGTGAGTGTGGTACGATGACAGAGGGCCTGATTTTGAGCTCGGCTTTAAGTCTCCAGGTGAAAGAGACAACGTGGGTGGTAAAAAATGTAAGTAGCTCCAAGTGTGGAATTAGTTTTGGATTGAGAGAAAAGAAAAAGCATATATATATGTGTGTGTGTGTGTGTGTGTGTGTGGAAACAGTGTGGTGTAGTGAAAGATGAGATTAAGCGAAAAAAGACAAAAGAAAAATGAAAGAATCTTTTCTTTAATTTTTCTCTTTCAAGGAGGGGACTGAGAAAAGAAAAACATGGGGGAGAAGAGAGGAGAGACGGATGGAAAGAAGAGAGGAGAGACGGATGGAAAGAAGAGAGGAGAGACGGATGGAAAGAAGAGAGGAGAGACGGATGGAGAAGAGAGAAAAAAAGGAAGACCGATAAAAAAAATGCAAATCGACACAGAATGAAGGAAGGCGAGGCAAAATAAAGAAATGGTCTGATAGGAAAGAAGAAAAAAAGAAAAAAAAATGACCAAAATAGAATGAATTTAATTTGAAACCAAGTTCTTGTTTGTGTCACGCGTTCGACGATTCTTTATATATGAAAATAAATAAATCATAAGTAATAAAATCAACCCCGCCCGCTCAGAAGATGCTTGATTTCAATAATTCTTTTGAAGCTGTCACTCCAATATGAGCCAGAGTAAAGATTCAAGTCCTGCGGAGAGCATGTGTGAAAGAATCTCGAATACTTCAACGGACTGCCGACAAGACGAGAAGGGGTGGAGACAGTTTCTGATTAAGTGCCAAAATTCAAGAGCTGTCAAAGGCTCCTGTCAGTGAAAATAGCTACGCTTCCAGGTACTTCAGGGGTGGATAGTTGTGTAATCATTCTCACTCCGGGTAGCAATGGCCAATATTGGCGGGGGATGGCGACAATCAGCGACACAAGTGATAGATTGCAACACATGTAGAGAGATAACAGCTATAACCATCTAAGATCAGCAAGTGTGTATGTATGTAGGCATATCTACGAGAGAGGATGATGGGACAGTTACTCTTTATCTCTACAGTCTGCAGAAAACTCACACGGGTCAGAATAGGGTTAGCAAACTATAATATATATATATATATATATATATATATATATATATATATATATATATATATATTTATGTAAGCAAATGTAAATGGATATAGATCCGACAGAATGAAGAAAAATTTGGAAAAAAACAAACAAAAATCCTTAAATGTTGTTTAATGAATGAAATGTCGACGTCTGACGTTTCGGTTTAATAAACCTTTTTCAAAACAATATTCATTAAAATACAATTCAGTTCAATTTGACAAAGACGATGGACATAAACAACAAGTCTTATCCAAAACAGATAACTGAAAATTTTTAAAATGATCAGCCTTTCCGTTTAGCATGGTCACGTTGTCGTCACATGGGCGACGCTTTCAAAACGTATTCAGAAACATTTTTGATTATTTTGAATGAAAAAGAAAATGAAAAGAATTCTCTTAGGATCTAAAAATTTTATGTGTATGCTTGTCGAGCATTAATCTCGCTAAAAAAGGGGAAATATTAAAGAAACCAAGTCTAGTATTCACCGTGCGTGAGATGGATATTATACATAATAAATCCTCCTGAGATTTTTATTAAACAGAAAGGCTGATCATTTTAAAAATTTTCAGTTATCTGTTTTGGATAAGACTTGTTGTTTATGTCCATCGTCTTTGTCAAATTGAACGGAATTGTATTTTAATGAATATTGTCCTGAAAAAGGTTTATTAAACCGAAACGTCAGACGTCGACATTTCATTCATTTTAAACAACATAATTGCATTTAAGGATTTTTGTTTGTTTTTTCCAAATTTTTCTTCATATATATATATATATATATATATATATATATATATATATATACACACACACACACACACAAGTGAACATAAGTCAACACTTAGAGGCGACAGTGTTTCATGCTAGACGCAATCGTCAGGTGGCCTGACGATTGCGTCTAGCATAAAAAACAGACTGTCGCCTCTAAGTGTTGACTTCTATGTTCGCTTTTATATTTACACACGCTCTATCTGTGATATTGAGCACTTTATCCCATAAATATAGCACACCTTAATACTATATATGTATATATATTATTTTATGTGCACAGAAAAAAATCATTGAAGGGCTCAAGAAATCGTAGAAATTTCTCGCACAACTTTAAGCTATTTAATTTTTATAGGAGCCGGAAAAAAAGTATTTTTGAGCTCCATATTAGGGTAAATATAATTCATAATCAAAACGGGAAAATTCCAATAACCTGTGACTTGTCAGGCTAAATCAGTAAATTTTCAAGCCCATTGCTTGATAAAAATGCAGTGTATTTGTAAGAGAATCTAAAAAAATTTTTTTTCTCATGTCCCCGCCAGTCTTTTGAACAAAAGATTTATCCCCGCCTCATTTTTTTTTTTTTTTTTTTTTTTTAAGGATTGGGTTTCCGGCTCCTTCTCCGAAAGTATTCTCATTCTCTTTCACTCCCGGTAACCCCTTGCATCTTAGTGGCGTTATTACTTTGCGTGGGGTGAAATGATTACAAAAAAACAAAAAAAAAACAACAAACAAAAAAAAAGCTGTATATTCATAAGACCTGAATCTATTTGAGAAATTAATTTTTTTGTGTGTGAAGGAGGCAGATTACACTTTAAATTTAGTGTGAAACTAGACAAACTGTTTTCATGAAGACCATTTTAGTGAAAACGGGCACAAAAACATTTTCAGAAAGTGTTTTTTTTCCTTTTAGTTAATGGTCATAACGTACGGAAGGTTAAAACGACAAAAAATATCTAATTATTCCCCACTTTGCGCTCAATGTTGTTGCGTTACGAAAACCCTATTTCAGAAACCTCATGTTAATATTAACGAATACTATTTTAACTTAAAAAAAGAAGAAAAAAATAAAGAAAAATCCTTAAAAAACGGAGTGAGACTATTTCTGGATTCTGGTCCCAAATACTCTCAGGAAAATATATTTGAAATTCCTAGGACGCGTAACAAGGAAAGAAGGCTTGAAAAATTTAACACTCACAAGGCATAATTGAAGGCAGGTAGAGAACGAAACAGTGAGTAATCTACCTAATAAACGTGTGCAAATGATTGACAGAACAAGGATTAGGAGGGGTAACGAAAAGGCAAACTTTACAAAGCATTACAAAGAATAGGATGTTGTGGAGAGCCATGGTTGCCCACTTGTTTTAAATGTGGCATTTTTTTGTGCCGTGTTCGGAACAAGCGGGCGTTTTGTTAAGATTTAACTAATAGTATTGATTTACTTTCAAGCTTCTATTCTTTTAAAATGACCCACTTTTTGCACAAAGTGGACACAAGGTTATGATCAATTTTTGCTTGATATGTAAAAACGGAACCACCATTTTAGAGCCATTTGTCTTCCACGCCAAAAAATGTTTTCTTTTTCGAGAAAGAGAGAAAAAAAGAAATTATACGGAACATTTTACGTTATACTTTTTCTCTGAAAATTTTGTGTCCCCTCTCAACTTTGAAGAGAAACTGACCAGGTTGTGTCAAGGGCTTGTCTTAAATTCTTTCCTACTGATATAACCCTATTTAATTAGTTTCGTGGGAAAAGTCAAGTCCTAACTTTTGATCTTCGGGTTCCAAGATCCTGGTCAAATTAACCATTTCATGTTATTATCAAAGAAAAGGTCTACGGTCAGTGGAACCGCCCAGGTCGGAGATAGTATCTTCATGAGATCGCTAAAAAAGAGTATAGCATGACGAAAAAGACACCAAACTTGACGAAAACAAAACTTTATCATCTAAATATTTGTTATTATTAAGAGGAAAGATCAAAGTATTTTTTGGATATTTTTTTACATTTTTTAATCGTTCCTAGCACGTCCAAAATTTTCGTTAAAAATTTTGTTTTTTTTTTAGTCAGTAAAATTGATATTGACAGCCATTTTCCCTCCATTCATAAAAAAAAATAAATAAAATAAAATCAAAATAAAATCAATTTAAAATTCTTTTAAAAATCAATTATAATTTTTTCAAAACTTATTTTAAGAAAAATCAGAAATTATAATATTTATCTAAAATATTTTGAACCAAGCTTAACTTAGTTTCTGCGCCGAAAGATACCATCATGTTTTATTCATGGGTTTTAAAAGAAAATGTCTTTATAGAAACATAACTAAATCTAGGTTTAAAAAAAAAAAAAAAATCCAATCATTAGGCATCCATTGTTCTACTGTCCGGTCAGATCATCAGATATTTCAGAGCTAGGTCACGGTTCACTACAATGTCCCATAAAAACACTTTTTTTTTCATCTTACCTACAAGCTCATTAGAATTACAAGAAATTATAAAAGGACCTAAACTTGTGTACTTTTCATGATATACATTTTTTTTAGTTTAAATTAGGCACCGCCACTTTTAAATTGGTGATATTTTTTGAACTTTATTATACAATTTAAAAGTTTGAGAGCTTTTCTTAAACATTTACAGTTAAAAAAATATTTAAAAATCAAAACAAATAACTCAGTTCTAAACACAACAGTGTTTATATATATATATATATATATATATATAAATAATTCATGGTATTTAAGACGCGCTCTAGAAAACTACTTCAAACAATATCCCTTGGGTCGGAGGTAAAACTGAGATAGTTGATAGTCTCTAATTTATAACGAAACACCTGGGACTAATATTATTTTTACACCCTCCCCCAACTCCATAATATTGTAATATTAAATTAAATCTGTCGTATTTATGGTCAATAATGACGACATGGGTCAATTTTTATTAAGCAAAGTGATTTTTTGAGTCAATCCACCCACTGTAAAGATACCGACTTGTCTATCAGACATTTTTTTTAAAGTATAATATATAAAGGAAGGTTAGGAAAAAAAATAATTCCAACGTGTTTTTACGCGAAGAAGTCCATTTTATTTAAATAAATCAAACAGATTAAAAAAAATATTGGATTAATAAAGATTATATCGATAAATGTAGAATAAATTGTCACGAGTAACTTCCCCTTGACAAGTAGGTTAACCTCTGGTAAAGACAAATGATTTGGCTTAAAAATTTATATTGTCCAAGTTGTTATCCATTTTCTTGTAAAATCTGCTTCTACATGTAAGATAAAACTGAATGAATTTTTTAAAAATGCACCCGATAATTATTAGTGGGGGAAAAAAAGTTTTAGCTGATTTGTGAATAGAAATATATGTAGGTTATGAAATGGATTAAATCTAACAATTATTTTTCTGTTTATACGTTATTTTTATAGATACAATTTAAGGAAATGGTCTGTTTTTTTTAATTAAACAGTATTAATGATATTTACTTAAATTGTAAAAATGACACAAACAGTAAATATATATATATACATACACACACACACACGTATATATATATATATATTGTTTAAAATTTACTCTATTCATAAGAGAAGAATGCGGAATACTGAAAATTGAGCACATAATGTAGACATAGGAACTAACACAATGTTTATTACCACACACACACGTACCCTGACGATCCGCGTAGGTGAAACCTAGGTAGGTTTGTCAGGCTCTTTAAGTTCATGGTTAGATTTGCTCTACTTAGTGCATTGAGCACTTTAGGTAGTTACTTTTGTTTTACTCGTTTTGGAGTTTTGTTTTCGCCTCAATTTCATGTTCTTAGTTCTTTCTTTTTTTTATTATTTTTCCTTGGGTATTGGTTTGTTCATTTACAAGCCAAAACACCTAAGGTTTTTCCAAACGAGTATGTATGTATGTATGTATGTATGTATGTATATGTATATATATATATATATATATATATATATATATATATATATAGATAGATAGATAGCAGGTTTTAAACAAGTTTTATTAAACAATACCAATAAGGTCTGTCTGATCAACTTTTTAATTTATTTTTTTTTTAATCTTCGGACTACGTTTTTTTATGCCATAATTAACTTTCCAAAGTTCATTTTTTTTTTGTATCCATCCAAGTTCTTTCAACTTTTACTACAGTCATCTTCCTATTATAACACACAATTCTTGATAACAACTGTCGTTCCAGTATAAAGCACTATGATGGATATAATAGAAGCACTTTGGAAAATTAATTCCGACATAAAACAAAACAGTTGGAAGTTGGAAAAACTAAATAAGAAATTGGTTAAACAGATCATGTAAGTATTGTCTAACAAAACTTGTTTGAAAAAAAAAATCGCATATACATTATATATATATATATATATACATACATACACACACACACACACACACACACACACACTTACTTTATATGTTATTTTTATAGATAGAAATATTTAAGTAAATATACAGTTTATAATAAACAGTATTAACTACATTTACCGTCATGAATGTCTGAGAAATTTCACAAAAAATATCTGTTCTCCAAAAGGAATCGAACCTGTATCCTACACGGAACTGTCATTACTGTTTTTAAACAACAAATTTCCCATGATTTCTCTCGAAGCTTATCTTAACGTAAACAAATGGCATATATTATGAAAAGGGCTAAGTCCGACAGTTATTTTAATATATTTATTGTTTATACGTTATTTTTACAGTTACAAATATATTACAAAGTAAAAGCGCTTTATTTTTATAATAAACAGTATTAATGACATTTACCGGCCTGAAGACACACATTTTCTACGGTATTTCTCGAACAATCAAGATGGTAAATGTAGTTAATACTTTTTATTATAAAAAGAGCATTTACTTAAATAGTTCAATCTAGAAAAATAACATAAATGCTGTTTATAATAAACATTAACTACACATTTACTGGCCTGAATGTTTAAAAACAGTATTATGTCTTTGCTATTTAGATGCTTCCTCTGTAGATAAATGGCATAGCACGTCAGGCTAGATGACGGTTTCATGTAGGATTCCTGTTGGAGGACACATTTTCTATGAAATTTCTGACATTCAGGCCAGTAAATGTTGTTTAATACTGTTTATTATAAACAGAGAATTTACTTAAATATTATTTGAACATATAAAAATGACATATAAAGAGAAAATATATTAAAATAATTATTGGTCTATTTCATATTATATATATATATATATATATATATATATAAAAATGGCTGGCCACGAGTATCTGAGGATGCCCGTCTACTAGGGCGGCTAGCTAATCCCCGTTGCAGTCCCATGTTCAGGCACATTTATACTGCAACTATGCTGAGCAACCTCTTAGTTACAGTTTCTGGGATAGAGTGCATTATCTACATGATCGACAGTCTGAATAAGACCAGTATGCTCAAACCCTCGGTCACGATGACTTGTGTCTTCATGCTAGCACGATCACCAACGGGTCACAAGGGTTCCATCTACCCAACTTCACTCACAAGGCTTGGGTCAACACATGGTATGGTTTTCAGGTACTTTCCAAATGTACTGCATGCTGGGATTGCCTCTCCCAGTTCGATAACATCAAGAAGTCAATTTGATCATGGTGAAATTTGAACCCGGGTCTCATAGTCAAAAAGCGAATGTGCTACCCACTCTGCCACATACGCCTCCTTCTCTCTCTCTGCGCACACAAACTTTTCATTGGATGCTTGCTCAAGATGTCAACTAATTAAATTAGAAAAATCTGGTATTAATTTCTTGGATGAAGCATTGTTAATTATTAATTTTTGATAAGAATTTCTTTCATCTTTTTGCTTTTGCTTTTACTGTAAATACCAGGTGCTGTAAGCTTGGATGTGTGTATGCTGTAATGAGAATGAGAGAGTTGAGAATGAGAGAGAGAGAGAGAGAGAGAGAGGGGCAGAGAGAGAGAGGGGAGAGAGAGAGAGAGAGAGGGAGAGAGAGAGGGGGGGCAGAGAGAGAGAGAGGGGGCAGAGAGAGAGAGAGAGGGCAGAGAGAGAGAGAAGGGCAGAGAGAGAGGGGGAGAGAGAGAGGGCAGAGAGAGAGAGAGACAGAGAGAGGAGGGGAGGAGAGAGAGAGAGGAGACGAGAGGGGCAGAGAGAGAGGGAGGAGACGAGAGGGGCAGAGAGAGAGAGAGAGAGGAGACGAGAGGGGCAGAGAGAGAGAGAGGACAGAGGGGTAGGGAGGGAGGAGAGAGAGAGAGAGAGAGAGAGGATACAACAAAAATTAAATGAAAAAAATAACACTTATGTGTGTGTAGCCACTTGTATCAGAGTATGTCAATCTGCTTGACAATCCCTGTTGCAGACGCCTGCTCAGGCACATTTGTGTCTGTTCAATATCAACCTGTGGCTTATACTGCAACTATGCTGAGCAGACTTTAGTTACAGTTTCTGGGGGAGAGCAGATAATCCAGCATTATGAACAGTCAGAACAAAACCAGTATGTTCAAAGCCTGGGTCCCAATGACTTGTGACAGTGCTGGCACAAATATATCCAAGTGTGTGTCAAAGAACAAATATGTAGATAGTTCCTTAGGTGTTATTTTTCTTTATTTCACATGTCTAGCATTTACAATTTTTTTTTCCTATTACACAATGAATGACACCCAATAATAGACAGCACTTGCCTTTTATTCCCTGGCAGATTGAAATTGTGTTGGTGTCTTAACTATGAGTTCGTAGCTGTTGCTTTGTTTGCTTGACTTGCAAGACAGTTTTTTTTTTTTTGAGTATTTTTCTTGGAAAACAAAACGCAAATCATCTTTATATGTGCCAACAAAGAACAATAATACAGAAGATGTACAGGTAAGGGAAAAAAAAAGCTTTGAACACGACTCTCTCAAAGTTACTACTAATAGCTTTGGATACACAAAGAGAGAGAGAGAGAGTTTTGCTTCAGTGAAGTCACCAACCTCTATATCCACCACCACTGCGCACCTGTTTTGCTTTCACCTCCCCTCTTGTTTAAAAGCACCCTCCCCCGTCACGTCTCCAATATTACTTAATTCCAAGTTAAAATCTCCGTGACTTTGTCACAAAATTAAAGAGAAATCAATCTGAATAGATGTTGAAGGTATCGTCACCTTGCGATGGCAACACTGCAAAAGGTCATCAGGCAAGAAAAAAAGACGAGGTAAAACGATGGTGGGATGGTATTCTGGAGGCTTTTCAAGTAAGGCATGTCACAACAAAATAGAGAGAGGAGAGAGAGAATGGAGAGAGAGGAGAGAGAAAGGAGAGAGAGAGAGGAGAGAGAGAATGGAGAGAGAGGATGGAGAGAATGGAGAGAGAATGGAGAGAGAGAATGGAGAGAGGAGAGAGAGAGAATGGAGAGAGGAGAGAGAGAGAATGGAGAGAGGAGAGAGAGAATGGAGAGAGGAGAGAGAGAATGGAGAGAGGAGAGAGAGAATGGAGAGAGGAGAGAGAGAATGGAGAGAGGAGAGAGAGAAATGGAGAGAGGAGAGAGAGAGAATGGAGAGAGGAGAGAGAGAGAATGGAGAGAGGAGAGAGAGAGAATGGAGAGAGAGAATGGAGAGAAAGAGAGAGAGAGGGACAGACATGGTCAAAGGCAGAGTGAGTAAGACAAAAATATCATACAGTTATTCTGTTACACTTCACTCTCCAAGTCTCGTAATTGTTCGTTCAAATACATTTTTGGAGATTATTTTTTAAAAATAAACATTTTCTCTCGTATTATTATTTTATTAGTCGTCTGACTGCATCCTATTGTCACCATTCATTATTAAATGGTACTTTATTACGAGTTTTATGTCAGCATGTTATTAACCTTAAGTCAGTTTGCAGAATTTGAAGAATGAAAGGGAAAACTATTTGCCCATTCTGCCCAAAATGGGGCAAACATCAAGTGTTGATGACGATGCTTTAAACTCACTTTCAGAAAAGTAAAGAAATTTAGGCATCTGTAGAACATAAACTTAAAATGACATACAGATTAAAAAAAATATCCAAAAATCAACAGACTAATAACTAATGAAATAATAAAAGTTTTGAATGTAGGGAAACATTGATGAGAGAGAGAGAGAAATGAAAATTAGTTTGCTGCTAATAAAAATTTTAAAAATAATTAATATAAACAATTAAAAAAGTAAACTAAACAAGTTGACATTTTTTTTTAATCTGTACACTAAAATAAAAAATGATGTATTTGTAACATTTTTGTTACAATTCTTTAAAAAAATAAATAAATAAATAAAGGGGGAGAGAAAAGGGGAAAATAAGGGGAGAAAAGAGAAAAGTGGGGAAGAAAGGAAAAAGAAAAAAAAAAAAAAAAAAGAATCCTAATACTCAGGATTTAATAAAATATGCTCTCATTTTTTGACAGCACGTGTAAGCTAGAATTAATATATGATTTTACTGGACACAAAGTGGGGGATAGCTTTCTATACTTATTAGATAATAAACTGACCCCTCCAGAATACACATCAGAATAATATTTAGACTGAATGATATTTATTTATTTTTTTTATTTTTTTTACAGCTTATCAACCTCTTGTAGGTTATTTAAAACCAGAAAATACTTTTCAATTGTAAGAATATTTTTTTTTAGAGATAATAATGCTTTAGAGATAAAAGTCCTACTAATTAACCCATAGCTGGGGGGAGAGAGAGGCATTCATATTTTTTTCCACCTGGAATTGGAACTTGGCTTCTTATTTCCATTTCTGAGCCGTTATCCATTATACCTCCTGCAAATTCAAGCATACAGCACCAGGTATTCCCAAGCAGTCACCCATTTAGGTACTGACCAGGCTTGGTGTTGCTTAACTTTGACTATTGTATAAGAGCCAGTGTCTCAACGTGATATGGCCGTAAATCAATAGTAATTAGAAATAATAAATTTAATGATACACAGGTGAAGAACTAACAATAAAATATGTTGATGTTTTTGACAGAGTGAGTAAACTTGGACAGAAAGTGAGGGGTCTGTTTTCTATTGTTATTAAGTAATAAACTGATCCCTCCAGAGTTAGTACATATTAATATCATAGTCAGAAGAAATACATTAAAAAGAACTTCATTGAAAAAGTAAAATAATTATGCTGTCATTTTTGATGGGTAAACTATTAATACAAGTTCCTATTGAACAAAAAGTGAGGGGTCGGTTTTCTATTGTTATTAAGTAATAAACTGATCCCTCCAGAATTGCAACATAATTTTATTGTTAGAAAAAAAAAAAAAAAAAATTTATTATTAAAACCATCACATGTGAAAACCTAAATAGGTAATTTTTGGTAGCATGTTTAACTTGTTATTTTAAGATCAAATATGAAACGTCTTATTTGACAATATCTGTATCTGCAATTGTGTCAGTGATATTAAAAATATATGTATCTTTCTGAAAGGAATTCATCTTAGATGGTCAGCTGAATTGGAGACTTATTTAAAAAAAAAAAAAAAAAAAAAAAAAAAAAAAAGATGGCGGCAATGGCAGACTCATGTTTGTTGATGTCATTCTTTTCCATTGATTCTGTTTGGAACAGATCATGTAAAGATCCATTGTCAGTGGGTGGGGGCAAGAGGACAGTAATACTGAGGTGGGGTAGTGGTTATCAGTCCCCACCTCTTCCACCAAGCTGATCCATACGCCACAGCAGAGAAACAAAAATGGTTGCTTCCTTAATGAGTCCATACGCAAAAAGAAAAAAAGTAAAAAAAAAAAAAAAAGAAAAAAAGTAAAAAAAAAAAAGAAAAAAAAAGGAAAAAAAAACAGTATGCATTAGCATTCTGTCTTTCTCGAAAGGCAAGGGAACGCTAGAGACAAGAGGACGAAGACTTAGTGAGACTGGAGATAATTGAAGACAATGACAACAAGGAAAAGCGAGAGAGAGAGAGAGAAGAAAAAAAATCCAAGTGTCTTAAAAAACAAAGTAGACAAATGGAATGATCAGAGAACCGTGTGAAAAAAGAACAAAAGGAAGAGAAAAAAAAAAAAATGCTTCGCTTAAGCAAAACAGACACTGTTATTGGTAGCCAAGTATGAAAGAGAGAAATACCATTTACACTAAAATTATCAATCCAAGCCTCGTTACTATTGCTACCATTACTATTCACATTGTAACAAGCACTCTCACGACCATAACTAAACATCTTGGTATAAATACCGTTGATTGGCATAAAAAAAAAAAAAATCTATCAATACGCATGGAGATTTTTTTTCTCTCTTCCTTGTTTTTAAATGCCAAATTCCTTCAGAATGTAGGCAATTATGGATCTCCATAGCTTCCTTTTCTTTAATATTTGCGAATTACCAAAAGTACTTGGGAAAAAATTTGGAACGGATTTCTTTTGTCTTCTCCATGGTTTCAAATTCATAGTAGTCTTTCTCATAGACAGGCTACCAGCCAAGGCGAGAAATGACTTTTCTAATAGCCTTCTCGTCGTAACCTAGGAAAAGGTTACTGAATAAGAATAACCAAAACAAAGGTTGGAAACAGAATGATAATATTTATAACAGGAACAACATACAAGATTTGCCAGTGGCGTGTAGTAAGTAATCAACGGCCAGTGGCGTGTAGTAAGTAATCAACGGCCAGTGGCGTGTAGTAAGTAATCAACGGCCAGTGGCGTGTAGTAAGTAATCAACGGCCAGTGGCGTGCAGTAAGTAATCAACGGCCAGTGGCGTGCAGTAAGTAATCAACGGCCAGTGGCGTGTAGTAAGTAATCAACGGCCAGTGGCGTGTAGTAAGCAATCAACGGCCAGTGGCGTGTAGTAAGTAATCAACCCAGTGGCGTGTAGTAAGTAATCAACGGCCAGTGGCGTGTAGTAAGTAATCAACGGCCAGTGTTGAGCTAGAAGTGAATTAAGGTGAATTGCAAGTGAATCCCACAATGAAGATATTCACTAACTGTCCCACCCGGTTGGATGTGGCACAAGGCCAAGTTTATTGTGGGGTATCCGAGCCCGTAGGCTTGGCCAAAAATTTCCCATAGACCCCGTAAAAAATGGAGTGAGGTAGCTGTCTACCACCCTAGACAAGATTGCCCTTGGGCATAGCCCCATCTGGGTTCCACTCTGCCCGGAGGCAGAGAGTTTGACAAGCATACTGTGGAAGACTACAGTGAATCCAACATACAGTATATTCCACTGTATTTATAAGGATTGGGACATACTCATAGTCTATACGTATGGTATAACACTTTTTCAACTGCTTTGTTTATGTGTTATATTTTCAATAAATTTTCCCCCTAAAATGTTTGTTTTTAGTTACCAGTATGATTTTTCATTTAAGCTTGATGAGAAAACACAAAATGAACACTCATGGTGAACAGCATAATAAAAACTGTCAAATACGAGTTAGAGGAAGAAAGGATATGTTCATGCCTTTCCCAAGTGTGTTAGTGTAAAATGGCTGTTTGCTCTGTTGGTGAGCAGCCTAGGATATGTCAGACATGGTTTTCTCTGATAAAGGAGGATGCAAATTTGAACCCTATCAGAGAGCACATGTTCTCAATCAAGTTTTCTGGAGTGCACAGATAGGCCAATAGATATAATATACACTGTGTAAAATAAAAACGAAACATCTACTTCAATAAAAATGTCAAATTAAAAAATAAATTCATTAAGATATTGATAACTGGAAAATGTAAATTACAAAACCTCCAAAGATTCCATTTCTTTATTATCTGTGAATCGCTATAAGTAGTTTTCCTGTTGACTTCTCCAGTTTTATTTTCCTTGTCTTAGACTTGTCTTGCCACCTAAAGTAAGAAAGTCCTGTCTACCCTACTATTTAACCCCAAGAGGAGAGAAGAGAAAGATTCATAATTTTTTCTCAGGCCGTTAATGTGAAAATGAATCTAACAAATTCCGTAAAACAAGAATAAAAATAAAATTTAGGGAAAAGAATTAGTAAACATGTTATTTTTATATTGTGTTCAGGAATTCTACAGGTTTAGTTATACTGAAAAGTCTTTTCTTTTCTATTTATAAGACGCAACAATAAAAAAAATTAAACAAGTTGATTATGAATTCTTGCAAAAAAAAAATTTAGCAACTCAAGTAGTGGTCAAAATCCACCCCCGCCCAAAAAAGAAAACAAAAAGAAAAAAGTGCACTACATCTATTAAGTCACAAAGACTAAAAACTGCTCTTATATAGACAAAATTTACATTTCCAAAGTAATCAGATTACCTCCCTTTGTTGTAGCTCTCCAATAATATTGGACGGCAAGAGATTATTAATACTATCAGTAGCACCATTTTCAGCAGTCTTGCTATCAATGACAATAGCAAGGATTTGGAATAGCTGGCTCCATTTCTCAGTCATTTTGACCATAGAATCAAAATCAATAAAAGCGTTAGATCTGACTCATTTCATATCATTTTATAATGAAATTAAGCATGAATTAGAATAAGAGACAGATAGCGATGGGTGAGGCAGTATGTACCCACAGGAGAGGAAGGCCAATAGCCGACTGACTGCACTTGGGCCTGGAAAGCAGGAGAATCCTTGGTAAATGACCCCAGTACTTTAGGGCCCCCTTATTCTCTTTTGTAGGGCTTGCTGGCAAGTTGGGAAAGGGTCTAAAATGTATGAATTAGAAGGAAAGAGGGAAAAAATTTCATCTGAAACTGAGAGAGAGAAAACAGGACTCGTATTCATTGGAACAGCTTTTCTTTATTTGGAGAATGTAATTAACATAAGCAAATTTTGCCACTTCTTAATTTATTTGAGAGTAAAGAAAGGTTCTTTAGGGTGAAAGGCTCAGTATTTCAGTGTGCTTAGGAACAGATTAGAATAAATAAATCTTATGAAAGCTTACTTAATAATGTAAAAATAAACTGTGTAAATTATGGTAGTCGCCATGAAGAAGATGGAAATTGAGAATAAAGAAAAAATATCAAGGGAAAATTTTCTTGAAAATAACCAATCCGAAAATGAATTAAAAACAAAAAAAAAAAAAAAAAATGATTTGCTTATAAAAAAAAAAAAAAAAAAAATATGGAAAAACATTTTTTGAAAATGTGATTTTAAAAATCTAATTGGCTGCATAAAAAGGAATCAAGAGAAATAAACAAAAAATAAAAAATGGAATAAATTTACTGTTCAATAGCATGTGGAAAAGAAAGGCAGATAGAAGAGAGAGAGAAGGCAGGAGGAAAATAAAGAAAAATAGGGAGGAGTACAAAATGGTGGAGGAGCCAAAATTGGAGAGAGATAGAGGAGTTCGAAATTGGAGAGAGATAGAGAGAGAGGAGTTCGAAATTGGAGAGAGATAGAGAGAGAGAGAGGAGTTCGAAATTGGAGAGAGATAGAGAGAGAGAGAGGAGTTCAAAATTGGAGAGAGATAGAGAGAGAGAGGAGTTCAAAATTGGAGAGAGATAGAGAGAGAGAGGAGTTCAAAATTGGAGAGATAGAGAGAGAGAGGAGTTCAAAATTGGAGAGAGATAGAGAGAGAGTTCAAAATTGGAGAGATAGAGGAGTTCAAAATTGAGAGAGATAGAGAGAGAGGGAGTTCAATATTGGAGAGAGATAGAGAGAGGGGTTCAAAATTGAGAGAGAGAGAGGAGTTCCAAAATGGAGAGAGAGATAGAGACGGGGGGGTAAAAAATAATGGAGAGAGAGAAAAAAAAGGGAGTGTCAGAAACAGGGAAAGAAATGAAGGAGATGGGGACAAAACTGAGAATGATAAAACAGAGAGAGGGGACAATAGAACGACTCAAAACAAGGACAAGAGAGGATTAAAAAAAAAAAAAAAATAAAGAGACGAGAGAGAAATGAAGTCGGCTCACCCAGCAAAAAAAAAAAAAAAAAAAAAAAAAAGAGAAAACCTTGCCACCCCAATAAATATGACATTTTTGCAAGACAAACGCAGCCAGTGTCATGTTCACTTGCAGTGTCATCTATCAGTAAGCTATTTTTTCTTTTTGTTCATGCAATCAAGATTCATTGAAAACTTGCCAGATAACACTATCTCTCCACGATGAAAACACCACCTTAAACAAAAAAGCCAAAATATTACATAAAGAAGCCATTATTGCCTCTTTTCATGTGGTAATGTCATCACCCGACAAGTTCGGCCAGTCAGAGACGAATGCTGATACTCTGCAATGCATAGACCTATTAATATTAATTAGTGGTTTTATTATTTTTAGTCATAGTAGCACTAGTAATATTCACTAGGACTGACATGTGGAAAACGGATTAACATCTCAGTTTTAATTGAATTTATATTTTTTTTTTGTTCATTCTGAATAAAGATCACTAAGCATTTGGCCAATTTATTTATTTACCAGCAAGATGACCAGGAGTTGCCAGGAAGAAAGGAAATGAAATAGATATTTTGCCCAAATAAGGGTGACTATTATTAAGTTGTTTATTTACCTAAATTTCATATTTTGTCTCATGAAACATGAGACAAAAAATCAACAAATTTTTTTCAGACAAAACATCTGAATACAAAACCATTCTAGTCAATAGGTTGTTTGCTTTTAGAGACAAAACGCTAGTAGCTATGACATACCAATGAGACACTTGGAATCAAAGGTTAGGAAATTTAAAATGGCTCTTGAAGCAACAGTGTACCAAACGAACATTGAAGTAACAGTGTCTAAAAGTGCTCAGGATGAAAGCAGCCACGTTCAAAATGGCTCTCGATAGCAGGCGGCCACGTTCAAAATGGCTCTTGAAACAACGAGAATGGTCATTGGAACAACACCACATGTTTAAAATGAACCTTAAAATGACGAACGAAATTTAAAATGGCCCTTAAATAAAGACTATTTTAACTGGCCTTGAAATGACCAACAATATATAAATTGGTTGGTTGTTTGTAGCAAGATCTCCATAAACATTGATTAAAATAAGGCAGATAATTTAAACAATATCGATTCAAGTTTATGAAATATCAGATTTGAATATACTCTAGTTTGTGATGAAAGCTCTCCAACCTGGTACTTGATAATCATTCACTTGCTCTGTCAGGAGGTCTAATCTGCAAGTGAAACTATTTCTTTTTGTTAAGTGGATAAATTTTTTTTTTTTTTTTAACAACTGATTATGTCGGGTGGTTGGGTGAGGTAAGAGTTCTGTCTTTCACTTGAAAACAGAAATAAATGTCAGAAAGCAGACACCAAACGCTTGGCAAGATTTCCTAAGAAAGAATAGAATTCAAGTTCAGTGTTTACTTAGATTGAAAGTAAGATTATGAAGAAATGGTGGAACTCATTCTTGCTCCACACTCAAAGACAACATCGTCAATAGTTTCAATGAATGTGTGCCAGCTGTTTTGTCTGAATATTGTGGCACCAAGCAATAAGCAAGTATCCCAAGAGATGAAGGAGTGAGATGAGGGGAAAGAAATATTTTCTTATCTTAAAATTGGTAAAGGAATTGGAGAGGAAACAAGAAGAGAATCAAAGAATACAACTGCATCAATTGATAGGAAAATTACCTCCACAATAAAATGTTTACGGCAAAAAGTATTAATATATTAGAATGCATCAAAAGAATTTGTGAATTTTGCAAACCTTTACTTGAAAGTTTACTTCATGTACACATTTAAAAACTAAGGACCCACTATCTTATTAATAGCAATAGGATTAATATTTCATATATTAGATTGTACAGGGTGCAGCTTAAATACCTCCCAGAAATACACCCCTATACCCTGTATAAAAAATATTTTCATTTTATAGGCCTTTACTCAAAAGTTTTTCTATGTACAAATCAATTGTGTGTGTGTGTGAACAAAAAATACCAAATGTGTAAGTGGTAGGGATTATTCCAAGGAGATATTTTTAATATAAAAACATTAAGCCAAATCCATGAAGAGAGCTCAATATATACATTTATATACAGAGCAATATAAATGACATGAAAGAAAAAAAAAAAAAAAAAAAAAAAAACAAACTTAAAACATAATATAAATCGGTCATAAATTTATTTCAGCGGATATACATATTGATATCTGCCTCATCAGACTGATTACTTTTTATTAAATGACAGATTTAGCCAGACAATTTGAAAATAAACCAGACCCCACCCCACAAAAAAAAGTTAAAAAATAATAAATATAGTGGAATTAACTCAACCTTAAAAATGTGTGTGTGTGTGTTACATAATTGTAGAGACAAAAGTGGAAGAATAAAAAAAAAAACAAGTCTGTATAAAGAGCAGGGGAAGTATATATGGGTAAACCAGTGTCTAATATACGTGTTGTTATTTATTTAAACATCATTTTATATATATATATATATATATATATATATATATATATATATGCTGTACTACTTGGCATTCGCACCTTTTATTTTGGGTGTCAATCTGAGGATAGTGCAGAGGATTCAGAAAGAGTTGAGGAGTCTAACATAGGCCTATATCAAGTGCAGCCTTGAATCAAGAGGCTGGCTGCTGAAAGACCCTATGTCTGGCAACAGGACTCTGCACCATGTCACATAAACAGGAGAATCCAGTCATGACTGTCAGACAGTTTCTGCCATCTCATCACTCCTTACATCTGGCCACTTAACTCCTCAGACTGCATTTACCAACTTAAATAAGGAAAACATCCGGAAGAGTTGCAGAAGATTCTGAAATCATCTAGAGGCCATGCTTGAAGCCAATGGTGATTTTATGAAATAAATTTACTCTTCAGTATTTCAAGATTCTTTTATACAATTTTGGTATATTGAGATGTTAGGGTTATTTTAATTTTCGTCTAATTTCAGTGGCAAGTTATCCACAATGTTTTGAACAATAAAAATATTTAAAAATTAAAATCTTCAGACACACTGGATTGTATATTAATATTCTTTCATTTTTATTATTTCAGTTAGATTCCTCGACTAGTTTCGGCCAGCATGGCCATCATCAGGAGAAAAAAGATTCTGCTTGTTAGTAGCAGTGAACTACAGAAATGAATGTCTTGATGGAGAAAATGAACTTTTGTCTGTAGTTTTCATTTGTTTTTTATTTTTTAAACATGAATTTTAGTCAGTTGTTGTGTTGGTCAAACAGTCTCTTTTAAGTTGTTATTTAAGATAAGAGCTAGATGAATTCATGCTGCTCTGAATTCCCTTGGTCTATATATATATATATATATATATATATATATATATATATATATATATAAGAGCGTAATAATGCACTCTTTCTCCGAAACTGTAACTAAAGTCTGTACAGCATAGTTACAGTATAAACCCTGGGTTGGCTCTGTGATTGTTGAAGAAACAAATGTGCCTGAGCGAGAGTCTGCAAAAGGGATTGGCTAGCCATCCTAGTAGACAGTCATACTTGGACATGAGTGGTTAGTCTTGCTGGTTTGTGAAGTGGTCTAAAGTTTCTCTTACAAAAAGGGGAAAACCTGTCTGAACCCTACCAGGACATATTTTCTTTATTGAATCTTTTTAGATTCAAGTAAGCACAACAATTTAAATGACCGAGAAGTGTAACAAAGGATGGAATGAGCAACACCAAAAATTAAAAGGTGCATTGGGATAGTGAAAAATGCCTTTGAAATCTAAGCAGAGTATTAAGAAACAAAGCAAAGAATATAGAAATGTTATGCAATGTTAGTCCTCTTATATGACAGTGAATGTTGGACAATCTCCTCAAAGATGAAGAAGAGACATGAAACAGCTGAAATGTGGTTCTACAGAAAGATGCTGAGAATGTGAGCAAGGACTAAGTTCTTGGGAAAATGGAAAGAAAAGGACACTTCTAATTAACATCAGAAAGACAAAGTAAAAATTTCTAGGACACATGAGGAAAGAGGGCTTGGAAAATGTGACCCTCACAGGGCATATTGAAGGCAAGAGAAACATAGGCAAACAGTGCATAATCTACCTAACGTTCTTGTACAAATGGTTGTCAGAACAGGGTTTAGGAGAAGTCGCAAAAATATAAGATTTTACAAGGGCTGCAAGGGACAGGAAATTGTGGAGAGCCATGATCGCCAATATCATGAAGGGGCATGCCATATAGAAGAAGTGACTCCAGTTATGGTGCACACAATCTGTTTTTTCAATGAATGCAGCTATCACACACCACAAGATAAATATTTATATATGGGAGCACAACTTTGAGAAAAAAAAAAAAACCTCAAGAAAATGAAAGACTTCATCAGAATCACAATTTGTGTCCATTTTAGAATGAAACATCCTCTGCTAATAAAAAAGAAGAAAGAAAGACACTTGTTATAAACATTAAAAGTGATATTTATTCATTTTAGTCATTAGCATTCACTTAGCAAGGAGTAAATTCTTCCCTCAGTTAATTTCCAAATCAACATTGAAATAAAGTAGATTAAAATCTTAAGATCTTTTTCTCAGACGCACTGATTGAGCCCCTATCCCCGGGGGCTTGTGTTGTAGAAAGAATTCAGTGAATTTAGAGATAACTTCAAGCAAACAATCAGATCTCCAAGACATGACAGTTCCTCAAATTGAACAAAGATTCATTTCCGAAATGAATAAAACAGAAATAAAAATGAAATATGAAGTTGCTAATGACCAAAATGGCATTACGGAACAAAATAAGCCACATCTTTTTCGCATCCAAACACCAAATTTGTCTAAAATAATGGAATTGCTTCAGCAGAAAGATGGAAGGGAGAGATGGAAGAGGAGATAGAGAGAAGACAGAGAGAGAGAGAGACAGAGAGAGAGAGAAGACAGAGAGAGAGAGAAGACAGAGAGAGAGAGAAATGTTTTAAAAAATCTTACATTTTTTGAGCTCCTATTCTTTATTTCTATGAAAACTTTAATTTAATAAGAATTTGTCAAACAGAAATAAATTGAAATGAAAAATCGTTATACAATTAAAAGACACACCTAATAAAGTGAACTTGTAAATTATTCAACACATTGGATCCAAAATGGCGGCCTGCTTTGAGAAATATCATTGTCATCATCGTTGCATTAGTAACACAATTATTTCTAATAATCAGCAATGAGTCTATAGAAAAAGAACGAAATTTAATGTTTTAAGACAAATTGAAATGTAAAAAGATTAAACTCTACGACACCGACGCCATCTTTTATTCATTATTTCAATCATAAATTCGTCTCATTTAATTAAACCGTTTAGGAAAAAAAAAAAAAAAAAAAAAAAAAAAAAAAAAAAAAAAGCTAATTTATTTTTTAAATTATATTTAAAAACCCAATTCACTTCTGTTATAAAAATTAATGAAGTATTGGACAATAAGTAAGCATGATATAAATTCACATAAAAAATAAATTCGAAAATTTTCTCACAAACAAATACAACAATAATTCAGTTGGTTAAGTGACATATGTGATACATGAATTTGGTGATCATGTCTCTTTCAAGTCAAGACGGACGAGGCAGAAGATTTTTCACAAGGTAGGTTGCCGTTTCTTTCTGCAGCAGACTGGTTTCCAACCAAGGCTACAGGATCCAGTCTGTCCAATTATTCAGCCCATAAGAGATAGATTCATGCCTTTCCCAAGGGTATTTACATGTAAGTGAATGTAATGAACCCAACAAGAATTCAAACTCGGCTCCCTGATGCGGATTAAATCAAAACGCACATCAAAGCAATAACTACTTCTACAAAATCCATCAAAATTTTCTTATGATGTATGAGGCTTGGCTGAAAAGTTCATAGGCTGACCAAAATACACTCATGGAATCTGGCCAAATGAGGTTTATTTTTTAACATAATCCTCTTTGCGTTCTATACACTTTTTCCATTAGTATTGTAGTGCTTGGATGTCATCGGTGAAGAAGCTTCCCTTGTTTTGGTCAAAAACGTCAACAACTTCCGATATGAAATCATCACTCTGAAAATAATCCCCAGCTAAGTGTTTTTTTTTTTTTTTCATGTTGGGAAACATGATAGTCAGATGGGGCCGAATTGGGTAATACACAAAAAGAAAGTATGATTAAAATTTGTTGTTCTTAAATTTTCCCATAAATATTAACCCCGCTCCAAAACCAAAAAAAGATGATGACAAATGAGGTTCAACTTCTCGTGAGTGTGATGAAGATCTCCATCTCCCCTTTTTGAGAACCCCACCCATATGGCTGTGCGTTAGGACAAAATGAAGGACCGTGGGTTAACAGATGACAAACTGGTTGCAAAGAACATTTCACCTGTGTTAAGAATTTAATCAACTCGACTGGAGTTTGAACTTGGCTCTCAGATTTCTCATTCCAAGTTGCTATCCACTGTACATCTCAAGTTGCTATCCACTGTACATCTCAAGTTGCTATCCACTGTACATCTCAAGTTGCTATCCACTGTACATCTCAAGTTGCTATCCACTGTACATCTCAAGTTGCTATCCACTGTACATCTCAAGTTGCTATCCACTGTACATCTCAAGTTGCTATCCACTGTACATCTCAAGTTGCAGCATCAGTCACAGGTGAGCTCTGAGGGTGTTGAAAGAAATATCAATGTGTCTGAGCAGGTGTCTGCAAACGGGAATCAGTGAACAAAAGTTATCTTAACTGGAACTATCTCAAGTAGCAAATTTTGTTTTCTGTGCTCGGAATGGAAGCATGCCTCACTCTTCTTGTTTTTGAAAAAAAAAAAAAAAAAATTGAAAAGAAAGAAAATTGGAGACAGAATTGGTGCGTTTTCAATGGGAACAAACATTACTTTACCCTCATAAAATAAAACTGACGGAATGTTTGCAATTAGCTGTTGCTTTCTAAGTTTTTTTGCTAATTTTTTTCATCATTTCCTATGACAGGAGTATTTTTTTTTAATGGTAATAACGCCAACAATGTCAGAGAGTCCAAAGCAAATTAAATTATGTCTCATATTTTCTGCTCCGCACCAATAAATAGATGCAAGATTCTCGTTCAATGGCAGAGGTTGAGTAGAAGCCATTGTCAAAATCAGGACGGCAGAAAAAATATTTATAGATATTTTTTTTGCAACGGCTTATGAGTGTCATCAAAAATATCGATTGATTGCTTTGGATTTGATTTGATATTATTGATCTTCTAATTGTAAGGGAAAGCAAATGGGAGCAAATGGCTGACTTAGAAGAATGGATTCAGAAGGAACTGGGCAATTATTGGCGGACAGTTTTAGATCAAATTAAACCAATAAGTGTGTTAAGCTAAAGTCATGTATACCTTCCTTGATTTGGACAATCAAAACTCAATGATATATATATATATATATAGAGAGAGAGAGAGAGAGAGAGTGGGGGAGAGAGAGAGAGAGGGGGGGGGGAGAGGAAAAAAAAAGAAAAGAGAAGACCCAAGTTCTACACTAGAGATTGTCCCACAGGACAGCTACCAAGTGGATTACAGCACTGGTTTCTGAATTTGGTGACATTGTAATTTTGATTTCAATCCCTCAGACTTTTCAGGAAATTTCAAACAAAGCCCTTTCTTTAACCCTTTAGCATAGAGCACACTCAAAACCTTCCCTATAAATATTGGCTCTCAAAGTCCCACTGTTTGTGCTTGAGACTTCCTACGTTATTTGTTGTAATATATTATGGCAAAGTATACACGGTGCCAGGTTACTGCGGCTGGTTGAATGTTGACAGCTGATATTTATGGGGCAGGCTTGTGCAGATTGTTCTTGCTGACATAGTGAAAGAACAACCTACCCTCTATAGTTTAAAGGGGTCCAGATTGAAACTCTCTGAAGGTTACCTTGATTGACAAACATCTGATGAAGACCAGAGGGCAAAAATGGCTGATGATAATAAGTGATAATAAAAGTGATAATAATAAAAGTGATAAGAAAGAACTTTTTTTTTCTCTTAAATTTTTTACTCAAAGAAGAAGACATATTTGACCAAAATTTTCTGCCTTTTCACTCTTTAATTTTATGATTATTGTAATTTTATTTTTTTTTCATAAAACATAACATGCATATTTTATATATATGTATATAAATAAAAAGAAAGAACAGTAAGATATAAAATCCGGTGTTCTTATAGATATTTTTATTTTTACAAAATAGTGCTCAATGTAAATTTACAGAGCATTAATATTATAAATAAATTGATTTAAAATATGGTTTTTTTTCGCTACACAGTTCCAACCATGTTTCAAAAATAGAATTCAATAAATTCGCTTGAAGATGAAATGGAACTAATGCTTTTAATTTAATTGCAAAATTAAATTCGGGGTTTTTAGCTTCTATTTTTGAAACATGGTTGGAACTGTGTAGCGAAAAAAAAAAAAAGTTTTAAATCAATTAATTTATAATATATATATATATATATATATATATGATAAAATGTAATTTTAAGGTATGGTATATTTATGAGTTAAAGTGCTCAATATCAGGGCTAGAGTGTATGTAAATATAGAAGTGGACATTATGTCACCACCTAGCAGGATTACTGACATCAATGTCCAATATATATATATATATATATATATAGTGAGGTGCTGAAAAGTTTCTGCAGCACACATGCAATTACTGTAGTTCAAACTTCACAAATCAATTTTAGCAATCCTTTTTTTTTTTTATTATTTTAAAAAAAAATCTTTCATCTAAAAATTCTAAGATTTGATCACTGAAATACTGATTTTTGGGAAGTTACTCTGGCTAAGGACTTTTCAGCACCCCTGATGTGCGTGTTGGGGTGCATATAAAAATAACTGATACAGCACATGGTTAATTTTTTTTATTAAGCTCAGGTTACTTTGGCATAAGGCTACAAGTGTAGGGCACCCAGCGGGTAATTAACTGAATATTCAATAGTAATGGTCAATCAGATTAGCTCGTTAACCATGTCCCAATGATTACCAAATCTAGCTGCTATTTACTAACCTTGGCTTAGTTTTTGCCCAAGGCCACAAATATGGAGCACCCAGTGAGAATCAAACTGACCACGATATAGTAATGGTCAACTATATGAGCTCGTAACCATTACTCAATGCCGAGGTGACTAATGAGAACGCTAGCTATTTATAAAGCCTAGCATGGCACAAGGCCACAAGTATGCAGCACTCAGTAAGGATCAAACTCACCACTATATAGTAATGGTCAATCAGATCAGCTCGTTAACCATTACTCTATGCCGAGGTCAGTAATTAGCAAGCTATTTACTAAGCTTAGCATGACAAAAGGCCACAAGTATGGAGCACCGAATGGGGACTGAAGTCCCTTTTCACTGGTAATGGTCAGTCTTTCGTTAACCATTACCCCATACTTAGAGGCCTATAGTGATTGGATCGGCTGTTGCACATCCAGACTTATTTAAGGAAGAAACTGTTTAAACCTCAACGTTTAAAAAAAAAAAAAAAAAAAAAAAGCCACAACAGGGAAGGCTTTTTGAACGGCCCCATCAACGTAAGGAACACAAATGTATAAAATGAGTTGCAAACTATAAGAGAAATAGATTTCACTTGAGGGAGAGAGGGGGGGAGGGGGAGAGAGGGGGGAGAGAGAGAGGGAGAGAGGGAGAGAGGGGGGGAGAGAGAGAGAGGGGAGAGAGAGAGAGAGGGGAGAGAGAGAGAGAGAGAGAGAGGAGGAGAGAGAGAGGGGAGAGGAGGAGGGAGAGAGAGAGGAGAGAAAAAGGAAGGAAAAAAAAAAAAAAAAAAAAAAAAAAAAAAAAGTCTATTTGGGAGTCCCATAACATGAAAAAGCTCAAGACGAAGAAACGAATTTTTAACAAATTTTTTAAAACCCATTTTAAAATATTTTTAAATCTTTAAAAATATTCTATTTAATTTTAATATGAATTGTTTCATTTACCTTAAAAAAAGAAGAAAAAAAAAAAACCCTTCAAGTATTATTTGGTGTCTTTCTTTGTAATCAGTGCTTTGTAATTATTTTACTATTTAGTTCCATTTACTAGTATTTCGCTAATAAAAATAGTCACATTGTCGTCTCGTGTGATGCGTGGACGGATGTCAGTCGGAATTGCACTAAGTGACCTGTTAAACTCAGGCTGACTGAGAGTAACGTCATGAAATGTTTAAATGGACAGGTATTGTCAGCCAGAGTCAATAAAACTGGTTTCAACGAATTACTACTACCTAAAATATACGCATGCGCGTGTGCACACACAGTCTCTCCCTCTCTTTCTCAGGTTTACCTGTGTACACGCAGAGGTATGGACGCTAACACACATGCGTATGCACAAATGAACCTGCACATACCTGTATGCACACACAAACATATGCCCTTATGCAACCACACCATACACACGTATGTCCGTACACAAACATCCGTGTATGTGTAGATGTGTGTGTATGTGTAATATATATATATATATATATACACACACACACACACACACACAAAAACGTATACACACACACAAACCTATCTGTGTATACACACAAACGTATGCACGTGTACACATGCACAATTAAAACCTCATATTGTCATAAGTATAAACCTGTTTAAAGGAAAAAATTAGTTATTTGTGACCCCCTCCACCATATGTAAAGTGTGTGAGCTTAGTAAATAAACAGGGCACCTTTAATGATCTCTCAACGAAATTAATTCTAAATTCAAACTACCATTAATTTTCACCAGTACTATTTTTGCTACTACATCAATAAAAGTTTATGAGATAACTGGGGAAAGAAAAAAAAAAAAATCCAATCCAAATGAAACTAGTAAAAGACTTACCAAGCTGGCTGGGACCGAAGCCCCGTTTGGATAAGGGTAGGATGAAACGACATAGCCTGGAATTGGGCCAATTCCTCGATCTGCAGGATGCTGTGACACAACCTTATCTGAAAGAGAAAGATGAGAGATAAGAAATGGTCAGCTTTGTCGATAAATTATTAGTAAATATCTGTTGCTATTCCAATTTCAACTTCTTTTTTTTTTTTTTTCTAGTTTCGTTATTCAGTTGTTTTTATCGCAAACCACCGAATGTCATTCAAGAGCCATTTAGATCAGAAATCAATAAGACACAAGCTAGTTAATTTTGGATGATAAAAGTTGATGTGATGAACAGCATAGCTCCAGGCTAACTTTTTTCACCATCATCCCATAAACGCCCTGGAGAATGAATTTAATCATCCCAAAATAATGTTTTTTTTTTTTTTTAAACATTGTCTTCATTGACAGTTGTTAGTAGCCTAATAAAAACATTAAAATGTTTAGGAAAAAAATATTTATTTTGAACCATTAAAAAAAAGAAAAAGAAAAAAAGTTGGCAAACCATGAGTGTATGATAACTCCAGAATATTTTCTTTTTATTCACTATCTTCCTGGAACAGAATTGTTCCAAAATAATTTAAATTGTCTTGAATTTTGTTTTTAAACTTTAAGTAGAATAAAAAGACATTAAAAAAAAAAAAATTTATTTTGATCGTTTCAGTCTTTTGATAAAATGGAAAACTGTAAAAAAACAGATGAAGCATATCATTGTCAGAAAACATTTAACCAACTAATGTTAAAATACCCGTCTATATTTCTGAGATGAGGTGTTGTAACTATTTACTTTACATTATTTGGACTTTGCATTTTTGTTGTTGCATTCACAATGTTTCGGCCATTGTACGCTCTAGCCTTCTTCAGGATCTGTCTATATTTTAACTATTTACATTGTTCAGACTGTTGTCCTCATCTTTTACATCATGAGTACGACGATAAACTACATCTGACAGCAAGGCCCCTGATCGGAGTTTGAGGAGCTTGGAACCAGATCTTAACTGTTGTTGTTTCCAAGTCCAACCAGACCAGGGGTGGTAGCACCTGTTAGGGTCCTGGCTATGGGAAAATAGTGAACTCATAAACAAAAATCAACAATACACTTTTATAATAAAATGATCGACAATACATTTTTCTAGGAAAATGACAATCAATGCAATATTAAAAAACTATGAAAATACATTTTTGTAGTAAAATTACCATCAACAAACATAAATCTAAAAAAAAAAAAAAAAAAAAGGAAACAGTCCGAACGACGTAAATAGTATAAACAACTTTTATTTTTATTAAAAGGTGAATCAATTATATACCTTTGGAAAGGTTTTAAAAACTCTTGATGAGGTGTTGCAAAAAAAAAAAAAAAAAAAAAAAAAATAAAATATGAATAGAGATAAAAAAAAAAAAAAAAAATGAAGATGTCAGATTAAATCACTTCATTCAATAAGAAAGCAATCGAACTGACATCAATTTGAAATCTTTCTAACAAGAGGGAGTCAAAAGAAGCTATTTTATGATAAGAGGTGATCTTCAAGAAGACTGAAGTTATCACCTGATAACACAGGTACTGAGTGGACAACTTGTATAATCAGGGTATCTGAATGAATGAGTTACATATTTTTAAAAAAATAATCAATTCACTCCAAGCAAGGTAATATTACCACTAAGGCATAAATGGCTATAGGGAGTGCAAAAAAAAAAAAAAAAAAAAAAAGATGATTTATTCTTATTGAAGGACAAAATAAGTAGTAATATATAATTCCAGGGTTTAGGCGGAAACTTTAGAAGTATAGAGTTGAAGTAGACTTTAGAAGGAACCGGAAACTCAATGCTAAACAGGAAATAAAAATATTCCTTGACTCTTGTTCAAAAGAATATATATATATATATATATATATAGAGAGAGAGAGAGATATGGGGAGGAGAGAGAGACTATAACTACTTTTGCATCCCCTGGAACTGTCTTAGAGCAGGCCTGCACAAAACTGTGGCTGTCGAGGTATTTTCACAATTGTCATTTTTTTTTTTTTTTGTCTTTATCAAAATAAATTTGGTAACTGTGCATATAAAAAAAATTCAGTTTTGTGAATGCCTCACTTTATTCAACCAATACTGTACTGTCTTTGTATTGAATTAACCCTTTTAATTCCCTGTTCAATTTTTTCTTGGACGTCCTGTCCCCTTCTCTCTAGAGCTGTTTTTCTATTTCACACATCATCAGAATTTATTATTGTGGCCATGGGTAATCTGCAGCTTTTTTTTTGCCATCAATGTCACCTTTCAAATTTAAAAAAAAAAAAAAAAAAAAATTTTGTGCAAACCTGTCTTAGAGTTTTATGAGCCATACCTTCTCTGGGAAGGCACTTATCTCTTAGGTGGGTAAACCACACAGAATCAAAAAGACTCAGGTGTCACCCAGTGACCTATCTTCAAATATCTACTTGACCAAGAAATAGGGACTGTGAATGACACTAGTATAAGCCAAGGAGATAATGATAGGTAATATATCACTTTTGGATCTCTCAAGAGTGTGACTGTCTTTAGAAAAAAAGATAGTAAAATATTTCTGAAGTAGCTGATCTGATATATACATTTATTTTTAAGCAGGGAATTTTAAAAAAAAGCTGACATTATCATCTTTGTTGTTATTAACACACCCTCATTTTTTATTATATATATATATATATATATATATATATATATATATATATATATATATATATATACTAGCAGCATTGCCCATGCTTGATTCAAAAATCGTACGACTCATACAGCAATCGCTATCATTTGACTTAAAATATTTTTGCCCTTTGCCATGCTGATGTTGCTACATGCCTTACTTCTTGCCTATCTCACACTGCAAATTTTTCTAAGCTCTATACTAAACATTAAATCTGTTACGAAAAAAAGAAGTAAACAAAATGAACACAAAACGATCAGCTTTAAAAAAGAACTTGTAACTGGAAAAACTGAATGTAAAAAGAATGTTAAATACCCAGTTTTGTGGAATCAGAATCAACATTGAGTTTAAGCAAGCGAATGAGCCAATTGGAGCAAAGTGCCATGCAGATTTAAATTTTTCCTACTGGTGACGAATGCAGCTATCGATTTTTTTTACATGCTAGTTAACATTCGTGTCAGTCAGCTGTTGGCTCTCACACTGGCCAGTAGAAAATGGCCGGAAACTACATGAAAACTGATATAGAAGCATGAAAAAAATCGATTATATCCACTATCAATGGGAGTTGGGAAATTCAAACTTGGAGCATGTGCATGTAAATTTTAGAAATGCATATGAAAATTTAGTGCATTCATTCAAAATTGTGGCTGTTTTTCATTATATATATATATATATATATATATATATATATATATATATATATATATATATATATATATATATATATATATATATATATATATATATATATATATATATATATATATATATATATATATATATATATATATATATATAATATATATATATATATATATATATATATATATATATATATATATATATATATATATATATATATATATATATATATATATATATATATATATATATATATATATATATATATATATATATATATATATATATATATATATATATATATATATATATATATATATATATATATATATATACAAAAAATTGTAGTTTGAATCTTTAAACTTTAAGTTAGTTTATTAAATAAAAAGAATGATAAATTTTGTTCATTTTTGAGAATACAGTACTTAACTAACAATGCACAGCTGCCAGACTGGGTGTTGCGGCTTGGAGCTTCAAGATCAACAGAACAGGTATTGTTGGCTTGGAGACCTATGGATGAAAAACCAGATACCACAGCATGGTATCTGTTACAGCATTCCCTGTATTTCAATGAAATCAGTGGTCAGACTATGGCTAAATAGAAATTATCTGGAAAGATCTTTGTTATTCTCTATTAAAAAAAAAAATTATCGATGCAATTCAGAGAAAAAAAAATATTCTTACAATCAAGCTTTAAATAATCCAAATTTCAGCTTTAAATAATCCAAGTTGGGGATAAGGAGTAAAAAGACAACTCAATATGTTTAAGTATGAGATTATTAGAACCACTATTTACTAAACTAGTGTCAGGATTTTCAAAACTGCTAATTACATCCATGCCGTTAGTGTTTCACGATACAAACAGATGAAGGCAGCTATCAAAACACTCGAATTTTGTGTTGAGATCCCTAAGTAAATATTACAGACCCCAAACGCTTCCAAATACTAAATGATCCGTTTCAGTCACTTCTTGTTCCAAGGTATTGATCAGTTGATTTTGATAGAAAAACATTTGAGCCACTAACACCATTTTTGGCAACAGCCCCATTGATGTGTTTCTAAAAGGGTGGGGAAATATCAGGATGTGGAGAGTAGGAAAAGTGATTATGGTAGGTGTGTATTTGTGTGTGAGGGTGGAAGCTGGGGCAAGTTGGGTGCCAATGTGTATATGATAATACACTTTGCTTATTTTCACAAAGGCATTTTTTTTTTTATATACTTTATGTAAAACATCTACTTAGCAAAATACCAAAACAGAGCTCATCACTCTCCCCCTTCAAGAAGAGAGGCACAGTATAAAAAGCTCCACACACTCATTTAATAAAGACAAATCATTAGTTACTCCTAAATATGTGTGTGTGTGTGTGTTTTATATGTAAATATATATATATATTTTTGGGGCTGGTGGAACTCGTTGTGGTATATTAAAGTGCTCATTGCCATTTCCTTCAGTGTGAAATGAAGTCCTATGTTGGTGTTTTTAGTTAAGCATTGTATTTAAAAAACAAAAAAACAAAACAAAAAACAAACAAAAAAAAAAACAAAAAAAACTATCAATGGCAGTCCTACCTAGCCAATTTCACTCACAGGGCTTTGGTCAACCCATGGTACGTTTTTTTTTTTTATTTTCCAAAAGGTGGCACATGTGGAGACCAATAACATCAAGGTCACATTCTCGAGAAATTGACCTTGGTGAGATATGAACCTGGTCCTCATAGTCAGAAAGCACATTTTTAATCATATAACTTTTAAGTATCAGTTTGTGTATTTACGTCTTGGAAGAATTTAATTCAATGTTGAAGCCTTTATTAAATAATTTTACTAATAATCATGAAACCATATAATTATTATCAATGTGTATTTATATATTTCTTGTCGCATTGGTAGTGGGAAAGGAGTTAAATCAACTTAAGTCATTTTAGTAATCTATACAAATAAAACATTGATCAGCATTTAGACAAAATTAGTTTCCAAGCAAAATGCACCACTGAATTAATCAGTTCCTTAACTCTTACGTTTCTTAGATTGCAGTCTTATTTGTTCAAGCCTTTCATGTGAGGTACTCATTTTTTGTACATTAAGTTAATCTTACTTCAAATTACTTTTGAAATAGACTTGTTTTGTTTTTTGTTAATCTTTTTCTTCTGAGAGATTTCATTATTACATTCAACACATGAAATTTTTAACATGTAAAGATATTGAGCAAAATACGATTCACCAGTAGATACCACCGAACGTGAAAAAAATATAAAGGGAACAGATTAATTAAACAGTTCATTGGCCTCTATTTTAGGTGTGAATTCTTTATTGCCGTTTTATTGAAGCTCAATACATTGTTTCAATTAATACTTTTATTGCAACTCGCTATCAAAACTTTCTAACAACTGCCGCCATTTTTTTTTTACGGCACTAGTATATTAGTAAATAAATACTGATGTCTTAATACACAGACATTTCTCTCAAAAATCAGATATATAGTCAATAAGCCGACCGAACAAGATTGCAAGGCTAATAGAAATAATACTAGTGAAACAACATCCTTCTACAGTGAAGAAGGAAAAAAAAATATGGAGTAGGAGGGGAGAGCAATCCAAGAAACGTAGCCTGAAGGATCTAAAGATAGGTAACAGTGTTTGGGAGAGAGGAAGAATTGAACATAAATAAATAAATTTAAAAGAAAAAAAAAAAAAAAAAGAAACAAGACAGAAATTAAAGAACGTGGCGAAGATTACTCCCCCACCCAGCCATACAACAGGGGAAAAAAAAGGGGGGGAATAAGTAAGCGTTTGTTTTGCGCCAAAAAAATGTGGGAACTATTTGCCAACAATCTTCTGCTGCCACGACCCCTCCTGCCCCCCCCCCCCCCCACCGCCAGCCACTGCTAAACGCAGAGTCCAAAATTTTACAGATTGTTTACGAGAAAACACTTCAGAGGAAAGTCATGAGGAACAAAGTCGGCGGGACGCGGAGGAGTGGGGGTGGAGTGAACGAAGGGGTTGAATTGGCGGGAAGAGAATTTTGTACTGGGAAACATCACTTGCAGAGTCAACAAATCAGGAGAAAGTAAAAGGAGTGAGTGGGTCTTGAGCAGTAACAAGCCCCAATTAACTCGAGCCTCAAAGCCAGACGTTTTTACGCACATACAAGCCTTCTGCTCTATGTAGAGATGAATTTGCATAAAATTACGCATGCGCGAATGAACACATACAATGCCATCCACACACTGAACAGACATAGAAACCCAACAGGCATATAGATGCAGATGAACTATATACAGTAAAAACGGTATATAAATGTTTATATATGAAGGAAAATTTATGATTAAAGTGGAAAAGAAAACGTATTGTATTAGGTTTCGCTCTTCAAGATTTAATCGAATTAAAAGTGATGTTTTACGTTGTCGTTATCACGCATGCGCATCAAGGAGAGGGGGGCGCTGAAACTTAAAAATCTAAAAAATTAAAAAAAAAAAAAAAAAAAAAAAATCACTTTTGTCAAATATCTCAATGTGATAATAGAATATCTGCCAAGAAAGGTGAAATGTAAAAACCTGGACGTTCATTTGCTGTAGGTGATTTCTAGTTTAAAGCACTTTCTATGTTTTTTTCTTAGGACATTACTTCCTCTTTTATTAATTAAACAAACTACTTTTATTTTAAGACATTTTTTATGTTTATACGTTCTTTTTATAAATACAAATATTTAAGTAAATGCTCTGTTTATAATAAACAGTATTAACAACATTTACCGGCTTGAATGTCAGGGAAATTTTCATAAAAAACATGCGTCCTCCGACAGGAATCGAACCTGTATCCTATAAGGAACCGTCATTTAGCCTAACGTGCTTTTACCGATTGTGCCAGAGGAGAGTTTCGGTTAGCAAGATCGATTTTACTGCTTTTAAATCACAATTCTCCATGATTTTCTCTCATACATTCATATCTGCTCGATGTGTATCCAACTGTAAACAAATGACGTCACACATGAAATGGACAAAGTCCGACAATTATTTTAAAACATTTTTGTTTATACATTCTTTTTATAGATACAAATATTTAAGTAAATGATCTGTTTATAATAAACAGTATTAACAATATTTACCGGTCTGAATGTCCGAGAAATTTTCATAAAAAAAATACGCGTCCTCCGACAGGAATCGAACCTGTATCCTATACGGAACTGTCATATAGCCTGACGTGCTTTACCGATTGAGCCACAGTGGAGCGTTTCGGTTAGCAAGGCCGATTTGACTGTTTTTAAACTGTGGCTCAATCGGTAAAGCACGTCAGGCTATATGACAGTTTCGTTTGGGGGGGGGGAACAAACACCATAGCTACGACGGATAAATTTAAAATAATTGTAAAAGTGCGCGCTCACGCCCGTTTTTGAAAATCATGATCACAGTTACATTAAGTTTGTGCTTGCGATCCTGAGGATGAGCTCGGAGAAGATCGAAAATACTTGGGTTAACAAAAACTACGGCGTCTTTGATGAATTAAATCTTAGCAGCAAGAGACTAATTAGACAACTGGAAAGGACCAGTATAAAAGTAAGTAGACACATGTCTATATTATTCAACGAAAATGTTTGAAAGAAGATACGCTGCCTGCACACACACACACATTATATATATATATATATATATATATATATATAAAATAGATTCTCCCGTTGTTTTCGATGTATGAGTGTCAAGCAACTCAGTTCCGAGGAACCGACAGTCAGACACATATGATTTGATTACAATAGGAAGGCTTTGTGCAGAACCCAACATACTTTTTGAAGAGCCGAATAGAGACCTGGTGCACCGTGTGCCACAAAAGGTCCCCAAACGACCCCTCCACATGTTTTTGAATTCAGAGTTGTCCTTCTCCTAGACCAGTTGCCATGGCGGGTTTTAGAAGCCAGTCTGTTTTGCTATTTATTGGGGGAGGGGAGGAGAGAAGAAGATTCATACCTTTCCCAAGGGTATTAGCACGTAAGTGAATAGAATGGATTCGACTGGAATTCGAACTCGGCTCTCATATTCCTCAACACAAGACGCTATATATATATATATATATATATATATAATATATACGGAAAAAACAAACAAAAATCCTTATGTACAATTATGCTATTTTAATGTTAATATGTCAACGACGGACGTTTCGGTCTAATAAACCATCTTCAGGACATATTCATAAATTATAACATTATCAACATGACAAAGACGATGTACATAAGAAAAAGACTTATCCAAACAGAATAACTGAAAGTTTTATAAGATCAGCGCTCCGTTTAAAACATGGTCACGTTGTCGTCACGTGGCCGACGCTGTCAAAAACGTATTCCTAAAAAATTTGAGTATTTTGAATGAAAAATGAAAAAAGAATTCTATTTTGATCTAAAATTTATATGTACGCTTGTCGAGCATTAATCTCGCTAGAAAAGGGGAAATACTAAAGAAGCCAGGTCTAGTATTCACCGTGCGTAGAGAGATATGTGGATACTGAAGTTCTCGCCAATCCACTCTTCGAAATCTGACCGAACATAAAAAATTTTGCGAGGAAAGACATTTTGGTCAATTTCTTAGGGTTTCCACTATTGGAGGTAGAGCTGTTTGGAGTTAGGGAGAGTACTTGACATTAAAACTGTATGGTGACTATTCATTTCTATGCCCTCTGTGGTTGATAAGCCAAAAAAAAAAAAAAAAAAAAAAGTCATTCAATCGATCACGTAACACAGAAATTTATTTGGATAATTCAGACAAAAATCATCGAATGCTTTCATAAGGAAAAAACTGAAAAATTAATCCATTAGGAGAAAATGCTATTTGCCGCTGACTGCTTTGCCAAATCGTTTTCTCCAAAGTTTCTGAACCCACAAAGTAAAGCCGGCGCTTCTGGGAGCTTTTACTGACAAAAGCGTTGCTTAAGAAAGCGGGTTTTAATGAAGCAAGTTTACATTCGGCGCATTAACGTCTTTAGAAAGAACAACTGCAGAAAATAATGATTGAAGACAGGTTTTAAGAATCACGCACAGAAGGTGCCGTTCTTTTAATTGCTATATTCTTGTTCGTATTCCAAATTCTTCAAAAAAAATTTGCCTTCTGTATAGAACATGTGCGTTAGTCGCGCGAAGAGTTGCAGATACGATAATAATAAAGAATAGAGTATTGTCAACAGGATCGTGTAGAGACCGCATGAGTTCTTCTGCCTGGACAGGACGCAAATGCTCAAACGTCAAAGATTATTGACAGACGAACTAATATCTCCATCTTTTGGTATCACAACATTTCAAACTTTGTACCTTTCGGTTATTTTCAGGTGTTTGAAAAAGAAGATTAAATCGTTTATTCGTTAGGAGTTCAATCCTTGCTCTTGATAGTACAGACTCAGTGAAAAACTGAACTGGAAATAGCAGAGAGGATAAGAAAAAGACAAAAAAAAAAAAAAAAAAACCCAAAAAACTAAACAAAACAAAAACCCAAAACAAAAACCCAGAACAAAAAAAAAACAAAAAAAAAAAAAAAAAAAAAAAAAAAAAAAAAAAAAAAAAAAAAAAAAAAAAAAAGAAAAACAAGAAAAACAAAAAAAAAAAAAAAAAAAAAAAAAAAAAAAAAAAAAGAAAAACAAAAAAAAGAAAAACAAAAAAAAAAAAAAAAAAAACAAAAAACACAAAAACAAAAAAAAAAAACAAAAACAAAAAAAAAAAAAAAAAAAAAAAGAAAAAAAAAACAAAAACAAAAAGAAAAAACAAAAACAAAAGAAAAAACAAAAAAAAAAAAAAAAAAACAAAAAGAAAAAAAAAAACAAAAAGACAAAAAAAACCCAAAAAGACAAAAAAAAAAAAAAAAACAAAAAGACAAAAAAAAAACAAAAGGACAAAAAAAACAAAACAAAAAGACAAAAAAAAAAACCAAAAAGACAAACCAAGACAAAAAAAACCAAAAAGACAAAAAAAAAAAAACCAAAAAAAAAAAAAAACAAAAAGACAAAAGAAAAACCAACAGATGCCTCCTAGATATGGATGGTGGCACGAAGATAACTTACCCCACGCAGCTCCTGTGGGTGTGATTGTCTTACTATCTAGCCTACCGCTACAGCAAATACCAAACTCCTCCTGCTATCCTCAATAGGAGGAGATAGGTTCGCCTATTGTCCGGCTCACCCTCCTCCCTGGTCATTTGAACAGGAAAAGGATTTATCCCTTGATTAGGATTCTAAAGTCTACTTCGACTCTATACTTCTAACGTCTCCGTCTAAAACTGAACATTTATTTACTATTGAATTACTTTTTCTTTTCTCAACGGGACTAGATAGCTGTCTATATCTCTGAGATAAGGTGTTATGATTATTTACATTATTTGGACTGTTATCCTCATCTTCATTGCCATATTCATAACGTTTCGACCGTTGTACGCTCCGGCATTCTTCAGGTGATAAGAGAATAACAGTTCGAATAATGTAAATAAGGAGTAGATAGTCCGATTCACATTCAGTTTTTTGGACAGGTTTATCCCTTGTTTCCGGTTTAGGATCGAGTCTACGGTTCCTTCTAAAGACTTTTCCTTATGTAACTACCTCGAGTGGCTCTTGGACCTTGTATAGGAAGATTATCATCGAAAAAAAAAAAAAATTCAAAAAAATCTCAAAAACATGTTCTTCAAACTTTCAATGATTTAAAATTACTTTTTTTTTTCAATCATTTATGATTGGACTTTACAAGAAACATTAACACAAATAAATGTCAATACATTTTAAATGGAGACAGAAACGCTTTCATTTCATGAAAGCAAATTCTATGGGTTATACATTCGGAATGATTAGCGAAACGTATATTTAGAAAAATAAAAAAAAATTGAATAATTCTTTATTTTTTGCGAAGATTTCCGTACGGCTCCAAGGCTAAACGCTGCTTGGAGATCTAATTAAATTTGGTGACATACAGACGTCATACGACACGATCACAGCCTCCAAGTTCGTTAATGTAAACCTCAGGAAATGACTAGTTTTCTTTATTGTGTAAACTAACAATGCAGTAACTTGTCGATTTTATACACAATTAGATACAATTTTTGAACGAAATTTCAAATTTATTTTGTTTGTTTTTTCAATTGTCATCAAACCGAATCACATGAAACAAGCAAGACTTGGGGAAATTTTACAAAACATTTCAATTAATACACAAAGTAATATTTTACTAATATAAACAAATTTAAATTTTACAATTACAAACAGTGGCTTGCCTATCAGAGAAAGTCAAAGGTAGTATTGATTTTTAAAATTTATACATTTTTTTTTTTTTTAAATATATACATTGAATGATAACCCATCGTTTTGTATACGAACAAATACGGGATATTTCAACACGGTTTTAAAACGTAGGCCACACGAGTTGCCACTGAGTGTTTGAATTGTAATTCTCTTAAAAAGAGTACTTTTTTCTGAGAAAAATATACAGTAATTAGAGCTTTAAAAACGGGCATTTTAAAAAGTATAAATAAATATATGTGAAACGAAGTGGAAAGAAGTGTAAGGACAAGAAAAAATTACACATCATAAATTGGTGGATCGAGAGAAAAAAAAAAAAAACCCCAAAAAACTGGTTATCGCAGTTTTTGTTTTTGCAAGAAATTGCCTGGCAGCCATGACTGGGTCCTCCTGCTTGTGCGGCATGGTGCAGAGTCCTCTTGCCAGACATTGGATCTTCCAGCAGCCACCCTTTTGACTAAGGGCAGCACTACCTTCATAAGGCACTTGATATAGATTGAGTCTGAGGCCCTATAGGAAGATGAATGGAGGCATAACGTCGTCATTACTAGTGATTACTCCAAACACTTTCGTAATTACCATTAGACTTATCCAACCCTTTCCGAATTCTCTACACTATCCTCAGATTGACAACCAAAATGAAAAGTTCATAGTGGAGCTTCCGGTGCGAATGCCAAGCAGTACAGCATGCAGTTTCCAACTGCCTTAACCGTGTATTGAACTCACACTCTTTGGGTCCTATAACTGGATCTAACCAACGCCTTTATCCACTGTGCCATGTGTCCTTGAGGACAATCATTGCGTGTTTTTTTTTTTTTTAACAGAGCTCATATTGCAATTTTTGTTGTTATTATTGCTTTTCTCTGGCACTCATTGTATTCATGGTAAATACATGCAATGATAACAGCAAAAAATTGCAATATGAGCACTGGTAAAAATTGAGGCTGAAGACGTTAGGTTTATAATACCCAGAAATGCATACAGAACACAGTGGATAAAGGCGTTGATTAGATCCAGTGACAGGACCCAAAGTGTGTGAGTTCAACACATGGTTAAAGCAGTGGAGAACTTGGAGATGGGAATTAACAGGAGATAACTGATGACTGACGTGGAACTAGAACAGTCTACTCCAGTTCGACATTCTAAACACCCGAAGGCGGCCTGAGCGTACAACGGCCGAAACGTTGAAATAAATATGGCGACAAAGATGAGGACAATAGTCCGAATAATGTAAATAGTGTACATAATACCTCATCTCAGAAGTATAGACAGATACATTTTATATATATATATATATATAAATATTGAAATAAATATGGCGACAAAAGAAAATGAGGTTTTGACAGGAAAATTTTCGTTCTTTTCATAAAAATTTCATCGACATTCAGGCCGGAAAATGTTATTTAATACTGTTTATCATAAATACCTTAAATACTTGTATCTCAAAAAAATATGTCTTTAATAAATAAATTGTACATTTTTATATATATATATATATATATATATATATATATATAAGCAACAAAGTAGTGGCGGTTTAAAATCAATGTCTTCCTTTCTTTGGATGGATTTCTTTCCTGGGCTGTCGTGCGCCATCTACGCAAAGCAGCTGATTATGAGCCACCGATTTTAACGTCTTCGAACTTTGTCCGGTTGAGTTGTCAACGGCTATTTTAGAGGCATGCTACAGAAGCATTTTTTTAAAGACAGTGGGAGCTGTCATCCCTGGCTATGACAAACTTTGGAACATAATATAAGGATATAAACATTTGTATACATTACGTTTGTATAGAAAATGATTTAAAACGCAGTCTTTTATTTTGCAAACCGAGTTATTTTCCCTTGTCAAGTCACATAAAAGTAAAGTTGTTTCCCCGATTTCCTATAAAGTTAAGTTGTTCGTTTGTATTTGTGAAATAAGAATAATTTATGCAAAGAAAATTCATCTGGGGAATTTGAGAAAAAGCAATGAATAACAAAGGGTTTAATCGAATTTAAAAAAAATATGCAATCAATCGGAAAACATTTTTTTTTTAAATACAGTTTTGATTTAATTCTAAATAAAGCAAAAATAAATTGAAAAAAAAAAATGCTCATATAATGAATAATAAACTGATAACAATATTAAACGTTCTGAAGTCGGAGTTTCTTTTCCATGAGGGAATTCACAACTACACACTTCAAATAACTTTAGCTAAAATTTAAGAAAAAAATTTGAATAATAATGATAAAAAAATATAACTCACAAGAATTTGAAATAAAATTTGGAATTTTGGCAATCTCAAAGTAAATCAAATTCTGACCAAATTATTTAAATTCAAAAAAGAAGAAAAAATGGTGAGATTTCTTCGAGAAGAAATCTACGAGATACGTGGAACTGATAACAAAAATTTAATGCATTCCCCCCCAACCAAAAATTACCCAAGATATTCTTATGTTCTAGCTGACAATAATAAGTAGAAGGTGTGGCAGTGGAATATTCGATACATGCTTCTTATTCCCCGAGGGTCAATTGAATGTTTCCAGCAGAAAAATGAAATTTGCAGCGCAAGACGAAGCCAGCAACCTTGATTTCAATAATTGAATTGCGTTGCCTGAAGCAATCTTTATCTTTTTTTTTTGTTAAAACCTTCAAATGATCGTCCCAACTTTTGGTAGTGGACAACACTGCCACCAACCTGTTTATTATTCAGTAGATCTATATTAAAAATACCTTTATTTGTTCTCATAACCATCGGACTAAACCAAGAAATACCCCCCCCATCAAACCAATAAGAAAGGTTCTTATGATTGGTTAATGTTACACATTTTTTTTTTTAAAAAAATACCTTTAAAATCTCTGCCTAAAGCAAGTGTTTATGACTGTACATTTGATACAAATAAAATCTCTGTAAAAAGACAATATGAATAAAGACAACATTAAAACCTATTCTTTAACGATACGGAATTTTGTAACATGCATTTATAAATATAAGAAAAAATATCGTTAGCGAGAAAAAAAAAAATCTACAATATTTACTACCTTTCGTTTGTCAGGCATTAAGTTAAATCACTTAGCATCTTCCATAGTTTACCTTGACTTTCAGTTAAGCGTGAAGTATATTTATTAGAGCTCTTAAATTGAAAAATTGCAACAAACAACATTTTTAATTCTGTTTATAAATATTTGTTGCAAAATAAAATCATGAGATTTGTCTTGATAAAGTCCATCAGAGGACGAAAACTGACAGCTCCGAAAAGATTTCCTTTTGCCTTTATTCATATTTTAGTTATTTACGTGGAGAGATAGAGAGGGGCGGAGATTATTATTATTATTTTTTTTTATTATCTTCAACATCATCACTTGATAAGACACCGAGGGTGTTGAAACAAAATGGCTATTTTTGTAGTGATTTTATAACATATTTATGTTATGTTTATATATATATATATATATATATATATATATATATAGAGAGAGAGAGAGAGAGAGATTACTTAAACGTTATATTTTATGGATTCTCGTATTTGAGTAGACGTTCGTTTAACAGTATATTTATTTTCGTCTGCCGGCCTAAATATTCGAGAAATCTTCTTATAGAAAAATATGCATTCTCCAGCAGGATTCGAAGGAACACATGTTCGAATCCTGCCGGAGAACGCATATTTTTCTCTAATATATTCCGAATATTCAGGCCGAATATTCAGGCCGGTAGATGAAAATAAATATACTGTCTAATAAATAAACAAGACTGCCTTTTGTTAGTCTCATCAAATTGCATTCTTTTGTTCATTTTATAGAAAACGAAAAAAAAAAAAAAAAAAGAACCTCAACGCGTCTTGTGAAAAATGAAAGATGAAGTCGTATTAAAAGAATTTTTAAAAGACAACACCAGTTTCAATGATTGTTTTTAATTTTAGATGAAATATTAAAAAAAAAAAAAAAAATTCAAATTTGACATTTATTCGTGTTGATTAACACTGAAAGAATTTTCGTTTTCAGGAACAGCATCGACTAAATTCTATAGAAGTTTAAATATAACTTCAATAACAGGGGGGAAAATCCCTTCCGTGTACGGATGACACGAGAAAGGCCACTCAGCTGCAAGACATCATCCGTTTTGGCAAATGATGGTTTGTTACTTCTTGAATCCTTAAGAGAATCCGAAAATTCTTTTCAATACAAACTACTGTTTTTGTTGACAAAGTACAAGACCGCCATCCCTCTCCCCGACAACACTGCTCTCGAACGGAAGAAAAAGCTCAAAAGGTTACCCACCTCCACGTGGATGTGAAATCCAAGTATAGGTAAGATCCTTTCCTTCAATCTTATAAATCACATGATTATTGGAGTTATAATTATCTTAGCTACTAGTTTTAACACATAAAAACTTCAGTTTTCCTATTTGAATTTTCTCATGAATCTTAATTCTTCATTTAATGATTGAATAAGCTCATGGCGAGTTCTACGACAATAAAATATCCGTAGAAATTCCCCTATCGCATCGTTAAATATTTGAGCTTAAGAATTTCAAAAATATATTGCAATAACAATTATAAACATGAATTCTGGCTGTTATTTTAAGAAGTGGGTACAAATGAAAAGATTTCAAATCGACAACTTTTTCCATTTCACTGAAACAGTCGTTAAACACTTTTATCTTCCATTTCATTCATTCATTCTCTCACTAAAACCAAATAGTGTCTTTTTTCCGTCTTTGCACGCGATCAAAACTGGATAGGTCATAATTTATGAAGTATTGGCAGAGCGTAACGGTCGGGCGAACTAACGATGAGGAGGGGAAGCGCAATTAAAATAGAATTATTATTGCTATTGAAACATTCGTTGTGCTTATCCATTTACGTCCTTTTTTTTTTTTAGCTTATAATCCATTTAAAGTCTCTGTCTTTATTATATATATATATATATATATATATATATATATATATATATATATATATATATATTTATAAATTGATTTAAAATATGTTTTTTTTTTTCGCTACACAGTTCTAACCATGTTTCAAAATGGAAGCTAAAAGCTTCGAATTTAATTTTGTAATTAAATTAAAGACATTAGTTCCATTTCATCTTCAAGCGAATTTTGGAGTAAGTTATTACTGGGTTTTAAAAGCACAGCAAAAATCTTAATTTACGTTTCCAAGGATACAGAGAAATCCAATTCAACCAGACAAGGGGTGTCTGCATGTTCATTATGTCTGTATTTTGATGTATCCGTTATTAGTTACGTTTTGGTAGGGGTAGGGATGTATTCTTCAATGAATTCTGACATCCGTTAAATGCATGTCGCCTGGATGTTTTAAAAAATTAATTCTTACGGCATTTTTTTCTATTTGTATACTTAACTACGATTTTTTTAAAAAAAATCACTTAATTTTTAATATACTATATTTCTTTTTAAAACAAGTAAATGTATTAGAATCACTTACAGTATGTAAAATTATTTTCACATCAAGTATAAGTATGTATATTACTAGGTCACAATTTTTAAAAAAAATTTATATCTAAATATTATTTAAGTAAAATTTTTGACAATGACGGCAAAATAGCTAATTAATTTCTGATTTAGTAAACTTTTATTTTTTACATATTTTATATAAATCCAGTAATATATAGTTTCTCATGTAAGTACAAAGGACATGGGTCATTCAATGGCTTACATCTTCTAGCTTTTCATCTTAATTTCATTTTATTGTAGGTATTTTATTGGATTCTTTTAAGTGCTTGTAGTACTTTGAGAGAGGTGTTTAGGTTAGAATTCGTTTTATTTAACTACAATTTTAAATACAACTTTAAAATATTTTCACTGTTAATTTTAATAGACTATATTTCTTTTTAAAATAAGTAAATGTATTAGAATTACTTACAGTAAGTAAAATTATTTTTCCATATCAAGTATAAGTCTGTATATTACCAGGTCAAAATATTTAAAAATTTCATATTTAAATATTATTTAATTAAAATTTATGACAATTACGGCAAAAATAGCTAATTCATTTCTCTGATTTAGTAAACTTTATTTTTTATAAACTTAGTAATATATAGTTTCTCATGTATGTACAAAGGACATGGGTCATTATATATATATATATATATAGCAAAAATGGAGTGAGCTTTTTCCTAGGTTATCAAATATTGGAGAGTACGTCGCATTCGAGTTATCCACAACTGATAGATTTGTCAGAAATTTCGTTAAAATGAAACATTGGTTCAGCTGTGGAATTATAGACAAAACAAGAAGCAGAGAAAAAGAAGTCAAGATGTCCTGGTGCCTAAGAAACCGTTTCATGAAAGCATACACACGAATCGAAATTTACGATTATACAAAGCAATGGCTGAGCCAGTCCCCGATTTTATGTCTAGATTACTTCTTGGGTCAAACAAGGAACCAATAGGAATAAACATTTTA
>CAHIKZ030000358.1:800000-922500 GCA_903632075.3 Acanthosepion pharaonis | reverse complement strand
GAAAAGAAGAGGGGGAATGATATGTGCGTTGATGGGTAGGGAATTTGAATAAATTTTCACCCACACAAGCATTGAAAAGAATGAAGCTACCCCTGCCCTACAAGCATACTCACACTTCTAACCCCTATCTGTAACCCCCCACCAAAAAACAAAAACTAACTCATTCACAATTTGCATTATCTGCATGCTATCGTGACATCTTTAACAGTAATAAGTCTGATAGCAAAAGGTTTCACATTTCTGAAAAGAATTTGCAATTAAAAAATGTAGAAAGCTAGAGATATAATGAGGAAGTTAAAAATTGAAAAAAGCAAAGAGAGCGGGAAAGGGGGGAAAGAGGAGAGCGATGGAGGGGGGGAAAGAGAGAGCGATAGGGGGGGAAAGAGGGGGGAAGAGGAGAGGATAGAGGGGGGGAAGAGGAGGATAGAGGAGGGGGGGAAAGAGGAGAGCGATAGAGGAGGGGAAAGAGGAGAGAGATAGAGGGGGGGGGAAAGAGGAGAGCGATAGAGGAGGGGGAAAGAGGAGAGCGATAGAGGAGGGGGGAAGAGGAGAGCGATGATGAGGGGGGAAAGAGGAGAGAGCGATAGAGGGGGGAAAGAGGAGAGCGATAGGGGGAGAAAGAGGAGAGCGATAGAGGGGAGAAAGAGGAGAGGGAATTAAGAGAATGAGAGCTGATAGCGAAAGCAGATCAAGGAGCTACGAGAGAGAAGAAACCATAGAATAAAAAAAAAAGAGAGAAAGAAAAAAAAATAATGTTTATCAATGCTATTTACACAAATTCTACTTAATCACTCAGTTTGTGCAACATTTTCCTCTTTCTCACTCCTCTTCATAAACACAAAACCTTTACACACAAACACAAAACCTTTAGTTCAGAAAAATATTACGAGCATATCTGACGTCATGACCTAAACTGTAAAAAGTGCAGTCACACGACAGACAATGATTTCAGCAAGTTTGATTCTGTTATCTTCAATCGACCCGCTTCATCTAGGCAGGCCTGCTATAAACTGAAACAGCAAAGCAAAAATTCCTTTAAAACAAAACAAAAACTTTCTTTTGTGAGTTGGCATCGATTTTCAGTCAGCCTTAATCAAAATGTGGATTTATGTTTGCAGTAATCAGTTTAGGACACAGCTGCCTACAAAATCAACGTCCAAATGGTTTGAGACGCAAATCTATCCAATCGAGGTCCTTCCCATAAAGATAGAAAAAAAGCCATAATCGTACAAAACAAGTCATTGACTAAAGAGGCATACGAATAGAACTAATGTATAATGTTTTTTATTTGTTTGCACTTGTCCAAATAAATGTAAATAAAAATAAAATAAAGCCGCAGCGAAAAATAACTTCGCACTCTTCATGTTGAGGTATCTAGACAAGGAAGAAAAGCATACTACACTTTGATCTCAACCTGGAGATACAGCATTTGACAAGGATGCTTTTTTTTTTTTTTTTGCTGAAATCTGAAAGTCCGAGAATCAAGAAACAGACATCGTTTTTTTTAAAGCTCTTTAAGAAATCAACTAGTTAAATTCCATTAAACTCCCTGCAAATTATGGGTTAAACAGTAAAAAGTAGGTATTTATCCTGTCTTCTCACTGAGACGAGATGTTACACAAAGAGCGTACACCTTGGGCCAGGGCGAAAAAAATGCCCAGCCCCCACAACAATTGGTTGCACTTGTATCGGTATGACTACCGATCCTACCTCTCTAGTGCAAAGAGGGGCACAGGCGCAGACAGCTGCTCCCCGGGACCACGTACCTCTCAGTATTTTCCCCCAGATGCACTCTGCACAACAACAACGACGCAATTGAGTGATTATTACACTACCTGACATGTACCAGGTTAGTAAAGAGTACAGCTTATAATCCCAACGAGTATCACTAATAATCTTGTTTTTACTCCTTAAAAAATCTTTAAATTAAAAGCAAGTAAAAATAACAAAAAAATATCAAATACTGATGAGGCTTACGGTCACGCCACATTGAAACATCGCTTTCCTTACGACCACAGAAGTTAACCTATGTCGAGCCTCGTTGAACCTAGATGGGTAACCGCTTAAGAACGTCAGCTTGGTGGTGTAATCGATAATGGCCCGGAATCGTTAATCGGAGCGCTGAATTCCAATTCCCGTTGGGTTTGTTATATTCCTTTACGCACGAATCCACCTTTTCCCCCTCAAGCTATGGGTTAATTAGTAAGAATCGTATCACTGTATCGCTAAAGCTGTATCATCTTAAAAATAATCTAAAAATGTTTTTAAATAACCAGCAAAGTGTTAATAAACCGTAGAAAACGAACCAATCCATCAAAATACTGGTGAAAATAAGTTGATTGATAAACCGTAAAAAATAACCAGCTTGTGAAAATGGTGTTGTTTATTTGGAACACATTGCATTATTGCTATTACTTTCCTCTGCACTGCATTCTTTTTCAAGGCCTCTCAATTGCAGTATCCTTGCTTTTAATTTAACTCAAAACTGAGTTCTGTTGCCATTGTAGGATATGGCAACACAACTATGAAATTCAAACACACTAATGTTCAGAGTCATCTTCAGTGGCAGGATAAACTTTTCGTACAGAAAATGAAGTCAAATGCAGAGAGGTAAAGGTTAAAAGGCAACTGTTGGAAGTCACCCCATCGATAAAAAAAAATTAAAAAAAATACGCATTCGACCCCTTTTTAGAAAAGGAGACTTTCAGAAAGAATGAAAAAAAAAAAATTCAAGTTCACTTGAGAAAAAAAAAGAAGCGTTGGTATTTCACCCGTTTAAGGTTTTTCGAAAAAATAAGTAATTACCGCTGTAGAAACCCCCCCCCCCAAAAAAACGATAATTCAGTGACGTGACACGGCGTTAGAAAAAAAAGAGCGAGATTCAAAACTTTTATGAGTATAACAGAAAAATGAGAAGAAAGGAAGAAGGTTTACAATAATGATGTTGAAAAAAAAAAAAAAAAGGTATTTCCCGGACTTATCTTGTCACAGTAAAGAAACGTCCTGCTAACAGTTCTTTGAGATCTTGTGATTTTTTGTTGTTGTGGCAGTGATGTCTCCAAGTCCGATATTTTTTCACGTGGTGTAGGCGCTACAATCGCGGATTCCACAGATCTGTTGAAGTTTTTTTGTATGTGCTACTCGTTTAAAGCCAACGTGGAAAAGAAAAGGAAAAATTCAAAAATGGCGCTCCGAAAAAGACGAAGCAGTTTCAGTAAGGGACTTTCTGATTGGTTCCTTTTCAGTCAACCATAGGGATCGTTGTAACAATGCAAAAGGGTCCATTCTAAAGGGGGGGGGTACTCCGAAAGACTCGTAATAATTTCAATTAAAAGTTAACAAAGAAAAAGAAAAACGAGTATTTTTAATCAAAGAATAACTAATATTTCGAAGACGCACTTATATACAAGTATGTGTGTTATAGAAATTATTATTGTTAATTAATTCATCGAGTCTAGAAGAATCCTCAGCAGAATGCAGAAGGCACTCACTGGACGGCCGTTTCGTCCTATTTTGGGACTCATCAACAGTGATCCTCGACTACCGAGAATTGAACCCGAACCGTTATGATATGGTGCAAGCGTCATACCCACTGGACCAACGGGTCTCTGGGATGAAGAGGTAACAAACCAGACTCGATGTAACGCCGCTCTTCTTCTGTCGTGTAATTCATCCAAGTTTACTTAGCCAAACGGAATCACGCATTCTATCCCCAAGAAGTTCCATCCAGAGCATTAGAAGCCGATTATATATATATATATATATATATATATATATATATATATATATATATATATAAAAAAACGTTATTTTCAGTGGATACCAATATTTGAGTAGATGCTCCATTTATTTATTAAACGGTATATTTATTTATGTCTACCGTCCTGGATATTAGATAAGTTTTATTAGAAGAATATGCGCTCCCGACAGGATTTGAACCACGGAGTGCCTCATGGCCAAGGAAAGCTCGAAATAGTGCTTTTTAACAGATCTATCTTAACCTGTTCAAGTCTAGGGTTAAAAATTATTTCCGTTTCCTATCCGCATAAACTGCCTTTTAATATAACCCTTTACCTCGAAAGGCTCCCGGGCCTTGTACAGGATGAACCTGACTGTATTCCGTATTCATTAAATGGTACCACCACACCACACCACAGCCGTACGCTTATACATTGCATACGCGCAAACAGTGTGTGACGGATAGAAAAGCAGGTCTTTTTTGTAATATAGATTTTTTTCCCTCAGAACCTAGGAAAAGTCTTTCCAAATAAGTTACCAAATCTTAAAAAAAAAAAAAAAGGTCAGAACAACAGAATATGTTTGCAGTCGGAAGTGATAGATTATGTGAGATTTTAAGTGGCCCGCGTGAATTTCTTGAGGAACAAAATCTGTTCTTGACTGGTGATGGCATTTATTTCAACTGCACATCTGGGCATTTTTTTTATTCAGGAAAAGGATCATATTTCAGCTGATCCCTGAAGAAGATGGGGGTAGAAATGTGTGGGTAACGGGTACGAAGGGGAAAAAAAGAAAGAAAAAAAAAGCAGAGGCCAATTTTGGGGAAATAAATTGGAGCATTTAGTGAACTCCTGCAAAAAATATAAGCTTAGTGGTATTCTAACATTGACTCAGCCGAGAGGCTCAAGAGAAGAAACGTATGAAGTGGATCCTCTTATAGGGGTAGTTAAGGGAGGATTGGAGGTGGTGACAGAGGAGATCGAGGCGGAGCGACGACTGGGGTAGTAGTCGGGTACAGAGGTGGATTGGGAAGTGGCAGATCAAGGGCGAAGATTCGACTGGCGGGTTACATAGTGTATACAAATTTCTTATACTGGAGGCAGAGCGACGACTGCTTGGGGTGGGACCAGGGTGGATCGACGAATGGTTAGATAGCGGATAGGCGGAACTAAAATTAAGAGTGGCGGGCGAGAGTGCAAGGGGAGCAAAGACATTTTGGGCGGAGCGATGATATATTGTAGTGAGGCACAGAAGTGGAACGAGAAGAGGGGTTCGGTGGACTGATTTAGAATCCAACAGACACCAATCGGCTCTTATATATAACAAGCAAGCAGGCTGTCAGACAGACACAGAAAAATTAGGCCCTTCGATGTGGTGTAATGATTATCAAGCTTGTCTGGCCAGATAAATTACAATAGAGTAGTGAGTCCGATCTTCAATGAGTGCTCTATGTCTTCGGCCTTGTGCCACATCTAAGCTACGCTTAGAAAATCATCAAAAACACAGGAAATATACTACATCTTATTGAGTAGAAGTACAAGTAATTACATGCAGGTGGTGTCTTTAAAAGACGCACAGACATAGACATATATATATATATATATATGAGACAAGAGACTGTAGAGTTTCAGCCAAACCTCACTATTCTGACTTTTGATGGTTAGGCCACCTAAAATGATTGCAAACTAAAATTTCTGACATCTTCTCAAACTGGTCAGGATCCGCTTCCCTCACGCCACCGCCCATTGTCTCTTTATATCCACCTGCCTCACTTGCTTCAATCACAGCCTGCTATGCCTTGGTCATTTTTGACAGTTCAAACTGACTGATGCTCTCCTCTCTCCCTCTCTCTCTCTGTGTCTCTTCGGAGGGAGATGGATCAAATCATAGAGCTAAGAAGAGAAGCTTGGAGTCTTAAAATCAAAAATTAACCAAGACTTGTGTGGGGCCCATCAGTTCTTTTCATTTTTTTTTTCTGTCTTATTATTCTACCACTATTTCTTCTCGGTAAAAATCTAATAATCTTTTCTTGAAATTTAGACCATTTTTTTTGTGTTCTTGGCGATGGGTAGGGTTTGAAAATGGGGAGAAATCAGACAAGAAGGGAATTGTGGAGAGTAGAGATTCAGTTGAGGGCCATTGGCGACAAAATGTGACAGCTGATATAGAGGTGAAAGTGGGGGCTGCTGGGGGAGTGGGTGATAAAGTGTCAAAATGACAGGAATTAAAAATGGAAATAAACATGCAGGGCAATCAATTAGATTGTATCGTTTCATGAGTCAGAGGAGGAGGACAACGAGCAGAAAGGAGGAGGAGCTTGTATGTGTGTGGAGAGAGAAAGAGACACACACACAAAGAGAAAGAGAGACAGAAAGGAGTGACAGAGAAAATGAAAATTACCCTTACTTTATATATATATATATATATATATATATATATATATATATATATCTCTTTTCACCCAAACGTTTGCACCTCCGCACCCTCTACCCCCTAAAAAACAAACAAAACAGACCAGTCCCCAGCCAAACATCTATCCATTATTTTTATCTTTTTTTTAAAAAAAAATTTTTCGAATTAGCTCAAAATTAAGTCTAATCATAATTACAGAGAACTCTCGACTTATGAAACCTGTGATTCTCAATTCGGATTTATTCAACAAATATATAAGGACTTTTTTTTTATTATTAATTACATAACTCTTATCATGGATCCAATGTCAAACTGGTCAACTCGCTTAATTCCACGCCCTATTTTGAATTGTCATCAAATGATTGTTTCACTATTATACTTTCGGACTTAACTGAAAGTCCTTCGCTAGTAACAGTTCCCCTCCCCTTGAATTTAAAGAACTCACAATTATAAAACCAGATAAGAACAAAGCAAATTCTGATCGATAGTGGCAAGAACGATCATTTTTCTATTTTTGTGTCATTTGCATTTGAGTCATTTCGGTTTTCCTTGTAGTTAGTATCAAAACAACAATCTGATGGTAGAGAAAAATGACGTAATGCCCAGCCACCGGTTGAACGGTGGTCGATAAAAAATGACGTAATGCCCAGCCACCGGTTGAACGGTGGTCGATAAAATGACCACCCCAGCCACCGGTTGAACGGTGGTCGATAAAAATGACGTAATGCCCAGCCACCGGTTGAACGGTGGTCGATAAAAATGACGTAATGCCCAGCCACCGGTTGAACGGTGGTCGATAAAAATGACGTAATGCCCAGCCACCGGTTGAACGGTGGTCGATAAAAATGACGTAATGCCCAGCCACCGGTTGAACGGTGGTCGATAAAAATGACGTAATGCCCAGCCACCGGTTGAACGGTGGTTAAACACTTCTAACTATTTTTACATCTACCGTGAAACGTGACATAGCAATTATTTGTGAATTTTGACTGAGGAGCTCAGGCAGGGTTAGGGTTAAAATTGTTCAGGAACACAGTTCCCAAAGAATTAAAGTTGGCTGGAAATCATAGAACCGGAAAGGAATTCCACAGGTGAGAAGCATTTTATTTATCTATTTTTCTTAATCCGTTACACCCTATGCAAGGCAGTAAAGCCACTAAGGTTTTGGTAGAATTAGGAACAGAAACATTAATAATGAGCGGGAAAAGGAAAGAGTAATCAGGAGAACAGCAGATTGCGATTGACATTGCATTTAAATTTTTACTGATTAAAGTTTTCTGGAAAGCATGGAGCCAGAAGGGAGTTCCATAAGCAAGAAAAGAAACTTAGCATAGGATTTACTGTTACATCTAGATAATTCAACTGTAAAATGATGAGACCTTGCTGCAAATCTATTACTGTGCTTAAATTCATCAAGTCTAGGTACCATAATGAAGAGCTCATCCGAAAAATCACAGAGAGAGAGAGGGGAAAAAAAAACACCTTATGGTGGCTGAAGTCCGGCCTCCAGATCAGAACTAATAATATTGTCGATTCTCCTTTGGATCTTATCAAGGTAATTAGCAGGGGTACTGGACTCTACGTGACAGCAATATTCTAAGCATGGTAGACTTATAGATATGCAAGATCGATTCTGGAGAGAAAAATCGTCTTGCATGGATAAATGACTGGTTAGGAATTAAGACAAGCATTATTTGATTAAAAGCACTGACTACATAGAAATGTCAGAAATGAAACGGTTTTGTTTCTAGGAAGTTGGTTTACTATGTCGTGCTCGACAATTTTTCTCTCCAGAATCTATCTTTTTATAAATCTATCATTCCTCCATACGTCGAATATCGCTGACACATCTGGTATGGTGCTCCTGCTGATATATTTTAGAGTTTTTTGATAACTTTTCTCACCGTCGTCATGTAACTTCCGTGTCTTTCCTATAAATACTTTCATGGTAATTGTTCTGACGAACTTTGCTACATGGTACCTAGACTTTATGAATTTAAGTGCAGTACTAGATTGGCAGCTAGGTCTCATCAGTTTACTGTTGAATCGCCGAGACGTAACCATAAGTACTTTGCTAACAGTTTTTCTTATATTTTTCGCCTGTGGAACTTTCCTCTGACTTCTTGCTTTCCAAAAATTTAAATTCAATGTCAATCGTTATCTACTATCTTCTTGATTACTCTTCTATTGTTCTCACTCCAAAACCAAAGTTTTCTTTTTCTTATACTTTCAAACTCAGTAACGCCTTGTGTCTTAGTGGCTTTATTACCTTGCTTGGGGCGAAATAATAAAAAAATATATCTATGAGCAACAACACTCACATTTGGCTAAACTCTAAGCAACTACTATGTCAGTGCGACTAAAGCAATTTAAAACGTAAAATTTAACAAAGATAGTTATTTTATGTCAGTTTATAAATTGTATTCAATTAGCACCTCATAACCATCTGCGCCGGATAGATGGAGCTCAACGGACCAGGACGGTAGTCCATCTAGGGGCCGTTGCCTTGCGGTGATATCCAGACACGGAAAAGGCTATGAAAGTAAATCCAGACAGAAACCTAGAGGCGGTGATTGGTTGACAACTTCTGCGTCTCTAAATATAATGCCCTGTATTCCTTTGGATCTTGTTAGTACGGCTGAGGGTGTGGGCCATGTCGTCTGGGCAGCGTATGGCCTCTATATAGCACCTCTCAGGAGAGGTCACACCAAAGGACTGAATTCTGACCAAACAGGACGCTCCCTTTATCGCGCAAGTTATTTTCTTTTCTATTAGTCACAAGCATAAAAAAAAAACAAAGAACCAACTCGATTACTGGTTAAATCCCCAGGTTTCTTATTTTTTAAAATCATGTATTAATAATAATAATAATATAATTGCAGAGAGAGAATATTGTATTTGTGAACTCGTATCATGGTGTGACGGGAAATATCGCAATGCCACTTTTAGAAGACTATCAGCCAACCCACGTCTTCTGCTGATCTTAGGAGGTAGGAGGCTGCCGGTGTTGGTTGGGCGGTGGATCGCGGCCATCTACGTGCATTCAGCTTGGTATTCGACCAGTTGACGCGCAGCCCAAGCCTGGCGACAATTTCACGGCAGACCACATAGTCCGCTAGGACCTCGAACAGATTAAATCTAGCACTGGAGGATATTCCGACGTCCTGCCAAGATTGTAAGAGCTGGAGGGACAAGGTGGCTCTCGTGGGCTCAACAACTTCAAGGCATGAGATTCAACCGCAGTAATAACATTGACAATTATTAATTTTTGACTAGCATTTCTTTATAAGGCATTGCACTTCCTTTTACACACACAAATATTCTTTTTAAGGTATTATACTTGAATTTGACTAAATCTTCCACACACCTTATGTGGAACTAATCTAATCTAATCTCTTGATGTGCGTTGTGGTGTAAGGGATATCGGCTTGGAGTGAGAACTCAGAGAAATTTGTTCGCGCAAATACTCTTGGGAAAGGGCATGAATCCATCTCTTCTCTCACCAGCTATGGGTTGAATAGCAGGACAGACTGGGTTCAACGGTCTGCTGTTTAAAGAAATGGCAATCCACTGGGGGCAAAAAATTTGCCTCGTCAGTCATGTATCGAAAGATACATGATCGTCCAAGAACTTAACTGATTGACTGGAAAAAAGCTTGGTTCACTGTGCCACACCAGTTCGTATCTGACTCCTCCCCCGCTATACTACATTCCGAAAGTCTTGTCACCCTAACCCTCTCTTCCAAAGGAGCTCGTGTAAGCCATCTGAAATAGAAAATTATATTATGTAAGAGTGACAAAGGTTTCGAACCACTCTGTATTTTTACAAAACTCACCTGTCTTGATAGAGACCAAAACTATTTATGCGGCCTTGTGGGTGATGAATTATTTTCCACCCTACAACTCCCTCTATCGTGATTTGCATGGCAAGTGTTCTGACGAGCTACATACACTGGTTCGACCAACCAGACCTTTGCAGCTTGGCCCCGCCACGCCACCTACATACGGATGAATCATCCCCATTCCCTTTACAAAGAAGTAAATGTCTCCTGGCATCTCCATCACTATAATCTTGACGTTTTTAAGTCCAGGCTTAAACGTTATCTTTTATACATAACTTCATGAACTCCACCTTTTGCTTTTTCTTATGCACAAATAACACCACACAGTAACCCTTTACCTTGAGTGGCTCTTGGGCCTTGAATTGGGTAAACAATTCTATTCTTTTAGTTTCAGTGAGATTTCTTTCTTGATTTTAAACCACCGCTGCTTTGAAGTCATTTTCAAATACGGAAAAGGCAATGGAATAAAATCCAGACAGAAAACCCAAAGTGAATCCCCGAACTTACGCTCATACAACACTACCTTGAGCGACTCTTGGGCCTTGTATTGATTGAAGGTTATAAAAAAAAAATTTATTGATAATAGTGATTTTCTATGGTATGAAATCTAGTCGTTTAGTTTCAGTGATTTTTTTTTCTCTCTTTATTAAATTCAAGCATAAAAAATAAGCAGTTATTTAAGCAACGTAAGTACTGGTGAAAATCCGAAGTTGCTTTTATTAGGAAAATCATGTAACACTTGCGTTAATGACAGAACAGGCTATTATGTGTTAACAATTTTACTATAAAATGCAGTGAAAAAAGAAACAAAAAAAAACTATGAAGTTGGATTGTCAGTGGTGAGGAATTGATGCAAGTATTATTACTTCCATACAAAAAAAGAGACGATGATGATTGCTATCATTTGGATTAGAATTCTCATTCTATTTTTTCTGGAGATGGGTGGGGGTGTAGATTCTTTTGTTGGAAAGATAATTTACGTAAAAGAGAAAAGGGGGGAAAAAAAAAAAAAGGGGGAAAAAAGGGGGGAAAAAAAAAAAAAAAAAAAAGGGGAAAAAAAGAAAAAGGGGGAAAGAAAAAGGGGGAAGAAAAAAAGTAAAGAAAAAGGGGGAAAGAAAAAAGGGAAAAAGAAAAAAGGGGAAAAGAAAAAAGGGGAAAAGAAAAAAGGGGAAAAGAAAAAGAGGGGGAAAGAAAAAGAGGGGGAAAGAAAAAGAGGGGGAAAGAAAAAGAGGGGGAAAGAAAAAGAGGGGAAAGAGAAAAGAAAATTCAAAAATTATCAAATAAATCTCAGTGTGTCATAACGTTGCTAATTCCTCACACAAAGCCAGATGGCGAATGGTTTGAGTTCATCTGTGCAGGAACCATATAGTTTGGCCCCTTTCCCCCTTGGCACCACAAAGAGTGCATTCAAATGCACCAGTCTAACCACTACCACCAATTTTAATGCTTTGCACAATCTTATAGGGTTTCTACCCTCACATCATCTCATTCCTCGCATACACCTTTCAAGCAGTTATTGTTACCTCGGGGGAAATTAAAAGAATTTTAAAATAAATAAATAAAATTTAATAAAGTCAAATTAAAAAATAAATTTTCACCACGTGAAAAAAATGACACATATAATCACAGAGAGGTCATATCGTTGTATTAAGATTCGGACATTAACAACCCTGCCTGTGACTTTTCACCACACTACTTGTGGGGGAAATGTTTCGAGTTTCGTCCATTGAGATTTATTTCTTTGATGGAACCATAAACATGGGGATAATTAACGAAATACAACAAGAACCAGCAATAATTCTACACCAGGAAAAGGCTAAAAATTATGGAGGTGATTTTCTTTGCAAAGGAAAAGTTTGAATTTTACAGTTGTGTTGTCATATCCTGCTATGGTAACCCAAAGACTGAAATCTGTAAAATTAAAAAAAAAAAAAATTAAATAATTCTATTCATTATCAAAAAGCATTAATTATCTGTTTAAGGGTTTTGAAATTTTAACTTTTTTTTTTAGCCACCAACTTTATAGCTTAGCCCAGGTTATCAGTTGTCCAGACTGAGTGTGTGGCAATGTCAAACTCCGTCAAAATATCTGTGTGCGCCAGTGTATAAATTAAATGCCACAATTACTTACGCGCAACACACATATACATGATATACACGTGTGCCAAGTTTCACGCAGACAATGTGTGATGGACAGAAAATCGGCCGGTTTTTTTATAATATAGGGATTGTTTCCTCTTTCCATACAAGATGGAGACAATGTATATGACAGCGCACGCACCCAGCCACACGCATATGAAAGAGGCGACAGTTAATCCGGAATTGTTTAAAGGTCAAATAATACAAAAGAATTTGAAATATAAGTCGTAAATCTCAGCAGTTTGAAATGAAGAAATCTTGATAATAAGAAGAAAAGAAAAGAGAAAGAAAAGAAACCAACATGTCAGACAAGAGCAATGCTTTTATTGCTGAATCAATATGGAAATCGATCGCAGGCAGAAAGATGGTCAGGGTAGATGGAACAAAACTAAGGAAAGAATGAAAAGATGGTGTTGAAGAAGAACCACCAAGAAAACAAACCCCCACCCACAAAAAAAAAAATAAAATAAAAAAAAAATATCGTCAAAGAGAAAGAAAGGTGACAAAGTATCGGTCTCGTTCTATTAGGAAGCAGTGCCAATTAATTAGGTTTAGAAATGGACACAGAGATGGAAAGTATATTTGGAGCACTTAAATTTATAATGAGATATTTTCGTTGTCTCTTTTAGTGGATTAAAAAGGGAGTGGTTGACTGGAGGAAGACAACCTATAAAGGAAGGTAAGAAAGACACACCTCCTCCTCCTGTCCCCCCCCCCCGATAACTAGGAGGAGGAAGAGGAAATGGTGAGAAGAACATTAAAGTGAAGGGGGAAGCAAGAGCAGCAGTGAGAGGAGGCAGTGTAGGTTGAAGGAGGAGCACAGCAAGTCAAGAGAAAGAATCGATTCGGGAGTGGAATAAAAAACGTTTGAAAGAAAGAGTGATAGTTTCAAAAGTAAATCTTTTCTTTTTATTTTATAGTCGGTGGAGAATAATAATTTTGAATGACCAGAGTAGGGGTGGGGGGTTAGATGTGACAGGGGAGAAATATTAAATTGAGAAAAGGTTCAATGCGGAAGAGAAGGAAAAAAGAAAAGAGGGGAAGACAGACTGGGGGCAGGGGAGGGGGTGAAAGGCGATAAAATGAGACAGAGTGAGACGGTGGTGGGAGAAAGGCGAGACAGGGTGAAACGGGGAAAAAAAATGGCGAGACAGGGTGAGACGGGGGTAAAAAAAAGCGAGAGAGGGGGGAGAAGACGGAAAAAAAAGGCGAGAGACGGAAAAAAAAAGGCGAGAGACGGAAAAAAAAAGGCGAGAGACGGAAAAAAAAAGGCGAGAGACGGAAAAAAAAAGGCGAGAGACGGAAAAAAAAAAAAAAGCGAGAGACGGAAAAAAAAAAAAAAAGGCGAGAGACAAAAAAAAAAAAAAAGGCGAGACGGAAAAAAAAAAGGCGACGAAAAAAAAAAAAGGCGAGAGACGAAAAAAAAAAAAAAAAAAAAAGGCGAGAGACGAAAAAAAAAAAAAAAAAAAAAAAAAACGAAAAAAAAAAAGGCGAGAGAGGGTGATACGGAAAAATGGGGGAGACATTAAGAAATTCAAATGGATAAAAGAGAAGGGTGTTGGGGTGGAAAAGAAAGAAAACAAATTATGGACACCCAGCTTTCTTAGCAAATGAATAGCAACAACAACTGTCATCCATTAATTAATCAAATTGGTTTGATTATCTCATCTGATGCGAAAAGGAGAGTCAAAAGCCAAGTTGCAATCGAAGGATATACGTGTCAACAACAGAGCAATAGTTCCTAAAAAGAACAATGCACTATTTTGCTACTAAAAGATAACACAGTGAAGAAAAAATTTAGAAAATACTCCCTACCCATCATAAAAAGAAAAGGAAAAAATTCGATTGTTGTTTCGACAACTAATTGTTCCTAATGACTTTTTCATCATGTTTCAAATGAAATTGAAAAGATTATTTTTCTACACCCGCCTCTATAAAACTTAAAAAAAAAAAAAAAACAAACCCTCAAGTCAGCTAAGTGCTTCCCGAACAGGCATTATTCTCATATTTCATAGCGAAAAAAAAGCAGACCTGTTTACATTTATTCATTTTATAATATTCAGCATTTCCATTATATTCCGACGGAACAATATTCTCCTGTGTCTGGGGTTTTCTTAACATTTGCGTGGAAGTCCTTAGATTGTCTCCCTATTTGAGAAGCGTTTATGAACAAAGTGTTAGGAGCCCTCTACCCACAGACCTGGTTTCTGACACTTCTCAAAGTAAAACCACACTCAATTTAGGGATAACGCTTCCACTACAACCAATCAGTCTATTAAAAGAAAAAATACTGGGTTCTAACAAAGGTTCGTAGCCTTTTTTTTCAGTAGGTGGCGCTTCGACTGTGTTTCACACCTGACTGAAATTTATGACATATATACATATTCTGATCGATTACATTTCAACACAGTATTTCTACACTATTTACATTATTCGGACTATTGTCCTCATCTTTGTCGCTATATTTATTATGTTTCGGCCGGTTAAGGCGGTGGAGAACTTGAAGAGGGAAATTAATAGAAGATAACTGATATCCATTAAACATGGCACATGGAACTAGAACATTCTACCCCAGTGAGCGAAATAAAAGTTTCAGTTCGACATTCCAACCACCTGAAGAAGGCCGGATCGTACAACGGCCGAAACGTAATAAATATGGCGACAAAGATGAGGACAACAGTCCGAATAATGTAGATTGAGAATTTTAAATGTTTTTTTATGTTAAAAGTCAAAACGAAGAAATATTGAGATATATTTCCGTCATTTGGTGCATTTTTATTTGGGGAAATGAAAAGAAAACTCTTTTTAAAGAGGAAAAAAAAAAGAGGTGTGCCGTTTATGGAGATGCTGCCATAGTTCAGAATTCGAAAGTAGTTCGCTAGGTTTAAAAGTGAAAGGTTTTATGTTGGTAGAAGACTATCGTACTATCTTTTATGCATTATATCCTTTCAGGAAGTTGGCTTACCACAAATTTTTTTATCTTTTTATCTCTCCTAAACCCTGTTTTGGCATCCATTCACTCAGGGTCGTTATGTAGGCTACGTGTTATTTTCCTCTGTCCGTCTTGCCTTCAATCTGTCATGTGTATATAAAATTTTCCAACCCCTCTTTTCTCATTTCATAGAAATTTCATCTGTCTCTTTCCGTATAAGGGCCGTTTCTTCATTTTCTTTAAAACGTCGTCGTTACTCATATGTTCGTTCCATAGTGCTGTCAGCATCATCCATCTCTGTTGCTTCAAGTCTTCATCTGTGAGAAGATTGTCTAGCGTTCACTGCCATATGAGAGACTGCTATGACGTAACAGTTCAGTAGTTCTTTTTCTTTGTTTCTAATATTTGGGGGGGGGGCTTTCTTAATACTTAGCTTAGCTTTTGGAAGACATCTTTTCGCTGTCCTAATACAATTTCAGATTTCAGTGTCGGAAAGATTGCAAAATTAATTACAGGTCGACTTACGACTTGTCGGTCGTAAGTCGATGGCATAACAAACGCCGAAGTACGATTTTTCCCAGCAATTTACTTGTGTGAAGATTATTAAATTCTATCTGAAACTGTCGACCACCATTTTCAGCAACCAGAGACAGCAATTGAAATAGCCACCCCAAAAAAATTGATGGAAGTTTTCAATTTTAATCTTTCTAATTTAAAAAAAAATTCCAACGCCCCTTTTTAAAGTCAATTATTAGATGTTGCCCTTCTCCAGACAATTCAATTACGAAAAGCAGAAAATAAATACTGTAATATTTTGTCCATAACAAAGTACAAATGAACAACATTCATGAATCATAAAATATTGGAAGAAAACACTAACTCAAATATCAACACCAAAAATACAAAAATATATTTCAATTTCTATTTTAAGCAAACTTAAAAACAAAAAATATATAAAAACCAGATTAAATTTTTGAAAGTTATTGGCGAAATAAAATAAAAAAAGAAAAGAAAAAAAGCAAAGTTTTGAAGCAAACATCGATTTGTAGAATTTCAATTCATCCAGCTTGCTGTCGATTTTTCACTGTTGACCAGGCAAATGTGAAGACTTTAGGGTCTTGGCTGGTATGTATCCTACATATATACAAGAACATGTAGGCAGACAAGCATGTTCTCAGCTTGTTGGATGAGAAAAAAAAAGTCACGTACTTATACATTTTGAATAACAATGAAATTTTAAAATGAAACATTTCAATTTTCTCTGAACAGACAACTAGCCGTTTTTTCCCCTCGTTTCCATATATTTCAATCCCACAATTCTTGGAAAATTAAGAAGGCTTATTTTTGTAGATAAATAATCGTGAACAGCTTCTAAATTAAAAAGTAAATAAAAAAAAATGGAGAAGAGGAAAGGCCGAACAGTGTGGCCATTTTCCAATTTGCCTTGATAAAGTCTATCAGAGGACAAAATGTGCCAGACAAGATAAGTTTTCTTTAGTGTGTGTGATTTAAACTTAAATTACATTTTTTGTCTTCATGCTTATGCTCTAAGAGTTTAATAAATTAAAATAACCAATTTAATTTTTAAATTTAAATATTTCAAAACATTCCTTTTCCTTTTATATTAAAAAAATTAGGGCATGTATTTTTTGGCAAAATGAAGGAAAAAAGAAAGCCATTTATTTTGAAATGTTTTACGATTAAAAAAAAATTTTTTTTTTTTTGTTAGGTTCACCTATTGTCCGGTTTACACACCTCCCTGGTCTTTTGAGCAGATGTAGAAATGTACAGCTTGTTTCCTGTTTAGGGTTGGGTTTCCGGTCTACTTCAACGCTATACGTCTAACGTCTCCGCCTGAAACTCAACTTTTACTTTCTACTGAATTCATTTTTCTTTTCTCAATAAGAATTGATAGGTTCACCTATTGCTCGATTCACACTCCCCCGTCTTTTGAACATGACTACTGATTTATCTATTGTTTCCAGTTTAGGATCGAGTTTCCGTGTTCCTTCCTTATGTAACCCTCTACCTCAAGTGGCTCTTGAGCCTTGTACAAGGTAAATATCACTGTATTCTATCAGATATCATTATGGCCTTCAACAATACTACGGTTTAGCTTTGTTATTGCTCAATTCGTCGAAAGAAAGCAAAGGAAAATCATAATGTGAGAGAGAACAAAATGATTCGGGGGGGGGGAGGCATGTGTCAGTCAAGAATGGGTGGGGGGAGAAGAAAATAAGGAAAGCATTCTCAGTTGGGGGAAAAAAAAGCAATCAAATTTGCATAAATTACCACTACCCCCATCAGCAGCCCCACCGCTGCAGATGAAAACGGCATTCGTTGATGGCAGTGGCCATAATGAAAGTAGAATGAACGTTTCTGGCCCATCTCTGCTTTGTTTCACCGAAAGATGGTAGACTGATGGCTTTGAAGTAAGGGGTGAACGAAATTTGTACCACGTCCCACCAGCAACGACGACAAATACTCATAGAAAACATGTTATCACCAAGAAAAAAAAAAGAAAAGAAAAAATTCAGGAGTTACAGATAATGTTAAATCTGCCCTGGGAAAAGTGACAAATGCAATGACCAGTTGTGACAATTATTTTGTCGAGAAGCAAATATATGGAGCAGCTTTGATTCTTACCTGAAAGTGAATAAAGAATGCCTGAATGAAATTATTATATACTGAACTGGAGCTTACAATAAATGATGAGAAAAGAAAAAGGGTTTAAGTTTATGGAGACATTCATTACTAATCCTAGATAGAGAGAGAGAGAGAGAGAGATAGATAGATAGAGAGAGAGAGAGAGATAGATAGATAGATAGAGAGAGAGATAGATAGATAGATAGAGAGAGAGAGAGCCCTTGAGAGAGAGAGAGAAAGAGAGCCCTCGAGAGAGAGAGAGAGAGAAAGAGAGCCCTCGAGAGAGAGAGAGAAAGAGAGCCCTCGAGAGAGAGAGAGTCCTCGGGTGTTTGGGGGAGAGACACACACACAGAGGACCTCCTGTATGTCCGAAAGAAAGAGAAGAAGAGGCAATGGAGTGCATGTGCTTGATAGAGAGAGTGAGATGCCAAAAGATACACCAACTCCTTGGAGAGACAGGAGACATTATTATTATGATTATCATCATCAATAAAAAAAAAAAAAAAAAAAAATCTTTCACACAAAACCATCACATCTGTTAGTCACACACACACAATCAAAAATATGTAAAATAAATTAGAAAAGCCTTAGCCGTATGGTGATTTTCTAACCACAGCTTAGATATGGCACAAGGCCAAATATATGGAGCAATCAATAAGGATCGAACTCACTACTCCGTCGTAAATCATCTCGTGAGACAAGTTTGCTAACCATTACACCATGTTGAAGTGCCCTCATTCTTAATCGTACGAGGAAAAATAAAATTCACACAATAACCTTATTTTTCATCACGGCTTTATAAAGGCATTGAATTCAATGGTCAATCTTAATAAAAACAAGTGAACATTAAATACCAAAAATTTCTAATAAAACTTAAGCTTAGAAATTATGTGTCAGGCAACAGACATTGTTTCACAGACACACACACATTATATATATATATATATATATATATATATATATAGTGATGGATTTTTATTTGGTGAGCTGATAGATTTTATTACTTAAAATATTTTGAGTAGAGGCTGTTTATTTATTAAGCAGTACATTTAATTTTCAAGTTCTTAAAAGAAAATAAATATTTTTTTTTCAGAAGTTGTTTTGTTACATTGGTATAATAAAATATGGCACTATTTAACTTTGCTTGATCGTTGATGCAGATTCATCCCTTGTCGGAGAGTGCATAGTTTTCTTTAACAAGATTTTGTGAATATTCAAACGGTAAATGAAAATAAATACACTGCTTAATAAACAAAGCATCTACTCAAATATGGGTATGTATTAAAGCAATATATATATATATATATATATATATATATAAAAATGTAAGTGTTTGTTGGATTACAGACCCTGATGATAATCACAGGTATTGAAATGTTTGACATTTAGAGGAGCAAGACACTTTTCTTTTCACTCCAATAGACATGAGGCATATAAATATTCCAGAGATACACGTTGAACTTCATATTCATTGCTTTCTCTATCCTTTTGTAAAATTGTTTGTGTCCTGCATATTCCAAAGATAAGCAAAAATTTACACAGATCCCCACCCCTCCCCAGAACTGTGATTTTGTGGAATAGAATTCAGCATAGCTGCATCAGTGAACACTTCAACTGTAAACTTTTAAGTTCAAGGGTCAATCATTACCTAAGCTCCTTATTCACCTACTACTACCTCCCCTTTTACTCATATTACATACCTTATTTATAAAAATAAACATTGATACTCTATATTGAGTGGCTCTCGAGTCTTGTACTAAGTGAAATTTAGTGTAAAAAAGTAATGAACATTGAAAAATAAATGAATCTGTTGCCAGAACATTAAGCAGAGAGCCACACAAAAGGGAAAAAGATATTAAAAAAAAAAAAAAAAAAAAGAAGATTATCCAAGATTTGGAAAAGACATTACGAATATAGATGCAGAGAGAGAGAGAGAGAGAGAGAGAGAGAGAGAGAGAGAGAGAGAGGGTGGAATGAAAAGAGGGGGAATGAAGAGAAAGAGGGAATGAAAAGAGGGGGAATGAAGAGAGAGGGAATAAAAAGAAAGAGAGAGGAATGAAAAAAGAGAGAGAGAGGAATGAAAAAAGAGAGGAATGAAAAGAGAGAGAGAGAGAGAGGAATGAAAAGAGAGAGAGAGAGGAATGAAAAGAGAGAGAGAGAGAGAGGAATGAAAAGAAAAAGAGAGAGAGAGGAATGAAAAGAAAGAGAGAGGAATGAAAAGAAAGAGAGAGGAATGAAAAGAAAGAGAGAGGAATGAAAAGAAAGAGAGAGAGAGGAATGAAAAGAAAGAGAGAGAGGAATGAAAAGAAAGAGAGAGAGGAATGAAAAGAAAGAGAGAGAGGAATGAAAAAACAATGCAGAGAACGAAGAAAAAGAGAAAAGCAAGTGAAATGGCAGTTCAAGACCTAAAATTGGTTCAAGGTTAATTTTTACTCAAATTCACGACAGGAAAACTGAATTAATTGAGCGGGAACTATAAAGACATAATTACGGTAATTTTTCACCTGAGGCAAACGATGGCATATGTGCAATGCTTGTGATGGTCTACACCAGGGTGGGTGCGTGCATGGCTGGGAGCAGAACTATTTTTAATTATAGTCCAAAAGTTTTCCCCAGTCACCATTAAACAATGCACTTAATCATGTAGACAAATATTGACGTAACTTGGCCAATAAGGAAGCAAGGTAATTTTTGCTCATTTGGGGAAACTCCTGTTTATGATCGCAAAGAAAAGGTCAAAGAACAAACAGAAAGGAAAGAAAGAAACTTTAAATTGATACTTTTAAATTCTATAAACATTTAAATCAGTAAATCCCCTAATGCCTTCATGTAACTCACTTTGGAGCGAGGTCAAAAATCGAAATATCAGGTCATCCCATAAATTCTGTCCGAATTTTGAATAAAGAAAACAAGTGACCAAATGTTACATTTAATTACAGATTCAATCAACAATGTATTTTCCCTGATTATCTATGATTTCCTTGCATCTATTAACAAGCTTACTAATTCCATTACTGTAAAATTCTTTTCGCTTTGATTCGAAGAACTCACAAATGTCAGTTTTAACCTCTTCCTGTGTTACAAAAGCTGTTTCTTCCAAATGATTATGTAAGCTACAAAACAAATGGTAGTCTGAAGGAGCAAGATTGGGAGAATAAGGTGGATGAGGAATTTTCTCCCAACCAAGTTCTTCGATCTTTTGTGACGTGATTCTTGCTGTATAGGGTCGCGCATTGTCCGATGAAACATCACCTCTTTTCGATTCACTAGAGCAGGTCTTTTTTTCCTCAAAGCTTGGTTCAAACGCTTTAATTGCTGACAGTATATTTGAGCATTAATTGTTGCATTAGGTGGTAAGAATTCAAAGTGGATTATTCCTTGGCGATCCCACCAGATTGAAAGAAGAACCTTTTTCCCATGAAGTTCCCTTCTCGGCTGTGGCTGGGGTCCTTCCCCTTTACCAAGCCACTGTCTACGACGCTTAACATTTCGATAAAAGATCCATTTTTCGTCACCAGTCACAAGTCTATCCAAAAAAGGTGAAACAAGTTGGCGAGAATGGAGAGAAGAGCAGATGTCAACTTGGGATTTGAGGTTGTTTTCCGACAATTCATGAGGCACCCATTTTCCAAGTTTAAGAACTTTTCCAAGTTGTTGAAGATGATGATGAACAGTTGTATGGTTTGAACTGAGAACCACTGCCACTTCCTCAACTGATAAAGCAGGATTTTCTTCAAGGGCTGCTTCAAGAAGCTTTTCATCAAGCTCAACTGGACGCCCAGTTCGATCTTCACCTTCAAGGGTGAAATCTCCACCTCTGAATTTTGCAAACCATCTTCTACAAGTTCTTTCATTCACACATTCCTCTCCATAAACTGAGTGAATGTTTCTAGTCGCTTTGGCTGCTGGGTTTCCTTTCTTGAACTCAAAGCATTATGTGCCTCAAATGATTTTTGGGTACTTCCATGTTAGCAGGATTTTAATCAAACAAAATTTAATTTTATTGTTCTCTGAAATAAAATTTGATCAGTTTAAATGCATCTAAACATAAAAATAATGATCAGCTCCATTAGACATTATAAAATACTCTTTAAATTTTGTTCATTTTAACAAAAAGTTAAAATTCAGACAGAACTTATGGGATGACCTGATATATTAAACGCTATGTACACTTACACACCAGACCTCTTAGTTCTGTTATTCTTGGGACGATAAAATAACAGTTTTGGCTGACTGGTTAGAGATGATGCTGGCATGACATTTTTTTAAAGGAAGTGGCTATTTTATCAGTTCCAGTAAAATAGAAAGGTTATTTTGTTGGTAAGTATTTTTTCATAATAATAATGTTAAAGGTGATGTTAAAAATAACACAAGGATTTAACAGTTTATTTATTTTCACCATCAATTGTTGCGTGATGAACGTAAGATGAAAAAAAAGACGAGCATGTTGTCTGTCCTTTTTTTGTATCATCTTGGCTGAGGAGGAAGTGACGTAAGTCGTTAGTGATTGGTCATCAGTGGCATTTATTTAACGAGTTTTTTGCTTCAGGATCGCCTGCCGGAATAGTACTGTTTCGTTAGGGTCTCTTGGGCCAACAAGTATAATGTTGGAAGACCCGAAACTTGTCATAACATCACTGACGAGGCGATTCTGAGTACTAGTTGGAGTGTTTTCATGACAAATTAAAAGAAATATAGAAGTCTTTGAATATTTTAAGCACTTCTGTTATAACAGTCTCTGCAAATTCAAAACTTGCCATTGGGCATAGTTCTCTTGCCAATACACTTCTGGTGAACTCACTGAAGACAACAGTCACAGAATCCATGTTGTTCAAGTCCTGCCTAGAAAGCTCACACAACCACAGGGCTGACGATCCCAAATATAATATATTTCTACTTTTAAAACACTATTTATATTTAAAATAGCCTTGGTATATATTTTGCTAGGACTGGCTAAATAGTCTATTCATTTTTTAAAATCTATATAATTTCTATATGACAGCGAATGCTTGACAGTCTCTTCACAGATGAAGGAGAGACTTAAGGCAACAGAAATGTGAATCTACAGAAGGATGCTGAAAATACCATGGACAAAACATGTGAGTGATAAAGTTTAAAGAAAAATGGAAACAAAAAGATGCTTATACTTATAATCAGAAAAAGATAGTTGAAATTTCTAAGCCACCTAATGAGGAAAGAGGACTTAGAGAATTCAACATTCACAGGACAGAAAAAAAACAAACTGATGTGAATGGATGATTAAACAGCGAGTGAGAGAGATAATAAAAAGACATTACTAAGATCTATAAATAGGAAGTTGTGGAGAGTCATGATCATTTATTCAGCTGCTTCAGAAATTTTTGAGACCAGCAAAGGTCAGTGCTTTAAGAATGCAATAATTGGGTGGCAACAGAGATAAAAGTTAATAGGGAGAATACATTGAAGGAGGCAAGGGGGTTTTCTTTTTATTTATCGATAGATTTGTTTTTTACGGTTAACTCTTTGTGGGTTATTTGAATCCAGAAAATGTTTTTACATTATAAGAATATTTTAAATTTTTTGGAGATAATGATTTAGGAATACAAGTTTTACTAATTAACCCATAGCCGAGGGGAGAATAAGTGGATTCATACCTTTCCAAAGTATATTTGCATGTAAACGAATATAACAAACCCAACTAAAATTCTAATTAACAATTCTGAGCTATTATCCATTTGAACATCCACACATCCAAGCTTAAAGTACCTGTTATTCATATGTGGTCACCCATCGAGGTACTTACCGGGCTCGATGTTGCTTATTTCAGTGATTGAACGGGAACTGGTGATTCAATGCCATTTGGTAAGAAAGAGGGAGAGTTTGATTGAACCTAAGTTCTTATTATGATATGGTTTAATTTGATGAGACAAGTTCTTGGGGTTTATTTCGTTAGTGCATTGTGACTTAATCTTGAACCACTTGATGTTTTAAGATTTTCATTCAGGGATTTTTGAGGATTATCCAATTTCAACCCAACCCTAGTCACCTCAAGGGTTTGTTTTTTTGTTTTTTTTCCCCTTTTTAACAGTATGCATTAAATAAGCAAGCAATTAGATTAGATTAAAATAACACCAGCCCATAATCTGAAAATACATTTAATAGTTTATATTGTCTGAACAACTTTTGCTTACAGGTGAAAAAAAAAAAAATTCATGTAAGGATTTAAAACATAAATGAAGATGTTAATTTGAATGATTCCCTTGAACAAGTTTAAGGCAATGGCTGTGTATGTAGGTTGAAAGGACAGAATATGCCAGAGAAAGAGAGGCCAGAGAAAGAGATATAAAGACAAATTAGAAATAGCAATTCTTGAAAAACAGTTCATTTAAAAATTCTGACATTTCAGCTTTAAATATTTCTTGTTGAAAAAAAAAAAGGAATAATTTTAATCTTCCTGATAGACACGCCATAGTATTTAAAAAAAAACTGAAAATACCTTGACACATGTAAAGACAACTCTTAAAACAGATAAAGAGTGAACTACCCCCACCCTCCAACTCAACCCAAATTTGGTTATCAATTCTAAGTAAGAACAACAACAATATAATGTTTCCAGATGTAGAAGTCTGTAAATTTTATATAGACACATTCAGGTGCTGATAGATGCTTTCAAAGACTCTTGAAGACAGACAAAAATTTAAGCATACATTTGCGTAGACATTAGATACACCCACACAAATAGACATATACAGAAGCATATATGTAGATGCCTAAAACCAAACAAACATATACAGAAACGCAATACATATTTATATAATTGAAGATGTGTGCATGTATATGCACGTGTAAGTGGGGGAAAATACATATTTTAAATATTCAACGAAATGCATATCCACTTGGAAAAACAAAATAAATAAGTTTTTTTTTTTTTTTCATTGATATTGTTAAGCGAATAAATATGTGAAACACTGAAAGGTCCCAAAAGGGTAAAAGACAAAAAAAAAAAATTCATTAAGAACATGGTAAGAAGCATCAGAAAAAGCATGGGACGAGAGACTGTAGGTAGGGAGGGAAAAGCAGGCAGGCATTTCTGATATGAAAATGACACTTAAACAACGTAAAACCCGGAGCTTGCCGAAACAGTGGAAAGAATTCATTGTTTCCCTGAACAATGTAATGATTTTCTTTCTCCCTTTATTTGAAGTATATTGGCTCCTTCAATTTTTAATCTCCAACATTGAAGAGTTCTGTCACCACTTATCCCCAAATGGCCAATAAATATGACAAAGATAGATTCCTCTCTCAGTGCCTCTATTATTCTAGTGGTGGTCCTATCTAGAAAGGAATTCTTTCTCTCTCTCTCTCTCTCTCTCTCTCTCCAGAGGCTTCAATAGAGACTGCTTTAGAGAAGAAAGTCTTAATATATTTGCATAATTCTTCAACACGTGTATCTACAAGTCTTTTTATTGCTTATATAAGATAATTGAAACCTTACATATTTAGATTAACCAGTTTTGTTGATGAACTGACAGAAAAACTTAGGAAAAAAAAAAAAAAAAATTAGAAAAATAAATTTCAATTCAATATAAAATCCCTTTTATGCAAAAACCAGCAAGATGATCCAACACCGTCTGGGTTAAAATAGCTCCAGAATTATCAATAACATTTGTGGGATGTCTTTCATTCTGTGATCTATCATTTTATCATCTCTTTGGAGATTTTGAACACGAGAACCAGGTTCAAACTGTATTTCTTGAATTGTTTTTAAAACCTTATGCAAGAAGCAGAATATCAACAGATTGAGCCAAGCCCTTGTTTCAAAAGAACCATTTTCTGAAAATGTTAAACAAAGGGCTGCCTTAATTAGTCAAATAAAAGTCAAAAGACAATCAATTAAAAGGAAGATCAATAGTGATTGGCCTGGATTGGAATCTTTTCTCTCAGGAGCTTGACAATTGGACAAGGAAAAAAGAATCAATAAAATAGAGATTTCTACTGGAACTTCAACTGTATTTGAATAAAAAATAGAAAACTTGAGGGAGGGAGAGCAGGAAAGAAGAAAAGAATGGGGGGGAAAAGAAACAATGAAAGGGATGGAAAAAAAAAAAAAAATCTCCATTGGCTTATAAAGAGAGTCTGCGAATGGAGCAGTGACACATGGAGATTGCTTGAGGTATGAAAGTGAGTCACAATGCTGGGTTAATTCCAATGTCCATATTGTTTATATAGACAAAGCCTCTGACACTAAAAACCCCTTCCAATATAAATATCAATTTTAGATAGTACATTCATATTTTAAAGACACGCATTATATATATATATATATATATATATATATAATAAATAGTACCCAAACAAAAGTGGAGATAATTTGTTCTATGTGGTCATCAGGTGACTACAGCATGAAATTCTAGTAATGGACTGACCTGGGTAACGCATATGTTCTGTCTTGCTCATTTAGACAGAGCACTTTCTTTTACTATTTGTTTAGATGTTTGCCTTCCCACTTCTGTTTGTGTCTTTTTTGCTGTTTTTTATTTTCATTGGTCACTTGGCAGGCTTTATGTTGATTTTACCAATACTGTGTGTGTGTGTGTGTGTGTGTGTTCAAAAGTCTGGTAGTTGAGTATTTTTTATATAATTTCTCGTTTGTATATTTTTTTCCCAGGACATAAATTAGAATTTATATATGTCAAACATACAAACACACACAGTGTGAGAACTGAGGAGAAATTAACAACACCCTAAAACTAGCCCCTTGAAAAATGGCTCAAGAAGTGGACCTAAAGGACTTGAGACAATGGACAATATAGACAATTTTGGCAGTCCCTTACTGCCAGCAAATGGAAAAATGTGAAAATGCTGAAAAAATAAAAATAAAGTACAAAAAATAAAAATAAATAAATAAAACATTTTATTTTCCTTGACTATGATATTCACTGTATATCTAACCTACTCATCTGATCAATGGAAAAATGTTAACCTGATTACTTAAAAGCGATTAGAATTAAAAAAAAGAAAAAAAAAAAAAGTATTTAAAAACAAATATGAATAAATTCCTTAAACCTTACTGTGTCATGGAAAGTGCATATTACTGATGATGGTGAAAATGATACAATGCTAAGTTATTTCCCACTGTCTGCAAAAATTTAATTGTTCCAGAAAAAAAAAAGAAAAATTCATTCCAATTTGTTCTTTTTGATATTCGCTGCTGATTTTGATCATTGGTGATTTTGTTGAATCTAAGGGTTTACAGCTGAAGGGTAAGAAAGAAATAGAGAGTAAAAAGAATAAGAAAGAGAGCGGGATAAGAAATAGAGGGGGATAAAGAAATAGAGAATAGAGAGCGGGGATAAGAAAGAAATAGAGAGCGGGGATAAGAAAGAAATAGAGAGCGGGGATAAGAAAGAAATAGAGAGCGGGGATAAGAAAGAAATAGAGAGCGGGGATAAGAAAGAAATAGAGAGCGGGGATAAGAAAGAAATAGATAAGAAAGAAATAGAGAGGGGAAAGAAAAGAAAGATAAGAAAGAAATAGAGAGCGGGATAAGAAAGAAATAGAGATAAGAAAGAAATAGAGAGCGGATAAGAAAGAAATAGAGAAGATAAGAAATAGAGAGCGGGGATAAGAAAGAAATAGAGAGCGGGGATAAGAAAGAAATAGAGAGCGGGGATAAGAAAGAAATAGAGAGCGGGGATAAGAAAGAGAGCAATACGAGTGTGTGTGCGTGTGGCGAAGGTACTGAAAACTCAGAAATGAACAAAGGAAAAACATGCTCATAAAATATTCTACAAAAGAAATGAAAAAATTGTTGGATGGTAAAGTTACATGCACAAAACCTCTTAAAAATGCCTATATATATATATATATATATATATATATATATATATATATATATAAAAAATTGCGTGAATTTGTACAATTTAAGATTTTATTGCTCAAGTTAATGTTTTCATAAAAGTTCTTAGTTTTTGCAAAGTAGGTCAAACTGACGACATGATATAGGGGGTTGGCCTTAGAACTTTTCAGCAACCCCCCCAAAAAGATTCATAAAATTTTCAAACAGAATTATTGTATTTTCCCACTATTAGTGACAGTATGTGTTGCATTTTTTCCCAACCAGAGAGAGAGAGAGAGAGAAAAAAAAAGAAAAGTCATGTCAGTGGTTACTTTGACCCCCCCCCCCCCCACCATGCCCAAGTAAGAAAAATACAAATTTAAATTAAGGGGTGTCCTCAATTTCCTGAAATACAGTAAATTGCAAATCAGTTTTAAATAAATATGTTATTGATTGAAAGGGTTGCAATTTCAGATGTAAATCTCTGTAAATGCAAAGAGACAAACATCTTAATAAGTCTATCCACACTTTGAGGCGCAACATTTTAGGATCAAAACACACGTTGCCCAAAATCAAAATCAAAAAGCACTTTATTCAATTAATAAAAAGGTAGAACATAACTTACACTTTAAAAGTTGGATAAAATTTAACCCCCTGATGCTTAAAGAACAGTACACCATAATTTAGTTATAATTTTATGAAGAAATTATTCCATAAACTATTTCCGATGTGGCAGTGAATGCTTGACAATCTCCTCACAGATAAACAAGAAACTTGAAGCCAGAGATGTGATTCTACAGACAAATGCCAATAATGCCATGGACTGAATATGCTAGCAACTAGAAAATTTGAAGGAAAATGCAAACAAGTGATACAATCAGAAAGTGCTGAAATCCTAAGATGCACAAAAATAGCAAAAGATGCCTTTCAGAAACTAAGCAAGGTAATAAGAGACATGAGAATATCTTTAGAAGCAAAGAAAAAAAAGTGTTGAACTGCTATGCCATATGTAATCTTTGATAAAGAGAGTGATTGCTGGACAAAGTCTTTACAGATAAGTCTTACAACCTAAACATATGAAAGCGAATTTATACGTTTTTTTTTTGTTCTTGAAGATTGTCTATTTAGAAGAATAATTTTATATTTACAACATTCTAAAAACTAATTTTGTAATGTCTGTCTGTAGGAGAGACTTTGTAAATCACAGATACAACAATAGTAATGCCTTCGAAATAATACTTGGTCAGACGCTGCTCATTTCCACATATATATATATAGGATGTAGCTAATCAGTGTTTCATTGATTGATTCGTTTTCTACAGCTTATCAACGACCAAGAAATTACAAATGGACATAAATTGGGGGATCAATTCTACATTATAACCAACATATAAACTGTTCCCTCACTTTGTGTCCACCATAGTTTCTATACATTTCTATTCCAGAGAATGTAAATAAATCTAAAAGACATGCCTGTGGAGCCAATCAGTATTTTATTGATTGATTCATTATTTACGATAGAAGAAACTGTTAGCATAGAACTTAGTTACATTGAACAATTTCAATTGTAAAATGAAGGGACCTAACTGCTAAACTAGTACTGCGCTTAAATTCATAAGGCCGAAGTACTAATGGTTAAAGCTGATCAGGACAATTGCTATGAAAATATTTGTAGAAATGATTTGTAATGCCTGTTTGCAGGAGAGACTTTGTAAATCACAGATACAACAATAGTAATGCCTTCGAACAATACTCAGACGCCGCTAATTCCCATATGTATATTTTTCCTTTAACTGTCATGTGATTTAATTATTTCAAGATGAGGGTGACTGTGCTTGCTCTTTCGCGATCTGTGTTCAAACCCAAGTGTCAGCAGCAACATTTTATTCCTGTATGACACTAATACAATTAAAACTTATGCAATGTAATATTTATCATTTTACCAATTTCTAAATTCATAAGCATTTACTAAATTATTAAAATATGTGAACCTAAAAGAAAATTATTATTCTTTATATTTGATAAAATTCAAATCAATTTAGCCGATGGTTTGCCAACTATTCTGATAAACATTATAGTAGTGTAAATAAACAATCTACTAAACAGTGTTTATTATTATTGTTGACAATTCTAAAGGACTAAGAAAATGTATAAATTCACTTTCATCATAACGTCTAGGTTTTATTGCAATTCTAATCATCACTATTTGAAACAAACATTGCCAAAGAGTAATGGTAGTTAAAATAATCTATCAAGGGAAAACTGTCTTTTTGACACTATTTATTTCTTCAGGCACAAATGTGCTATTATTTCAATGCAATATTGTTTGTTTTTTTTTGTTATTTCGATATAATATATTACTTAGCAATGTTTATAAATGATACATACTACTGCATCAATGAAAATTTAAAAAAATGCTATTAAAAAAAAAAGAAGAAAAAAAAAAGAAGTGACCGGGATGAAATTTTACCCATGATGCTTCACAGACTTAAATTGGGATATTCAGAAAGGGATGGATTAGAAAGATATTTCATAAACAAAACATTTCCTTCCCTAAGCCCTGATACTTCTAAGCTGCATTTCCAGCATTCTCATCAGTTAAAAATTCCAAGAACTTCTGGATATACTGTTGTATAATCAAAGTTTTTGGAACTATTTCTATGAGTAAAACAGACTGGTTCATGATGCCAACATCGGCAATAGCAATAATGGGGTTCTTGGGTACATAATGTAGTTAAAGTTGTGTAGTGTACAGGAAAAAGAGGTCTCATGCCTTTTCCTAATTCAATTTCAATAAAAAACACTGCAGTAGGAATTTTGGCACGGCTTGCTAATTTTTCTCATGAAATGTCATTTTACATATACACACACACACACACATATATATATATATATATATATATATATATATATATATATATATATATACATACATATACACACACGTAATTTTCAGTCATATGGACACGAGTTTGTAACTCTGTTTTCATGCTTTTGTGATCACTAGACAAACTGATTTATTTTTAAAAATTTGAATCTATTTATGTTAGTCTGTGTTTGATGGTGGTGGAGAGAAAAAAAAAAACGACACACAGGAGAATTTTTCTCCCCACCAAACACAAACTAACAAATAAATTCTAATTTTAAAAAATAGTTTGTCTGATGATCACAAAAGTGTGAAACCCAGGGTTCCAAACTCATATCCACATGACTGAACATGTTAGCTCTATCACTGATATTGAGTGCTATTCAATAAGTACCGTGTGTGTGTGTGTGTATATATATATATAATTTTTATTATAAGAGATAATAAAAACACGTTGAAATTACTACACAGAAGCTTTCATGTTTCAATAAGATGATTGTGCTTTATCAGGCGATGGTAAGTAACTGGTGATTAAATTATTTTTAAGGAAATTTAAAAAAAAAAATGTATACCTCTTTTCTGAAAATTAAAGAGAGGAATATTGGATCAGAATTAAAAAGAGCCTTGTGGGTATGTCTTGATTAACCAATTAAATGTCAGATTTACGCTATATAGCAAAGTAAGCTCAAAGGGTGGAGGTGGGTGAGTGATTTTTTTCTCATGTCATGCTAAACCGGAACGTTTACGGAAAATATGTCAGTGACATAATAAAAAATAAAAGTGTGTGTGTGTGTGTGTGTGTGTATATATATATATATATATATATATATATATATGTATGTGCAATTTTTTTTATATATATTAATTTATATATGATATATGCAAGGTACTTATTGGAATGCACTCAATATCAGTGATAGAGGTAACATGTAGTTGGATTGATGTGAGTTTGTAAATCCAACTACACACACGATATATATATATATATATATATATATATATATATATATACACACACAAAAAAAACTGAAGGAAAAAAAAGTGTATGACAAAGTTGAAAAGTTTTCATGTGATCCATTTTGTTCTTTAGTATTTCATCAGATGAAATTTGTGCCGTTGATGCGACTACACACGTGCATGAAAGTGGAAATGCTGAGGATTTCAAACAGTTTTTTTGGGGGGGGGAGATTATATACCCACAAATATGCATCTCCTTCAGTGCATCTATTTCTAGGAATCTGTTTTTGAGTGTCCACATGCATACAAAAATGTATGTGGACAGGAGTCAAAACTAACCTGTCGGCTACACATATGTGATTGCACCCGTCTGTTCAGGTGGTGCATAATCCCTGGTGCAGACGTCCGCGCAGTCACATTAGTTTTTAATTCAACATCCATGGGGCCAACCTGTAGCTTATGTTTCTGGGAGAGAGCACATAATCTGGCATAATCAGTAGTTTGTGGCAGGGCTGATGGGACCCTTTTCAAGAGTGCTGTGTGCTGGGGTTGCCTCCCGAGGTCCCTACCATCAAAAAGTCACTTCTTAAAGAAACCATGGTGAGATTCAAACCCAGGTCTCATGGTAGGAAACTTCTTTTTTTTTTAAAATTCATTTTGGCATTCAATTACACATGCAGATCAAGCCCTCTCTCTAAACACTAATATACATGTATATCTCAAACATATTTTGTTAAGAATCCCTTTTCTGGATATACTAGTAGATACTAATATTTTTAGTCACTTCAATATATATAAAAAAAACCACTATTAAAAATTCATGTCTACTTAATTACAAATGCAAATGTCCACACATACATAAAATAAGTGTTATAAAAAACAGGATTTATTATGTGGAAATTATTTCTTCAGACACATTTTATAGAGAATTAACCAACAAATACTTAAAAATTTCTGGGAGAGCTCAATTTTTTGTTTAAATTGATAAAATCTGTTGGATTAAGAAATAATAAAAAAAATACATTACTTTTGAAAGGCATTCAGCTGAGGTTGTAGCCGAGAGGTCAAAGCATGTCAGAGCTCATGTTTTCCTTTTCTGATTTTAACAATGATATTCACCCTATACAAGGCCCAAGAGCCACTCAAGGTAACAAAAAGCTTTAGAACGAATTAGAAACCCAATTCTAAACAAAAAACAAGGGATAAACCTCTACTAAAAAATGGGGTGGAGTGTGAACTAGACAAACTTATCTACTCCTATTAAGGAAAAAAATATAAGGTTTCTTGAATATATATATATATATATATATATATATATATATATATATGTGTGTGAAAAGTGTATATAAATATAAATAAATATATATATGTATAATTATTTATATATTATATGCGCGGTACTTATTAGAAAGCGCTCAATATCATATCTATCCAACCAAATATATATATATATATATATATATATCTCCCCCTAGAGACCCTGAAGATCCGTTTAGGTGAAATCTGGGTAGGTTTTTTGGGCTCTTTAGGATTTGTCTATTTATTCCTGCTCTACTTAGCGTATTGATCACTATGTTTCACTTGAGTACTTGCTTGGAATTTTTTTCTTTGGACTAAAGCATTAAAGTACTGGACAATTTGTTTTGCCCTGTTCTAATGATTTTGGTCCCCCTCCCCCTTTTTCTTGGGTAGCAATTTGTTTTGGCATATCTACAAGTTGGGCTATCCGAGGTCTTTATACCATATATATATATATATATATATATATATATTGTTATATATTATTGTTACTGTATCGGGTTTTTTCTTTGGGCTTCAGACCTGCATCTGTGCTGGTTTTTTTTGTCGGCAGAAGTCCATGTTTGTAGCTCTTTCTTTTTTAAAACCTTTTTTCCTCGAGATTGATTTGATTAGCAAATCAAAAAATTCGAGGGTTTTTTCCAAACGAGTCTAGTTATCTATATTCACATATATATATATATATATATATATATATACATACACACACACACACACTCTCTCTCTCACTTCCAACCACAGTGGTGTTAATTGTATTATCAGTGCCATCCAATATGCTTCAAAATTAAGCCAATTATATGATTATAATAGAATGACATCAAAAACACCAATAGCTGTAAGACAAGTGATTGTGTCCTGGCTCCATATTAGACCTACTACCATAACCCATTTGTATATCGTAAAAAGGAACATCCTCCAGTATGTGTGGCATGACAAGAGTCATTCGCCATAAAACATGTACTGATAAACTGCTGCAGTTTTAAATTGAACCGCTTACAATAGTAACAGCATATTTAAATGAACTTTTTCAAAAAACTGATTTTTTTTTTTTTTCCTTCATATTTTAGTTCCTGCGAGAAATTAAACAGGTTTTAAAATTGGAAAAACCTGTAATCAACAATCTATTTAAAATAATTGTTTTCTGATTATTTAAATACAATAATTTATTTAAAGAACAAGAAAAAAAAAAATTTTAATTTCAGCACTATCAAATAGTTTAATGGGTTGATATGCTGTAAAACAAACTAAACTTTCCAATATGAATTGATACAAGAAAGAAATAAAAAAAAAACTGATTAAAAAGAGCAAAGCTATGAAGACAATCTTGAAAATTTCAACATTTACTAAAACGTTGAATGTCAATTTTTTTTTTTTTATTTATTTGATAAAAGCACCTGCAGGTGGTTGAAGTTAAGAGCAGTCCAAATTTTTGTCTGTAAAACAGAGTTGATGTATGTTCCTTTAACAAGTGATACCTGCTTTGTTACTCTCCCAAAAGCATGAACTGGGTTTTGTAGTGGGGAGGGGGCTTATATATATGGACAGGCTGGACTCTAAAATGTCAAGATAATGCCCCTCAACCCCACTACCCCAGAACAAGAATTTTAAATCTTTCAAAACAAATCCTTGGTTTTGTGTAGCTCAGTGGAAGCAAAATAAATTTAAATTTTTTTTTTTTTTCCTTTTGGAAATTTGACCTTTTAATATTTACTAACTTTAGCTTCGTTTGGTACAAGGTCAATAAGTGTGAGCAATCTTCCAAAATTTTCCCCCCTGCCTCCCGGAAAGAAAAAAAAATTCAAATGCTAACGAAAGTTTAAAGAGGTAACTGTGTTAGCCATCAAGGAAATTAAAATCAATATGTAAATATTTAATAAGCTTAATTTTAAAAGGTCAAACGAAATTAGAAAGGTTGCAGAGAGTCTTTCTAAAGTGGCGAGAGCCTTTAGTTAACAATTAAAGCTTATCGATAGTTTAATATGTCCCTCCAAGGATGCAGGCGATCATGGCTTACTACAAATTCTTTTTCTTTATAATATGTTAATTGCCGCAAGTTCTAGAAAACCATGCTGAAGCAGTTTCTTTCTCCACAGTTTCGAATGCAAAATAGTCCTCCTCTTCAGCTGGCTTACATCCAATACTAAACTTTTATTATTTAACCCATAGTTGGGGAGTTAAATAAATTCATGCATTTCCTAAAGGTATCAATGTGAAAGTGAACAAACTAAGAACTTGAACTTTACTATTCTACTTTTGATGCTGATAACCATTTAGTTACCCATCAGCACACACACACACACACAAGAGATAAAAATATCTTTTTAAGGTATGCAATATTTATGGGTGAAAGTGCCCAATAACATGGGTAGAATATATATAAATGAAAAAGTGAAAACAGTGGTGAAAACTGAGTGGCAACACTGTTTCTTGATTGCAATCTTTGGGCTATGTGTTATGTTTTGGCTTGACCAATTATATATAATGGTGCATTATGGGTAGCAAAGGTCTATTGTATTATCCTAATGGTTATTGGCTTGGTTATGACGGTTATATTTGAAATCAATCTTGAGGAGATTGAGTACAAATAATTGTAGATCCAAATGCAGCTATTTGTAGCTATTGTATATTAGCTTTTGTTTACTTTTTAGTCATTATTATTTTTATTATTATTACTACATTTACTTGTGCATATGGGTATCTTTGTAGTTTGTTAATTTCTTTATTTTCGTTATTTAGTTCAGAATATTGGCTTTGAAGCATGTTAAATTATTTATGTTGTATATAGTGCGTATATTTGTATTTTTCATGATGGTATTTTATGAGGGAAAATAAATTTTCCTCAAAGTAAAACAAAAAAGTTGTGAGAAGCTGAAGATTACCAGTGGGTACATGGCTGAAACAATTGAAAATAAATCAATACCCAATAAAGTTTATTAAATAAAAATGCAAGAAATGTAAGAAAAGCAAAACTTTTGAGGGCACCCAATCTCAAAAATGCTTCTGTTCAGAGTTGAAGGCAAAGACATTTTGAAAACATAGAAAATAAATCTAAAGTCATGAAACACACAGACAGTTTAACAGAATTTTTTTTTGTTTTACATAGATTGTTTTTTTTTTTTTTACAAAAAAAAAAACAAAAAAAAAAAAAAAAAACAAAGAGGTTAATTGATTTCAAAAAAGAAAAAGAAAAAAAGAAAAAGAAAAAAAAGAAAAAAAGAAAAAAGAGAAGAAAAAAAAACAGAGGTTAATTGATTTCAAAAAAAAAAAGAAAAGAAAAGAAAAGAAGAAAAAAAAAAAAAGAGAAAAAAAGAAGAAAAAAGAGAAGAAAAAGAGAAGAAAAAGAAAAGAAAAAAGAAAAAGAAAAAGAGAAGAAAAAGAGAAGAAAAAAGAGAAGAAAAAAGAGAAGAAAAAAGAAAAAAAAAAAAAAGAGAAGAAAAAAAGAAGAAAAAAAGAGGAGAAAAAAAGAAAGAAAGAAAAAGAAGAAAAAAAAAGAAGAAAAAAAAGAGAAAAAAAAAAGAGAAGAAAAAAAGAAAAAAAAAAAAAAAAAAAAGAAAAAAAAAGAGAAGAAAAAAAGAGAAGAAAAAAAGAGAAGAAAAAAAAAAAAAAAAGAGAAGAAAAAAAGAGAAGAAAAAAAGAGAAGAAAAAAAGAGAAGAAAAAAAGAGAAGAAAAAAAGAGAAGAAAAAAAGAGAAGAAAAAAAGAGAAGAAAAAAAGAGAAAAAAAAAAGAAAAAAAAAAAAAAAGAGAAAAAAAAAAGAGAAAAAAAAAAAAGAGAGGAGAAAGAGAGAGAAAAAAGAGAAGAAAAAAGAGAGGAGAAAAAGAGAGGAGAAAAAGAGAGGAGAAAAAGAGAGGAGAAAAAAAGAAAAGAAAAAAGAAAAAAAAGAAAAAAAAAAAAAAAAAAAAAAAAAAAAAGAAAAAAAAAAAAAAAAGAAAAAAGAAAAAAAAAAAGAAAGAAAAAAAGTCTGCCCTGTTACTTAAGCCCTGGCCGGGAAGAAAGAACTAGTGCCTTTCCCAAGAGTGTTTATGTGAAAGTGAATGTAATTAAATTGACTGGAATTTGAACTCCGCATGCAGCCATCAACAAGATGATAGAGTTCACCATCACTAATCTCAACAGTGGTCAACCTTCAACCACAACAGTGTTATTTTTTTATTTTTTAATCGTCCAGTCTTGCATATCGAACTATATACCTTCCAGCAACCAGTCCAGTTATCTAGCCACTAGGCTTTTAAATTACACACACACATTACTTCAATTAATAAAATTGTGGAAAGAGGCAGAGAAATCTTATGCAGATTGGGTTTCAAAGACTTTCGACTCAATAATAAAATAGATGAAAGAGTTACCGTGTTTAGAGAGAGATGGGGGCGAAAAAGATTACAGGTGGAGCTTTGCCGACAGAAGACATTTGTCCTGAGTGACCTTTTTGCTCGAGTGAGCTCAACTGTTTCGATTAGAAACACACATTGAAAACAATGCTTAGCGTTGCATATGAGGATAATCGGATTTTTTTTAAGTATAGATTAATTTGAAGATGATAGAAAGAACAACAACAAAAAAAAATTGACAGACAAATTCGGTGATGAAATAAAGGAGAACGTAGTCATAACATAGGTAGAAAAACCATCTCTGCGTACCTGCTGGAAAGGTGGATTTTACAAACAGAAAAATTCATTTCCAGTTACAAACATGATGAACAAGAGGAAATTCAAGTACAGCAAAGAGAAGGCTTCTTTTTAGTAAAAAGGCTGAAACATCACAAAACTTCCCTTTTGTTTTTTTTTTTGTTTTTTATTATTATTGTCCATTTATCATCCAGTTCACACTCCTCCTTAAATTTTTGAACAAGAGTAGAGGTTTATCCCTTGCTTCCTCTTTAGGACTGGTTTAAAGGCCACTCCAACTCTATACTTCTAACATGTCCACCTAAAACTTCAGTCGAAATTTTTTTTCTGTCAATAGGAGTAGATAGGTTTGTATATCGCCCGGTTTGCACTTGTTCCTGTTCATTTTGAACAGGAGTAGAGATTTATCCCTTGTTGTTTCCGTCCTGGCTTGAAGCAATTGGAAGTCTAGCCACACTGATGAGCTGTGATGCAGCGAAACTGTCTGTGGATGACGATATTAGCACCCAAAAAGAAATTAATTCAGTCAAGAATTCTCTAGGTCACTGGCATGTTTATGAAAAAATAAATATGCAAAAATTTGTCTCTCTCTGCTGGGCACATGATAGCCTAGGAGTTAGAATCTCTGACTTACGCCAAATCAGTTGGGTTTCAGTCCCAGCTTGAAGTGATTGGATGTCTATCCACACTGATGAGCTGCGATACAGTGAAACAGTGTGTGTGTGTGTGTGTATATATATATATATATATTTATTTATATTTCTGTTTATACAGGTTTTTTTTTCTTTTAATAGATACTTTAATATCTGTAGCTGAGTGGCATAGCACGTCAAATCAAATGACGGTTCTGTGTAAAACTGTTATACTAGAACACACCTATTCTATAGTTAATAGACTCTCCCACCTATAATTAGTAGTAGCAGTCGCGAGGTCTGTCAGTGAGCCGATGTCGGACATTAAAGTATCAGCCACCACAACTAGATTGCTGCGTCATTAACTATTATATCAAGTTCCTAACGTTTTGTACGTCGAACCTTTTTAGGACTGACTTAATGAAATACAAGCCCCCATTGTGAAACTATTCTATAACAAGAACACAAGTTCAATTCCTACTTGAGAATGCATATTTTCTATGAAATTTCTTGGATATTCAGGCAGGTAAATGTAATTAATACTGTTCATTATAAACAGAACATTTACTGAAATAATTGAATCTATAAAAATAAGGTATAAACAGAAAAGATATTAAAATAACTGTCAGGCTTAGTCCATTTCATTGTGTGTGTGAGTGTGTGTGTGAGTGTGTGAGTGAGATCAACAATAGTTAATAAAGTTCAAATGACTTTCACTTGAAACTTCAGTTTGGGAGATAAATTGCTGAACAGCGTGAGAGAAAGAGGGGGGATTCGACATATGAGGGCTCAACAGCATGTCCTGTCCTTAATGCTCTACATGTATTTGTACCCTCAACAAGACTTTTTAAAGGCCAGTTTGAGCCCCACACAACATTCTGTATATAGGACAGGGAACAGCACCCCTTGAGAAGGCTGCAGAAATGTTAGCACAGTGTTTAGTAATACATAGATGTTCAATGCATGAAAGTTGTAATAACCTTTTATACACACATTCCACACTTGGCACAATCAGGAAATACTTCCTGAAAGAAAGAAAAAAAAAAAAAATGAAGACAGAGAGAGGGCAACAGAAATTAGTTTTTTCATAGACTGGCTGCACATGAGGATTTTCAGAGCCCTTTCTTCTCTCATGTGTACTTTTATATATATATATATATATATATATATATATATATATATAAAAGAGCGCTCAATGTTTATTTTCATTAAACAGAGCAAATTTTCTTTACAATTGGAATTAAGATACCTTTAGTTAATGACCATTTTCACCTACGAATTTTAATTTTAAAATTCACAGGAGTTTTCAAACTGTTTATGGCATCAGTTTGTAGGTGAGGGAAACAATAATATAATAATAATTCTAGTAACGATGCCTTCTTCTCTTCATATCTCCCACTAAGTCCCCATAACACCCTCTCTTTCTTTCTCCATCTAACCAGTATCTCACTAAAAGGTACCTTAATTCAATTGCCAAAAATATATATATATATATATATATATATATATATATATATATATATATATATATATATATATAGGAAATTTAAAGCTTTAACTATTTTGTTCTTAAATCGACTTCTTGCCTTTGTCATATCAAACCTAACCTTTTTTTCCTCAATTTCTTTTTTTTTTATACACTTGTTTCTCATACAAAACAATCCACACACTAACTCATTTTTATACATATTTGATTTTTTATCATGTTCAGGCTAAGTACAAATAACAACGAAAATGTTTTAAACAGATGTCTTTTGTCTATGTGGGTGGCCAGTTCGGTCAGCCCACCCTACTTCCTAACAAGTAGTAGAAATAGAAGACATCTATGGCTACACATTACAGAGTAGGAGGTGGTCACGATTAACCCATGGAGACTGCACTCTGAGTTCATAATCTATCAGGTAAGTTCAGTGCAATGACCTAATGCTAATGTCAACACAATCTTGTCCAGCATTTAAAATTATTGATACAGTTCTGAACCTGGTAATCCTTCATCTGGAATATTTTTTTTAAAAACAGTCATCACTTAAGCAGGGTATCACTAATTTTTTTTTTTTTTTTTTTTTTTTGGTGGTGGAGATTCTTGATGTTTACATGTAACCCTTCTATGAATTTTTTTTTCTTATAGTATATCTATAACCTACTGAAAACATCTGTCCAGTTTGATTTTAAACATTTGTGTGTGTGTGAAGGGCATCTTTCTGTTTGTACCTATTTTCTGAAATGTGGCCTAAAGAATTCCAAGACAAGGCTTAAAAAAAAAAAAAAAAAGAAAATAGGTAAATGAAGTTTTATTTTTAAAAATAATGGCAGTAATAATTTTAGACAAGACAGCTCAATAGGATTATGCTAGATTAGTGTCAGGAGGTCAAATTTAGTTTTCTCATTTCAAACAGAAAGTGGGCTGAAGCCACAAAAGTTTGATTATATATATATATATATATATATATATATATATATAAAATGTGTGTGTGTAATAAATTTGGGTATATAATCCGACAGATTTATAAGTTATTGAAATTTTGAAAATGTTCATGAAAGCATGTTTTGAAAATAATATCCGATAATGCATTTCACCTATAATGGCTTCATCAGATGGATTACAAAAAGATGTGTTATGTGTGTATGCATTTGAGTGTGTTTAAAATAATTAAAAATGTTATATTATTTTTACAAAGCTGGAATTGCTTGAGACTTAAAAAGAGAAAGAAAATGAGTGACTTTAAAAAAAATAATTGTTTAACATTTTATATTCTCTACCTTAAATGTCCGAGTTCGGAGATGGGAATCCGTCAGAATAGGCAGAAGTATGTAATAAATTTGGGTAATTCCAACAGAGTTAAAAGTTATTGACAAGTTATATAAGTGGACTTGAAGTCAACACCCAGAGGCTCTCTCATATATATATATATCACTTTAAATGTTATTTTAGTGAATATCCATATTTGAGTAGACGTATCATTTATTTATTAAACAGTACATAGGCTATGATTAAAAAGAGAAAATAAAAAATGAGTAAGCCGTAAAAAAAAAAAAAAAAATTATTAAAAAGGCAAAAATGTATAGAAAGTGCACTAATTTCAGAATCTCCTAAAGTAAATTTAGGTCCCATATCCCATTAGGGGAAAACGAAAAACAATAATGATAAAAGTGAGTTATACACAACGGAATGAGAAAGGCTTAAAATTAGATGTCAAAATTTGAAGGCTGAACATCTGTTAAGATTTCAATGGAAAAAATTATCATTGGAGTTTGAATTTCTCCTAAGCCCATTTTTATATGCAAGATGGGTTCCGTTAATAAATTCCTTATTTGTCAGAAAAATTTCCTTGTCAGAGCGAAACGTGTCACCATAAAACTGTCTGGTTTGCATATTGTATATGATGTATGTATTTGTGTATGTAACTTACCACACGGAAATGAAATTTAAATCATAAAGAGTAAATGATACATATATAATAGAACTTTAAAATAAAATAGGGAACCAGAGAAGAGAGAGAAGAGGGGGAACCAGAGAAGAGAGAGAAGAGGGGGAACCAGAGAGAGCGAGAAGAGGGGGAAAAGGGAACCAGAGAGAGAAAGAGAGAGAAAAGGGAACCAGAGAGAGAAAGAGAGAGAGAAAAGGGAACCAGAGAGGGAGGAAAAAAAAGGAACCAGAGAGAGAGAGAGAAAAAAGGGAACCAGAGAGAGAGAGAAAAAAAAAGGAACCAGAGAGAAAAAAAAACCAGGAACCAGAGAGAAAAAAAAAAGGGAACCAGAGAGAGAGAGAAAGGAACCAGAGAGAGAGAGAAAAAAAAAACCAGAGACCAGAGAGAGAGAGAAAAAAGGGAAACCAGAGAGAGAGAGAAAAAAAAAGGAACCAGAGAGAGAGAGAAAAAAAAAAGGGAACCAGAGAGAGAGAGAAAAAAAAAAGGAACCAGAGAGAGAGAGAGAAAAAAAAGGGAACCAGAGAGAGAGAGAGAGAAAAAAAAACCAGAGAGAGAGAGAGAGAGAGAAAAAAAAAACCAGAGAGAGAGAGAGAAAAAAAAAAAACCAGAGAGAGAGAGAGAAAAAAAAAAAACCAGAGAGAGAGAGAAAAAAAAAGGGAACCAGAGAGAGAGAGAAAAAAAAGGGAACCAGAGAGAGAGAGAAAAAAAAGGGAACCAGAGAGAGAGAGAGAAAAAAAAAGGGAACCAGAGAGAGAGAGAGAAAAAAAAAGGGAACCAGAGAGAGAGAGAGAGAAAAAAAAGGGAACCAGAGAGAGAGAGAGAGAGAGAGAGAGAGAAAAAGGGGAACCAGAGAGAGAGAGAAAAAGGGAACCAGAGAGAGAGAGAAAAAGGGAACCAGAGAGAGAGAGAAAAAAACCAGAGGAGAGAGAGAAAAAGGAAACCAGAGAGAGAGAGAAAAAAGGAAACCAGAGAGAGAGAGAAAAAAGGAAACCAGAGAGAGAGAGAGAGAGAGAAAAAGGAAACCAGAGAGAGAGAGAGAAAAAAAGGAAACCAGAAAAAAGGAAACCAGAGAGAGAGAGAGAGAGAGAGAAAAAAGGGAACCAGAGAGAGAAAGAGAAAGGAAGAAGAAAAAAAAAAAAAATTCAAACAAACTACAAAGACAGCAATCATTATTTTCATGTTAGCCCCAGCCAGTCACTTACCTCGTAAGGCAGATTCCTGTTTGGTCGACCTTAACAAGGGTTGTTCGTACATTAATATGGTCCAGAAGTAATGTATCGTTTCCAAGGGTTAAAAGTGATTACTCCAGGTGAAGGAACTTGCGTGTCATTTTGAGCAAATAACGGACAGCATATAGTTAGTGCCAAGAAAATACAGGTCAGCTAGCAACAACCAAAAAAAATGATAATTTAAAAAGAGAGATAGAGCGATCAGGATATTAGCACAAAATGTTAAAAGGAAAACCGACATATCAACGAGATGATCTAATAATTACTATGAGAAGGAGATTATTAGAGAGATGATCTCATAATCAACAGTGAGATTAGAGAAGAGTTAATTCTTTAAGCTGGGATAATCTTACCCGCTGGCATGAAATAGATCTCTTTGCACTGTTTACTCGAATGAATCGTCACCGTATTTGGTTTTACGATTTAACGGCATGCTGAGCTTAGGAGAGAAATCCCTCCGCTGAATACCAAAACAGTATGTGCCACTGACAGAAAATTAACTCGGGCAATTATAACTCTCTACAAATGCTTTTTAACATTCCATCAGCATGGCTGATGCTAACCTTGAGGAGAGCAACTCATTGGGCCTTCTTGAAATAATGTTTTCAGCTGACAAAGTTGAAAGAGTCTACTGAATCAATTGCTAGGTCTGCGGCTAAGAAAATTGGTTCCTATGTTGTGCTAGACAATTTTTCTTCTTGGAATCTATCATATATTTATTTTTAAGCCTAACGTTCGTCCTTGAATTTAATATTGCTGCAACATCTGGTTCGGGACCCTTCTACAATATCTATTTGGAGATTTTTGATAAAATCCAAAGAATCTGCAATGTTATTGGTCCTGACCTGGCATCACAGCTTCAGTTAGAATACTTTCATGATAATTGTCCTGATAGACTTTCTTCTGTAATAGTATATTAGTGGCAAGGTTTCACGATTTTACAGTTGAAATAGCTATATGTAACCATAAGTTCTATGCTAACAGTTTCTTTTCTCACACTTCTCGCTTGTGGAGCTCTACCAGCTTCTCGCATCCTAGTCAACTTTGGTCTTTAAAAATTAAAATGAATTGTTAAATTGTTATCTTAATTCTTGTTACCTGATAATAGTAATTTTTTCATATTATCTAACACTCAGTAACCACTTGCATCCTAGTGGCTTTATTGCCTTACTTGTTTTTTTTTTTAACTATCCTGCACACTAACTCTTCTATCATCCATTTACAGAAGCTCATTAAGTAAATTGCTCATTGTTTGTCTGTCCATCTTGCCTTCAATGTCCTGTGAGTGTCAAATTTTCCAAGCCTGTTTTTCTCATTATGTGTCCTAGGATTTTCAACTTTGATACTAAATACAGGGGTCTTTTTTGTTGCCATTAAAACTTTCTTCTAGCCTACACACACTGTCCAGTGTATTCTCAGTATCCTTCTGTAGAACCACATCTGTTGTTACAAATCTCCTCTTCATCTGAAGAAAAATGCACTAGGCTATTGCCCCCTGGGCCCAGCAGTAGACTTAGTGAAAATAGAGAGGGGAGAGCAATAATTTCTTTCGGGTGGGGAGAAGAAAAGAAAAAAAAAATACACACACAATATCCCTAGACATTTACAGTAGAACAAAAACCCTCATAGATTAAATAAATTCCCTGAAGATCACTGGGATTGACAGACACCTGAAGATTCTTCAGGCATGAAAGCTAACATGCACGTAAACACTTTTACATGCATCTGTCTCCACCTTCCCCCTAACGCTTTTACACACATGTGTCTTTGCGTAACGCATCATCTATCTCCGTGAAAGCCAATGATTAAAAAAAAAAAAAAAAGAAAAAAAGGGAGGCAGGCTGACCCTGCTTTGATTATACTGAATCAAAGAAATATTAAAAAAACAAAACAAAAAACAACGATCAAAAGCAATGAGTGCCAACCATTGTAATTTCCATCTCCAGATGTGAGAAATCACCCAGCAAGTTGAAACAAATGCTTCTGGAACTAACATCCCCTATAAGTCAAAGAAGATTGTCATTTTTCTCTGCCAAGTGGATTGAAGGAATAAGAAAAAAAGAAAAGAAAAAAGAAAAGAAAAGAAAAAAGAAAAAAAAAGAAAAAGAAAAGAAAAAAGAAAAGAAAAGTGAAAAAAGAAAAAAAAAGAAAAAGAAAAGAAAAAAAAAGAAAAGAAAAAAAAAAAAAAAAGAAAAAAAGAAAAGAAAAGAAAAAAAAAAAAAAAAAAAAAAAAAAAGAAAAGAAAAAAGAAAAAAAGAAAAGAAAAAGAAAAAGAAAAAAAAGAAAAGAAAAAAAAAGAAAAGAAAAGAAAAGAAAAAAAAGAAAAGAAAAAAAAAAGAAAAGAAAAAAAAAGAAAAGAAAAGAAAAAAATAACCTCAAAGATTAATTTCCACTGTGAAAGCAAAGAAGGTGCAGTTGCAATCGTCACGTAGCGCCATAATTCCTTAATTGAAAAGATTAATGAGTTTAACTTGCATCTTTCAATTGACATGGCAAAGTTCTGAAAGAAAGAGATGGATGTCACCATGACAGATGTGCCATCAAGAGAAACTATTGAATTGAAACCTGATTGTGTAGAGATTGTAGAGAAAGAAGCGTACACCCTACATCTTTTGAGGTGCAGTTCAGACAAGGAACACTACTGGAGAGTAAGAAAATTGTAAGAGGTGGCATTTATTGGTCAGCTAATTTCAAAAGTCAAACTAGCATTTCAGGGGATTCTTCACAGAGAAGAAATTAGTGTTACATAAGTGAATGGTATTTGCACCACTTGAGTTACAGGTATGAACAAATCTGATAGGTATAATAATAATAATAAAAAAACAATTCTCTACTTTTTATAAAATTTAATTTATTTTTAGACAATATAAGCTCCAAGAGACACTCAAGGCAGAGAATTACTGGAGGTAGTTTTAAGGGAGGAAGAACATGTAAGTTATACTTTTTTAAACTTGGCAGCTAATTAACATCTGCATAACAATTCATTTTGTCGGTGCACATTTTTTTTTTTATATGTGGGGTTGGAGCTCTAAAGTGTTTCTAAGTTAGTTGGCATCAGGTATTAATAGGCTGCCATTTTTTTTTTTTTTTTTTTTTTATTTAATATTGGCCATGGATGTGCCATTTTGGTTAACACGTCAAGTCTTATAATCCACAAAACTCCCCCCCTATTTCTGACATACACCAAAAAAAAGAAAAAAATTTTTTTTTTCTTTATTGTGTCTATTTTGCTGATGTGTAGTTTTCAAGGAAGGAATGGAACGCAAGCAATGCTAAGAAAGTGAAAAAAAATGGGAAGGGGGGGGATGGTCTTGATGTAGAAAAAGTTTCAGTTCTTTCGCAAAAAAGATGGAGTTGACATATTTGTGAGAGGTGTCAAAAAGACAGGCATTTTTGCCAATTTGGCTTCACTCCTGCGACACTAATAGATGGATTGAGAGGTTTACAGGGAGACCAGGGTGGCGGACACAGAGAGAGAGAGAGAGAGAGAGATGACACAGAGAGAGAGAGAGAGATGACACAGAGAGAGAGAGAGAGATGACACAGAGAGAGAGAGAGAGAGACAGAGAGAGAGAGAGAGAGAGGACAGAGAGAGAGAGGACACAGAGAAAGAGAGAGAGGACAGAGTGGGGGAGGTATGGATGGAGGACAGAGAGGGGGAGGTATGGATGGAGGACAGAGAGGGGAGGGAGGGATGAGGACAGAGAGAGAGGAGGACAGGAGAGAGAGAGAGATGGAGGGGATGGAGGACAGAGAGAGAGAGAGATGGAGGGATGGAGGACAGAGAGAGAGATGGATGGGGGATGGAGGACAGAGAGAGAGAGAGATGGAGGGATGGAGGACAGAGAGAGAGAGAGGGAGGGATGGAGGACAGAGAGAGAGAGAGAGAGGGAGGGATGGAGGACAGAGAGAGAGAGAGAGAGGGAGGGATGGAGGACAGAGAGGGATGGAGATGGGGTCAGGGGACTCAGATATTTACCGAGAAGCAGATTATGCTGAGACCAAATCATTCATTCTAGGCAGCTTTCAATCTTCCAGCATCTCTCCCTTAATCCTGCCCTAAACTTTTCAGGTCAAAATCAGCCATTACAAAAGGAAAAAAAAGAAGGAAAAAAAGAAATTGCAATGGTAACAATTATATTTGTTCATTCTTTGGCATTTTGAAGAAAAGAAAAAAACATGATTAACAACAAATGTTGTTAGCAGGTCACTGAATATCATCATTAACTTACTGACTGGCCCAATGGGTAACATTTGTTAACCTTCACAAATCGTCCAAAAATAAACGCTTTATTACTCTCCCTCATTTTGCATGAAAATGACAAACCATTCCATACCTTTTCTGCGATTTTAGAGGCAGTAGATTTCAATGGCGCCATTCCACTGGTCTTGTGTCATTTCAAAGATCACGCTCTAATGGGAAATCTATGTTGGAATCGCCCGATGACTCCTCAATTAATTCTCCCCTCCGTCTTATCATTCATACAAGGGCTAATCAATCAATCTTTTCAACATTTAACTTAGTTTTGCTAATGTATTTGGGATCCACCTCCACCAAGCCTTGTATTATTGAAAATTGCCTGCTTTTTTTTTTTTTTATAGTTTCACTGCTTCCCCCACAACCTGCCCCAGGTCATTAGTACTATACTAAGATATTATTTATCATCAACGCACCTCCCCTTCTGACTATCGTGATTTTATCTGCTTGATTACGTTTTATGGTTATTTGAAATCGTTACTGGTCAGTAGAAACAGGATTGGTCAGTTTATTTATCACTAAGGTCAGCTGGAAAATGACAATCGATGGTGACCATATATATATATATATATATATATATATATATATATATATATATATATATATATATTTTTCTACAATAAACAAAATTGAAAATTACTACTATATTCTGTAGATTACTTTGCATATTGCAGATATAGTTTTATTTATTCTGGAGATGCTGGTCATTAAATTATCTATATATGGACGCATTTTATATATATATATATATATATATATATATATATATATATACACACACACACACACACTTTTCAAATTTGTTTACTATGTTTGTGCAGTAGAAATCTCTCCCAGATAATGCTAAGACATTAGTTAAATGAAGACACCATTGCTTCTACCACACCCTATATAAACCGGCATTTCTCAATTTTTCGTTTTCTTTCTCTATAAGTATTGTTAATTGCAAGTACCCTTGGGAATGGTATGAATCCTCTTCTCCCCACCAGCTCTGGGTAAATAGCAGGACAGACGAGGTTCCACAGCCTTGGATGGCAACTGGTCTACTGCAGAAAGAAATGGCAACCTACTACGGGGAAAAAAACCTTCCTCATAAGTCATGTATCAAAAGATACATGATCGCCTAAGCATGTATCATGCATGGCACATAACTGACTGTCTCAGGGAAACCCTGCATAAAATTATTATACATCTTACTTATTATAAAATGCAGATTATGTGTGTGTCTGTACGTTTATATATTGGATCAGATTTCTTACATTTTCCAACTGATTTCAACACAACTTCACAGGACTGCGTAAAATTACCTTGCGGTGGTTCTGACAGCGCCAAAAACTGGGAAAACAATTGTTTTTGCATGAAATCAATTTGAAAACACGATTCTGTCACCAGAATGAAAGGGGGACAACTCATATCGAGTTATACTTATTATAAAACCCAGGTTTTGTGTGTGTGTGTGTGTGTGTGTTCGTTTATATATGGGATCGGATTTCCTACATTTTTCAACCGATTTCAACAAAACTTCACTTTTTTGGGGGGCAGGTAGTGTTTCTTATTGTCTTGCACACTTTTTTCCTTTATTTTTACATTCAGAATGCTTTAAAAATTCCATTTACAAGACAATTGTTTATAATAAAATTCTATTCAATCGATAGACTCATAACGATTGAAAACAATGTTTTTGTTTGAGTTTGACCAATTCATTAAAAAAAACAAAAAACTAATTAAGACATGCGTGTACATCAACCATAAACAATCTTTGTCAATTTTATTTTTCAGTCTTTATGATGGTAGATACTTGATCTATCTCTTACTATTACATCCCCAGGCAACACCGGGCTCTACTGTTAGTCATTAATACTAGCTTTTTATATTTTTATCATAGTTCACTTGGTAACCATAATATATAATGATACACAAAACTGCCACATACAAGTCCCATCCATTAACCAATGAAGGCGGTTTCAAACTGATGTCATGTAGACATTGCTAAATGCATTCCCTATGATTATTATAATTTTAAATAATATAAGAAGAGGTGGAAACCTTTATTATAATAACCGAGGATTTGTCAACAATACGTTGTACGTGTATAGTCAAATTACGAATATAAAATGATACAAAATGACTCAAAAATGTATTAGCATATTTATCAAGAAACATCTAGTTACCTCTTGCAGATCTCTGGGGTTCTCGAGAACACTGGTTGAGAGACCCTGTACAAGGCCCAAGAGCCACTCAAGGTAGAGGGTCACATAAAGAAAAGGCTTTAGAAGGAACCAGAAACAATCCTAAACAGAAAAAGGATAAACCCTTACTCCTGAACAAAAAACTGGGGTGGAGTATGATTCAGACAATAGGGAAACTTATCTACTCCCTATCAAAGGTGGGGGGGGGACGACGGAAATAAATAGAAAATAAAAGTTTCAGATTTTTAGGCAGAGGTGTTAGAAGTACAAAGCTGAAGTAGACTTTAGAGAGAAACCAATATAAAATAAGAAATAGGGGCTAAGCCTCTACTTTTGTTCAAAAGATTGGGGAGGAGTGTGAACCAGGTTATAGGTTTGCCTATCAACTCTTATAAACATAAAAAAAATTAGAAGTATCACAAACTAGCTTAAAATCTGCCCTTTTGGGCAGCATTTAAGCGAGCTCCTACAGAGGGTTCTTAAATGTGCCTTCATCACAATAGGTAGGGAGAAGTAGATGCAATAGGCAACAATAAACTATAGAAGAACTCAAAACTGATCGCTGCATTTAAGTATTGGATTAATATTTAAGCTTACCTTTTTAAACTTTAACAATAATTCTTCTGCTGCTGCTTAATTTAAAGATAATTTCTTGTGTGTCAGCCCTCACTTTCTGTATAAACAATTATTTCCAAGTTATAAAAATTGTTATCGCACAAAAAAAAATCGCAGTAATGTAAACTTGGGAATCCAAAATTTCAGGATTGTGGGTTCAGTTCTGACCCAGAACATTTTTAATTTACTCATGGAGTCAGCCTGATTCAAATATAGTATGTTGGGCAATGGCTAATACAAGTAAAATTGAACTAGTGTGATATGGTGACACACTGACTTTTATTATATAGATGGAGCAAAAGTGACATGAAAGTGATTTGCAGGTGGTTGCAAGAAGAAATCAGGGAGCCAAGTTCATTACATTCATTTAAAATTAAAAATTCTGAAAATGTGAAAATTTGTAAAATTCTTTTTAAAAAATAATGAAAATTTAGAACGTTTTTAAATAGAAAAAAAAAAATTTAAATTAAAATTTACAAAAAACGATTTTTTTAAAGCATGCGATATTTAAAAATAAGAACTTACACAGAAAGTAAAAATTTACACAAACAAATGAAATTCATCAACTTGACTAATTAATCTGGTTTAACAATATCGGAACAAACCAGATAAACAAGTTTGAGTCAGGGAAGTAATTATGGTCATAAGGGTTCAACATGTACTGCAGCTATAACAGCAGTAGTGTATCTTGGGCAATAGCACTTGACAGAAGCCATAGCTTTTCAGGTTAGTTTCAAGTTCAGAATTTACCTCTGCCCCAAATGATTGACAACAAATCTGATACGTGTGTGTGTGTGTGTGTGTTGATGATTACTATAGCATGTAAAGCTGCTTTCATTTCAGACACTGACACTTATCTATTTACTTCTGAGGTTGAAAATGAAACAAATAGTTAAAAGTATTACAAACATAACACACAATTTTGATAAGTACCTTTAAAAATCCCTAAGGAGAGGGTGGAAACAGATGAGGAAAGAGAGAGAGAGAGAGGGAAAGGACGGAAACAGCAACTTTGTTTTCATTATCAATTATCTTTAAACTTAGCCATGCGCCTTGGGTTTGATTCAAAGTCAACAAACGGGTGGGGGAGATAAGAGAAAGAGAAAAAAATAAAACAGACATTTATGCACACAACAATTCTCCAGATTTTCACCTGAACAAATGAAGTTGAAAAGTGCACAATCACCAAGTTGTCATTCATTTTCTTTTGAAAGGGGGAGGGGGGAGAGAGAAAGAGATGCAGACAAATGAACTTGACTTTTCTTTTAATTCTTCATGTCAAACATTTTCGTAGTCAATAATGCCATAACTGTCCCATAGTAAAAAGTGTGCTTTTGCCAAAAATTGGAAATAATGATTCAGACATTTTTTTTATTTGCATTTTCAAAGCCAAAAGAAAAAAGAAAAAAAAAAAAAGCATTTGATGACTGCTGGGTAAGAGAGCAGAAAACCTAGAAACTAAATACATATCATTGGTAAATGATATGAATGCTTAAATAGTTTTACACATTACTTAAAGATATTAATTACCATTTTAACGTATATTAGATTTCACCCCTTGAAATAAAAAGCAAAACTAACTAAAACAAAAACTAACTAAATAAATAAACAAAAAAGTAAACTAAATAAATAAACAAAAAAGTAAACTAAATAAATAAACAAAAAAGTAAACTAAATAAATAAACAAAAAAGTAAACTAAATAAATAAACAAAAAAGTAAACTAAATAAATAAACAAAAAAGTAAACTAAATAAATAAACAAAAAAGTAAACGAAATAAATAAACAAAAAAGTAAACGAAATAAATAAACAAAAAAGTAAACGAAATAAATAAACAAAAAAGTAAACTAAATAAATAAACAAAAAAGTAAACTAAATAAATAAGAATAATAAATATGTAAAAATAATCTTTCAGAACTTCTATGCAAAGATGAGCTGTCTAGTCAACTCCTATTCATATAGATGTAGATGATGGATATATGCGAGCAAATGAGGTAAATAGAGGCAAAAATCCCCCCTAAACCGAAGAAATACATTCTGGGTTAAAATTAGAGAAAAAAAAAGAAAAAGAAAAGAAAAGAAAAAAACACCATCCAACACAGTTCAAGGTGGAAGTCTTCAGAAAAAAGTATTAAATTCTGATTATAAACACTTAGTTAAATATGTAATAGGGAAAAAACAAAAAGGTCATCTCACCTTTGAGCCCCATGACTAAATTAGCAAGATGTCCACCAGCAAAACACACGTGTCACAGTGATGGTAGTATTCGAATGGACATGACGGAGAAAGTTGGTGTTTCTTATAAAGATGAAAGTTGTTGTTACCGTAATCAAAAGAAATGCATCCAAATGATATCTACCAGTCCATGCCAAAGCGGAGAGGAGAAAAAAAAAAAAAAAAAAACCAAAAAAACAAAAACAACTCACCTTGACTAATTTAGAGAAGCCTCTTTAATTATTGCCTCTCTGCAATATGAAAAACTAAGTAGCCTTGTTTGTATGATGCACGGCAACCAGGTGAACTACACGCAGTATGTAACAGCAGCACCGAATGCCCTCATGGCAATACAAGTCGACATTATTGATTTGTCAATAATAGGTAAAAGGTAGGTGTGTAGGGGCAGAGAGACTATTGGGTTGATTGTATGTGAGGAGGGAGTAAGGATTTGAGAGGCAGAGATGATGAAGGAGAGAAGCTGTTTGAAAGGCTCATGGAACCAGTTTTGGTACATGTGTGATAGGTTATTAAAAGTTAAAAAAAAGGGGGGGGGGAGTGAAGATGGGTGGGTGTTTGTTTGAGAAACCAAATACACTGCCGCAGAATGACCGGTGATTTTTAGAAGACATTGGCATTGACCCAACATCCTATCCACTATAAGTATTCCCGGTGGTCAGTCAGACAGACTGATGGTATAGAAACATGGGGTTTGGATAGGGGGCTGGGATCCTTTCCAGTTGTGTCATCAGTTTCTTGATATGAAATTCATCAAGAAAGGCGCGATTGTTTTTGTTAACCCTGAGTTCCTTCGATCTTTTCCGAGATCATCAACAGGGGTAAATTACAAAGACAAATTTATTAACTGCAATAAAATCTGCATTTCATTGTGATGGTGATTTTTAAAATTACATGCTTTCTAATTATTTTAAAATTTTAAATTATCCATAGTAGCTACAGAAGTTTTTTTTTTTTTTTTGCAAAAGAAGTGTTCCAATATAAAAGAGCTTACAAGAAATTGGTAGAAACGTAAAATGGCATTAAATGTTATATGCAATTTAATATTTTGCTGTTATATTCATAGTAAATTTTGTTGAGGGTTAGTTGATTGATTTTGATATAGTGGGCATATAAGATTATTGCACAAAATTTCATAACTGAATCAATTAAGTTGTCAGATTCTCATACATCGAAACTGACAGGAGAGGCCATTAACCCTAACCCTGCCGTAGAGACATCAAAATCCGCAAAAGCAAGGCCTGGAATGTCCTAAATGGTCTGAGTATCATCTGGAAGTCCTCCTTCCCTGACAATCTTAAGAGGGACTTCTTTAAGGCCACAGTGGAATCCAGTTTATATATATATATATATATATAAAATGTGTGTGTAAATATTCTCAGATGGAGTGTATCTGTAGAAGAGACAAAATGAATAAAAACAATTAAGAGAAAACAACTACTTAACAGGTGTGTTTCGTCCAGAGGGACTTTCTCAATATTGCCTTGGTAACATCCCTCAGCGTATGAAATATATATATATATATAAATTGTTATTTTAATATTTCCAGTGAACAGAGAAAGAGAGACATCAAAATCCGCAAAAGCAAGGCCTGGAATGTCCTAAATGGTCTGAGTATCATCTGGAAGTCCTCCTTCCCTGACAATCTTAAGAGGGACTTCAAAGGCCACGGTGGAATCTGTCTTGCTCTACGGCTCAACAACGTGGACACTGACGAAATACCAAGAAGTATCATTTGATGGAACATACACACATGTTACGAGTTGCATTGGACATCAGCTGGAGGAAACACCCAACAAAGAAACGCCTGTATGGACACATTTCTCTGATCTCAGTTTCACTCAGAGAGAGAAGGCTTCGGCCAGCTGGTCACCCCTGGAGAAGTCAGTCAGAACTTGTGAGTGACACCCTCCTATGGAACCCATTGAGTGGAAAAAGATGAGTTGGAAGACCTCATCATGCCTATGTTGTCCAACTTGTAGATGGTATTGGATGCCATCTTGCAGACCTGCTGATGGCAATGTCTGACAGAGATGGTTTGAAGGAACAAGTCAGGGAAATCTGAGAAAAATTCTCAACCTTTATACACACACGCACGCATTTGCTTGCTTACAATCACAAGCAGTAATTTGCATATCTTTGAGATTTGTATACAAATGTTCATTTCTGTATTTATTAATTTGCATGGGTTTCTATAAATTTTAAATAACTCATTTCCACATCACTTCAATGACTAAAATACAAATGCCAATAGCTAGCTCAACCCTACAGCATCACCCCCAACACAAAAATTTAAAAAAAAAAAAAAAAAAGAAAAAGAAAAAAAAGAAAAGAAAACACAAAGTAGAGACAAAACAAATTTCTGTCAGCACAACAGAAACTAAAGACAAAATTCTTTACTTTTCCCATATTGAAAACAGAGAGATATACACTTACAGCAGAAAATGTAAGAACACATATTTTTACCGACCTGTATTTGAATTCGATTTGTATTGGGTTGAATTGGAACAATTTTTATGGACGGATGGCTCAGATGCTTTATAAAACAGATAAGCTCCCAGCAAAAGATAAAAAAAAAAAAAAAATTACCTGCAAATAAAGAGAAAGAAAAATATTAGTTATACATGATAACCATTTCAAAATTGATTCACAAACTATCAATGAGAAAGAAAAAAAAAGGTTTATCTATATAGAATCTATGGATTTAATTCTTTATAATATACATAAAGAAAGAAAAAAAATGTAACATTTTTAGATGAGGCCATTTCTAAGCCAGTATTTTGTCATGGCAGTCCTGAGAAATTACAATTGACATGAGAATTTTCCTTGATTGTTTTCTTTAAATATAGGTATCCTATATGTCAACAAATGTGAGAGTATATATATATATATATATATATGAGAGAGAGGGGTGTGTGTGTAAATATATATATGTGTGTGTGTGTGAGTGAGAGTATATGGGAAAATATACAAGATGATTTGGGAAAATTGCTTTGACACATCTCACTGAATTTCTTTTTTTTTTCATGATCATGACGCCAGATCATTGTCGAACTATGTGAATGTAAAAATATTAAATCGTCCTATATTTTCCTTTACACTGGTTTCTCACTCCATATAAGTAATTAATGAACCCCTCCCCCATAATACTGGTTTCATTGATAGAAAAAAGGGACACAGTTTCAATTAGGCCAATTGTTACTTATTTCATTGTTTAAGAAACAAAACAAAAATAAAATGAGGGTTCTATAAATAATTTAAATAAGTTCACAGACACACAGGTTGATTAAAACTACTTCGCAATTAACAAACATTGAGTGTGTGTGTGTATGTGTGTGTGTGTGTATATATATATATATATATATATATACATACATACATACATACATACATACATACATACAGGGTAAGCCAGCTTACCCTGAAGATCTGTTTAGGTGAAACCTAGGTAAGTTGTTCCTGGTTCTTTAGGATTTATTTCATTTATTCTTGCTCTACTTTGCATATTAAGCACTATGTTTTAGTGTTATTACTCGCTTGAGGTTTTTTCTTTGGACTAAAAACTTAAGGCATTGGATGATTTATTTTGCCATATTTGGATGTTTCTAGTTCTTTCTTTTATCAATTTTTTTTTTTATCCTCGGGTACCAATTTGTTTTGATAGACTTACAACTTGTGCTATCCAAGGTTTTTTCCAACTCAGCATTACTAGTAGTAGAATATATATATATATATATATATATATATATATATACACACACTTTTTTGTTTTTGTTTCATGCACCTATGATTGTTATATAAGCTTTTACAGTTTGTAGTGTTTTACAATTTACATTGTTTGGACTGTCGTCCTCATTTTTCTTCTCATATTCATAATGTTTTGCCCGATGTACGCTCTGACCCGTCTCAGGTAAATGGTGTAAATAATTACAATACCTCATCTCAGATAGATCCTGAAGAAGGCTGGAATGTGGAATGTGCAATGGCCGAAATGTTGTGAATATGACAAAGAAGAGAAAAACAATCTGAACAATGTAAATAGCGCAAATAATGACAATACCTCATGTCAGAAATATAGATATGTTTTAATTTATATCATTGTGAGAGACTGGTTCAAATCTCACGATGATCAATCTGGTGACTTCCTTGATATTATATTGGTTTTCCTAGCATGCTGCATCGTAGAAAAACCATAATCCAGGCTGACCCAAGCCTTGTAATTTTTTTTGATTTTCGATTGTAATGTTCAAACTGTTGATCATGCCAGTTGATGTATGCTTAAAGATCTTTAATTCATTTTAAACCAACTCTGCATAAATGTGAATCTGTACTTAATATTTATGGACTTCCCTGTTGTTCCATAAGGACCCAATGGTAGAGATTTATTTTATTTTTTTTAAAGAATTAGATGACTGAACTACCCACATATGATTTGATTCTAGTGGTAATGGCTTGTGTAGAACCAGCCAAACTATTTTAAAGTATTGCTCATAAAGAAACAGCCTTGTTTTTCAGAAGAATTGCTCATAAAGAAATGGCACAAAGTACCAGAAAAATCTAAAAACAGTTCTTCTGAGGATTGGAATGAGAGTTTCTCTTAGACTGGCTGCCAGCAAAGGCAAGAAAACACAGTGTCATGCTATTTAACCCATAGCTGGGAGAAGATGTATTCATCCCTTTTCCCCTGGCATTAGTGCAGGATGAATAGAACAGAATTAAATGGAATTTTTACTCTGCATGATTCCACTTTCTTTGATAATGGTCGCACCAAGTGCGCATTTTATATATAAACACATTACAATAACAATTTAGTTATAATTAATTGCATTCAAATGTTTTGGAATCACAAGTAGTGACTTAAGCGACAATTTATCTTCACAGAAATTATTAACTTTCATCTTTAACTCGATTGACTGATCTTATTCAGACTTGTAGCGCCATCAAAAGGAAGGGAGGCAATTCTGATTATGCTTAATATGAGTCATTAAACTTACCACATGTAATTTTGACATTAAAAATGACATTCAAGCAACAACAACAAAAATAAAAATAAAATCAAGTTTTAATATTCCCTTTTCAAGCAAATATCTCTTCTTTCTCAGTTTCTGTCCCTAATAAAAAAAAAAAAAAAAAAAAGTTCTAAGGATATTTGAAATTGAAATAAAGGCCGATGGAGAATTGTAAAACCATTGTCAAACTAGCCAACAGTTTATTGAGAGAGATAGAGATAGAGGGGAGATAGAGAGAGGGGGAGATAGAGATAGAGGGGGGAGATAGAGATAGAGGGGAGATAGAGATAGAGAGGGGGGAGATAGAGGGGGGGGAGATAGAGAGGGGGGGGATAGATAGAGAGAGATAGAGGGGGAGATAGATAGAGAGAGAGATAGAGGGGGGAGATAGATAGAGAGAGAGATAGAGGGGGGAGATAGATAGAGAGAGATAGAGGGGGGAGATAGATAGAGAGAGAGATGGGGGGGAGATAGATAGAGAGAGATGGGGGGAGATAGATGGGGAGAGATGGGGGGGAGATAGATGAGAGAGAGAGGGGGGAGATAGATGGAGAGAGAGATGGGGGGATAGATAGAGAGAGAGAGATGGGGGGAGATAGATGAGAGAGAGATGGGGGGGAGATAGATAGAGAGAGAGATGGGGGAGAGAGAGAGAGAGAGAGGGAGAGGGAGGGGGGAGAGAGAGAGGAGAGAGGGGGGAGGGAGGAGAGAGAGGAAAGAGAGATTAAAACAGACTCATCAGTTATGTGCGATACACGCTTAAGCGATCATGTATCTTTTCATACATGACTGACGAGGTAGATTTTTTTTCCTGCAATAGGTTGCCATTTCTTTCTGCAGTAGACCAGTTGCCATCCAAGGCTATAGAACCAGGTCTGTCCTGCTATTTACCCATAGCTGGATGGAGAAGAGGAGGATCCATACCTTTCCCAAGAGTATTAGCACGTAAATGCATGTAATGGATTCGAATGGAATTTGAACTCGGCTCTCAGATTCTTCAATCCGAGGAGCCGCTGTCCATTACTTCACCATGCATCTATAGACACTGATGGAAAAAATGCTTGACTACCACACCCAAAGAAACTAGATTGGAAACCCACGTTAAAGAATTAATATACTGTATTGGAAGATATAACAATGTTATTATTTATTGTTACATCGTCAGCTGTCAGACGAATAATAATATTTTAAAAATTGCTACCAAAAAGTTCTGGAAATTTGAGAAAGTCAAATAAACTAAAATGTCACATGGACATTCATTGTCCTCTGATTACTAGAGACAAGGAAACTTCTTTTTTTTTTCAAGACTAAATTTCCTCATGGTTTATAGCAAAACTATTTACAATGCAAATTTCTTTCGATCTTAAATGCTTGGAAAAATGTAGTCCGAGAGAATGAGGGACACCATGAACATAGCAATGCAGTCTTTTGTATTAACTTAATTAGGGATGATAACGACAGGCCTACCATGTTCACTATGACAATAGGAAAGTCGATGATGCCTGTAGGTCTCGGGAAGAACTGTCCTTCTTTGAACTTCATTGACTGGTGCTACAGAATAACAAAGAATACTAACAAATAACAGAACCCACACCATATGACTAACAGAACCCCCCAAAACGTTAAAGAGACTTGAGAAAGCTATTTTCCTGAAAAATTGTTTTAATGGAAAGATTAGATAAGTTTCAACCAATTGTAGCACAGGCTTCTTGTTCAATGAATGCCGTATGTTTCCTTTTAGGAAAACAAGATTACCATTATTATTATTATTTTCATTTATTTTTATTTTGGTTGTTATGAATTATAATTTTTATTGCTATAGTTTTTGTTATAGAATAATTTTATAATTTATTGCTATAGTTTTTGTTATAGAATAATTTTATAATTTATTGCTATAGTTTTTGTTATAGGATAATTTTATAATTTATTGCTATAGTTTTTATTATAGGATAATTTTATAATTTATTGCTATAGTTTTTATTATAGGATAATTTTATAATTTATTGCTATAGTTTTTATTATAGGATAATTTTATAATTTATTGCTATTGTTTTTATTATAGGATAATTTTATAATTTATTGCTATTGTTTTTATTATAGGATAATTTTATATTATGTTATTGTTTTTATTATGATTGTATATTTTTATTGCTTTATTATTCATAATCATAATCCACTGCAAATCGGTCATCACTACTACTACTACGATAATAGTTTATGACCTTTCCATCCAACATGGCTTAAAAATGATATTTAAAAATAGTAAAACAAATATTAACCCAGAATTAAATATTATATATATATATATATATATATATATATATATATATATATATATATGTGTGTGTGTGTGTGTGTGTGATTGAGAGAGCAGAGGAAAGCCTATAGAGAATAAAATAGTAAAAAGGTTAAGAGAAGGGAGGAGGTGTAATTTCTTTTTTTTTTTTTTTTTTCCTCCATTTTTATCCAGATGCCTCTGAGTGGGCAAGGGTTTTCAGTAACCCCACAATTTTTTTTCCAAGAAGCGCTCCCCCATCCACTCCCCCCCCAACAAACAAATGTGTGCACGCGCACACACACAAAAGAGAGAAAGAGATGCACTTGTGTAAAAAAGAAAAGTGGGGGAGGGGGGGGGAACGTAATTAAAAATCTTTTGGGGGAGTTGGCTAGATGCAAACCAGGAATAAAGAGGTTTGTCAAATAAATCTAGCTCCCATCTCCTCCCTTGGCAATCAACTGTGAGTCACCCAACAAAAAGCAACTGGCAAGACCACCACCCCCCAAAAACTTTTTTTTTCTGAAGGCACTCTTCAATAAAAAGACTTTTTTTTTTTTTTTTACAAATGTGTGTGTGTGTGTGTGTGTGTATATATATATATATATATATATTTATTATGTGTGTGTGCGCATAGGGTTGGCGGCTACAAGAGGAGGTGGTCAGAGACTCATGAATGTCAAATACCTCTCTTCTCCCCCTCCTTGTCTGCCCCCCTCGTTGCCCATCAGTTCATCCATCCGTCAGGTCTGTGTTTTTTTTTTTCTTCTTCTCCCTTTCCTTTCATTCTCCTTAACATCCCAAACCCTATTCTGATTTTTCTTGCTTTGGATTTGGTGTCGTCATGGTGAGAGAAGATGAGAGGAAAAGAAGCTGCCTCAGCAGAGAGAGTTGTGGCAGAGGGGGAAAAAAAGAGAGTGGGGGGGTCCACACACTAACCCCGCTCTCCGCCCCCACAGTCTGCTACGTCCAGTTCTTCTGCTTTGCATCATGGGAATGGTGTTGGCCTATCCAGGGCAAAGCACTTGCATTCATGACAAAAGATCCCCAAAATACAGCAGAGAATATACCAACACTATGACTTTGACCAGGGTGTGTGCGTGTATGTGGAGGGAGGATTCAATGTTTTAATGTCAAAAGGAAAACACTAGCTGGATTTGAAAGCAATTAGAATTTAACTTTTGCCAATTTAAAAAAGAAAAAAAAAAGAAGACATTGTTCAATTGCTATTTTTAATGAAAAAATACTTTAAAATTTTTATTTTTGAGTTAATGTATTTTTTCAACAATTTTACTGCTTCCAGTTTAATAAAAAAAAACAAACAAAAAAAACGCATGTAGATTATATATATAAAATATGATTAATATAAGGTTTGTGTGTGTGTGTTCCCAGTATCCTCGTTTGTATGTAGTCAAACCAACATAACAAATTTAGTGCGATGAAGTCCTAACGGACGAAACGAGTTACAAGAAAACATTTCACGTATAAATGTTTCATTGAAATATTGTGTCTACTTGTTTTTATACCGATTCTTTCAATGGAATGCTGATTTTATTACAGTTACAATAAGTTTGCCTTTGTAATTTAACCCTGAAGAACGTACTGCGTCTTCCTTGAATGTCATAACATCAAGAAACTTAGACAACTGGAAAGGATCAAGTATAAAAATAAATATATCTATACTATTCAATGAAACATGTTTGAACGAAGATATGCTGCCTGTCATATAGGAATAAAGTGCAGCTGCCGACACTGGGGTTTGAACACGGATCGTCAGAGAGCAAGCACAGTCAACCTCATCTTGAAAGAATTAGATCACGTGATGGGTAAAAAAAAAAAAAAAAAAAAAAAATACACCAAAATTTTCAAAAGCTTTAAACCCTGGAATATTTCAGGAAAGTTTGTATCCAAAATGTAAACAAAATTTCTAAAGAATTAAAGTACTTATTTTTTTTAATATGGATTTTTTTTTATTACTTCAAAGTTATTTTTAGTTGATACCAATGTTTGAAATTGATGCTGTGGAAATTATATAGGACTCAACACACACACGTGTGTGTGTGTGTGTATGTATGTATATCTTTACAAAATGAATCAAATCCGTTAGTTATTTTTAATTTGTTTAAATATTGTTTTAGCACTCATATTTGAGTAGAAACACTTTTTAATTAAACAGTTTTTTTTTTTTTTTAAATCAAACTACATTTACCAGCCTGAATATTTGAGGTGACACCAGGAATTAGCAGATGAACTTAAAAGTGACAAAAAAAAAAAAAAAAAATGAATGTAATTAATTCTTGAACTTATACTTTAATTTTGTTATAATAAAATTTCTAATAAAAATGTCATGTCTCACTTTTTTTTAATAATGTATAACAACATTCACGTTCATAATACAAATATAATAGCCTCATCCACATGTACAAAAAGGCTTAAAATAATGGAAGCATTATTAATAAAAAAAAGAAAAAGCCTACACTCAATAATATCAACTATGAACATGGCCACAATGTGCTGACCATGTTTGGAAAATAAGACTTTCTTGAAGCTCTAGATACATACATAAAACAATCCATAAATTCAATTAAAATTCATCCTTGATAATGGCTAAAAGTTTAGCTGAATGCACTTGAAAAACACAAGACAATTTTTATATAATGTCAGTTATTTTCAATGAAACTTGCACACACACACACACATATATATATATATATATATAATTTGTTAGTTTTAATAACTTTCAGTTTAAAATACATTTTTTTTTTTTAGTAAACTAATATATATTTTTAAATTTTCACTTTTAATAGTAAGGGGCTGTGGTTAGAGAAATATTGCTTTAAATTTTGGTCAACATTCTATAGGTAAAAATTAAAACCTTTTCACCTTGTACCTTTGTGTGGTAGGGGTCACCTGATCATGCTTATGGGTCAGTTATCTAAATATTAAATTTTCTTTTGAATAATTTTTTTCTTTCTCCTCCTAAAGATGATTGCAGATTAAACTGAAAGTAATTGGGAAAATAAAATTTATTTGAAAGAAAATTTTAGTATTTTTCTTACTCAATTCTCTACGGCTAGCAGGAAACTGATTCGTGGACCAGAGAAGATTAAAACAAAAATAAACACAGTGTGTCTAAATTATTTAACCAAACCTGTTATATATGAAATTTAAGAATTATCTTCTACATTTAACAACTTTATTCTTTGAAATATTAGTGCTTCCTAGAAACGGAAATTCTTTATAACAACTTATATATACATTTTCTGTTTGTTTTTCTATTTCAAGCTTACAACAAATTTTGGCACATCAAAACCATTATGGGTTATAAAACAAAACAATTATTTTATCTTATCCTTTGGAGAATTTTGCTCCAATGATGTCATGCAATATTAAAGTGAGCAATTAATTTCATACAACTGTGAACAAGACAATCCTTTTGTTGCCTCATGTAAAGACAAGACACTGAAATGAACCTTTGACCTGTCTCCATGCATAAGTATTGTTAACCCCCCACCACCACAAATCTGATTTTAGATTTATTTTCTATTTGCTTTTGTTCCATTCAATAATTTTTCAGTTTTATGATGATAAAAAAACAATAAAAAATAACAAAAAAATAAAAATAAATAAAATAATACAAAAATGAAAAATAAAATAAAATAATAATAATAATAATAATGATAGCTGCTTTCATTTTTCAAATGCATTTCTTTTACTGTTTCTGCCAGGAAATAACAAGAAAATGTCCAGATTTTGCTGGATGTCCAGTTATCTTACCCTCAGAGTTCATGGGAAGTGGGAAGTGGGAATCTGGAAGAACAAGGCTGAGATAGAGAAAAAAAAAAGAAAGAAAAGAAGGCTGGTGGGGGTGGAGAGGAATTTGACTCCTGGGAAAGTAGGAAGAGCCTGATTTGTGACCAAAAGGGATTGGGAGTGAATGCTTTCTGAAGTGACACTGATGTGCGAATATTGCATGACATCCCAAATGAATAAAAACTACAGAAGAATCACAAAGATGCGGATACTAACCAAGCAGGCTCAATATGGGCAGTTGGAGGATGGGAGGGGGGGTTGAGAGAAGCAGAGTTAAGAGTGAGGAGGAGGAGGAAGCTTGAAAGGAATATTAAATGTATAAAGGAAAAAAAAAAAAAAAAAAAAAAAAAAAAAGAAATCTAAAATGTTCTATTATTTACATTCATTTTTGGTTGAACATGACAGCAATGTTCAGAAGCAATCTAGCACTGTAGAAAAAAAGAGCAGAGCATGATGGGATATGTGTATTGCTGTGTGACACTTGAGGTGTGAGTGTGGAAAGCATAGCTGGCTGGAAAGGCATTGAAAGAGGAGAGAGAGAGAGGAGAGGGGAGAGAGGAAAGGGGAGAGGGGGGGAGAGGAAAGGGGGAGAGGGGGGAGAGGAAAGGGAGAGGGGGAGAGAGGAAAGGGGAGGGGGGGAGGGGGGGAGAGGGGAGAGAGGGAAAAGGGGAGAGGGGAGAGAGGAAAGGGGAGAGGGGGAGAGAGGAAAGGGGGGAGGGGGGAGAGAGAGAGAGAGGAAAGAGGAGAGAGAGAGGGAGAGGAAAGAGGAGAGAGAGAGGGAGAGGAAAGAGGAGAGAGAGAGGAGAGGAAAGAGGAGAGAGAGGAGAAAGAGGAGAGAGAGAGAGAGAGAGGAAAGGAGAGAGAGAGGAGAGGAAAGAGGAGAGAGAGAGGAGAGGAAAGAGGAGAGAGAGAGGAGAGGAAAGAGGAGAGAGAGAGGAGAGGAAAGAGGAGAGAGAGAGGAGAGGAAAGAGGAGAGGAAAGGGGAGAGGAAAGGGGAGAGAGAGGAGAGAGAGAAGGGGAGAGAGAGAGGGGGGAGAGAGAAGGGGGAGAGAGAGAAGGGGAGAGAGAGGAAAGAGAGGAGAGAGAGGAGAGAAAGAGAGAGGAGAGAGAGGAAAGAGATATCTACCCAACCATTTTCCCATCTATTCAACTGTATTAAAAGTAACTTATGTTGACGGAAGAAAGTTATACAAAAGTAAATCTGCTTAGTGAGGATGCCTTCTCATCACTCAGTTTAATAACCGAGCTAAATAAATTATATATATATATATATATATTATATATAAGCATGGAAAATAAATGTTTAAAAAAAAAAAAAAGACTTAAAAATAAAACTTTCCCTCTTCAGAGTCCAAGTTTACTATGATATGCACACAGAATAAGAGGCACTGCAAATATTTACTGTGGCTGGAAATGAAAAGATTTGTCAATGGTCAGAAATTATTGACAGATATGTACAAAGGGCACTGGAAAATTTGGGACTAGACAAAGCATGGATGATACAGACCCCCTGGTTCTGCCTGCCACTGAACTCTTAAAAATAAACAGACCCAGGTCCTAAAACCAAATATTGATATTGTCAGATTGTTCGAAATGAGGCAGCTGAAAATTTTTCAGCACCCCTCAATGTATACCAGAAATTCACTACGAATGGTTTTTATATATATATATATATATATATAAAAATCTATTTTCTGACAGAAATAAATTAAAAATCACAAATAGATTTGATCAGAGGCCACGAATTAAGCCAAATCTCATTAACAGAATAATATAATAGAAATACATCAACAACAATTTTTACAAGAGAAAAAACCAAATATTGGGTTGTCAGTGGTCAGGAATTAACGCAAGTGTTACTGATAAAATAAGGCTACTGTATGGCTAACATATTGCTCAATTACTTATTTAAGGAATGCACATCACTTGGTTTGTAATTTAAGCAAGACGGTGTTGAAAAAGTGATTCCACATTTCATTAAGCCCTTACCTACATATGCCAGGTCATTAGAATTGCTATATATATATATATATATATTATACACAAAAATAAAAATTACCTCATATAGGGAATAGCCTATTTCAGCAGATGCGGAGGTCGGTCGTCTGTCTTATCAACTCCTGGTGTGGAATGAGTTCACGTCTATCAAGTTTGATGAGGTAAGAAGTAGAATTTAACTGTGAGAGCTAAAAAAATCAACCCAAATCCAACTTGCTGAAAATATCTAATACAGAGCTTACACATTTCAATGTTTCAGTCAGACAAAACTCATCACACCCTTTTTGTGGAGCAGTTTTAATATTTATGTTACTAGGATGTACTGGGATTATTTACCAATGGAATTTTTTAGTTTTAGTACACACACATATATATATATATATATATATATATATATATATATATATATATATATATATGTGTGTGTGTGTGTGTAGTTACCCAAGTATAGGATTGGTGTAGATGGAATAAAATTCAATAACCAAAAACACTATTCTTAAAAGAATGCTCAATACAGAGTAGAGCAAATATTTATTAAAAAATTGTAACATTAACATGTTATAATATCACTACAAAAATAGCCATTTTGTTTCAACACTTCTAGTGTCTCCTCAAGTGATGGTGTTGAATATAGAATAACTCTTTATTCTATATTCAGCACTATCACTTGAGACACTAGAAGTGTTGAAACAAAATGGCTATTTTTGTAGTGATATTTTTTGAATAAATAATTGTGTGTGTGTTTCGTCACCACATTGTGTTTTGAATTTCAGCCAGTCAAGAGAATGGATGAAAATTTAGAATTAATTCCGATAATGAACTACCTTTGACAGAATCCTATCATCCATTTTCCGCAGGTGGGCAATCCCCATATTGCAACTCCGTGTGACATTTTTATAGTATCTACTATCTTAAGAGATATGTAATTATGAGAACATGAAAATCTGGATATATTTAACTCTGTATTAGTCACATAGGCTGTTATCACCAAATTTTTAAAGTACTCATAATTACTAGTCAGTAACTTGTATCTTTTTCCCCACTTCAGCTACTCCCCTGACTCAGTAAGGGTGCATAGCATGTGGTGTGGTTCAGTTGTAGCTCAGTTTTTGTGAGAGGCAAATGCCAGGGGACTATTCATTTGCCAAAATCCAAACCGACTAACTCAAGGCTAATAAATCCTACCTGGCTAATTACAAACTATTAGTTTATAGACAATATACAAACATGCATTTCTTGAATTGGTTTTCGCTTATAATGTCTAATGTTAAAACTGTGTCATATCTAAATCCTGTTACATTTATTTTGCAAGATTTTTAATAGAAAGTCAATAACAAGTCATTTCTGTTTACTCGTCGAAACCATTTGTTGTGAAAAGAGAAAAGACTGACTCAGATGTTGAGGCTTTCTTTTAGTTGATAACGAAGGCGGCTGGCAAAAATTAAAAAAATTTGTAGGCTTTTTTTTTTTTTTTTAACACTTCTCCTTGAGGCGCTATGATAGATTTTCTTCCCTGCCCTAATGTAAAGTTTTCATAATTCTTTCTAAAATATTGAAAACAATTTTTCTCAACAATATCAGAATAAAAACTGCTGTCAGGGAAAAGAAATAAAAGAAATTGCTGTTACGAGCCAATATTTCTCCAAATGAATTTGTATCAAAACAAGAAGTAAACAATAGACAGTAACAATATAGCCTAATAATTAACAACTTCTAATCAATGTAAGTCACAACAACAACAATAATAATAATGATAATAATAATAAAAAATTGTTATTAAAGACCACAAACAAAAAAAGTTCCTCCTTATTGATATGGCAGTCCCTGTCGACTGCAATGTATCTTTGAAGATATTCAAAAAGCTGTCGAAATACAAGGACCTTGAAATAGAAATCTCGAAAATGTAGCATATGGGAACATCAACAATCCCTGTTGTAGTTGGAGCCCTAGGATTGGTTGGAAAAGATTGCAGTAGACTAATTGAAAGGGATTCCTGGAAGTCCATGCCTCAAGGAGATACAAAAAATTGTTCTGACAAGTACAGCCTACACTTTATGAAGGGCATTATCTACGTAACTTTTTTTTTTTTTTTTGTCAGTGGAAAGTGTCATGATGCCATTTCTAACCTTAGGTCCCTGGGCAGGACCTGGAAAGAAATGTGTAAACACCAGAAATCAAAGAAAATAAAAACAACAACAATAATAATAATAATAACTAGAAATACATGTGAAAATTTTGCAGTTTTTCTATTTGAATTTTAAATTAAGATTCATCAGAAAATTCTTCAGTTAATGACCGAGTAAGCACATGGTGCATTCTACGACAATAAAATATCCATAGAAATTCCTCTATCACATATAATAAATGCAAATGTCAGTGTGTCATACTATTTGAAGTATAGAGCTGGAGTAGACATTATAAAGATCCAAGAACCTAATCCTAAGAAAGAAACGAGAGATAAACCTCTACTCCTGTTCAAAAGACCGGAAAGGAGTGCGAACTGGATGAAATGCAATCCTTAATATATAGGCAGAATGAGATGGCAAAACTATGTTTATGAGCAAAAGTAGATATACAGTAAGTATTTTGACAGATTTAATAATCAATACATTGTGTGCGCACTGGTTTTTTCATTACTGTATATATACTTTTGCACACACACACACACACATATCGCAATGCTACTTCTGAAGTGAAACTTCTGTTTACCTTCCATTCTACATCATTGATAACAGTTGCTATGAGTGCGCTGTGTATTGGTTAACAATCAAGAACAAATGCTTTTAACACAATGTCAAAAATTTGACTTGCAGTTGCAAAAAAAAAAAAAAAAAAAAAAAAAAGCAGAATTACATAAAAAACAATAGCCTGTCCGGTGGCAGAATCTGTTGGTGGTGGCAGTACCGCCTTACCCAATGAAACTTACCTCCTCTGGTTGGTGGCTGTCAAAGGCAGGGTATTGCATATGCTTTCACACGTATGCAGAAAAACTATATATATATATATATATATATATATATAGATACACCTAGTGAGCCAGACAAACCTACCTAGGTTTCACCTAAACAGATCGTCAGGCTCTACAGTTGTATTGAGCTCTTTTGTTAGTTAGTTGTTACTCGTATCGGGGTTTTTTTCTTTGGGCTTCAGACCTGCATCTGTGCGATTTTTGTCGGCAGAAGTTCATGTTTGTAGCTCTTTCTTTTTTTTAAAACCTTTTTTCTCCTCGAGATTGATTTGATTAGCAAATCAAAATTCGAGGGTTTTTCAAACGAGTCTAGTTATCTCTCTCTCTCTATATATATATATATATATATATATATATATATATATATACACACACACACACAAACCAAAGCAAGACTTTAGAAGAACTTGAAGGGCGAATACACAAAGTTGTCTTTCATATCACCCCAGAGTTCCTGGTGAAATCAGCTGATGTGATTCCTGGGCAGCTTGAGAAGCTAGTAGCAAAATCTGGTGCCCACATTGAATTTTAGATAAAACCTTATGCTAAATGCTTTCCTCTCATATCCATTTCTTGTAAAAATTACAGTTATTAAATAAATTACATGTATTTTAAAATGGGGAGTTACTTTTCAGTCACTGTGTGTGTGTGTGTGTGTGTGTGTGTGTGTGTGTAGATATATATATGACCCACTGCATTAATAAAAACTATAAATAATTTGTTCTTGGCATGAAATGAGTTACAAAGGAATTTTAACCTTTTGTCATGCACTCAACCAGGTAAATTGAATGCAATGTATATACGAGGTGTTGATGGGTTTTTTTCACATATTTTTTTTTAAATTTCAATTGGGGGATTTTTGAAACAAGTGATAGGAGAGTGTGATCAAAAAATGTGGATATGTTCAGGATCATCTACTCTCATGAATGTTAACAAATCTGGATGAAAATTGAGGACTATCAAGACAGACCATTGTTGAATCTGGCTGGAATGACCCATATTTGATTAGATTTTAAAAGTGTATAAGGATGAAAACATCTTACCACAGATACTGTACTCTGATCTAAGTGCTGATCCATATGTAAACTATCCTTTTTATGGGTAATATGCTGCTAATAAAAGTTCAAAAGCCTGAACAACAATCTATAATAATTGTATAACCTCAGAGCATTATAATTACCAATAATGAAAAAGAAATTTGAATATGTGATAGTCGCAGAACCACAATAAAATGTATTCATAATTATTTGTGCAGGATAAAAAAATAAGTTGAAACAGGAAAAAAAAATTCTAAGAAATTAAATGAAAATAAAGAAAAATAAAAGTTAAAATGAATTAAAAAAAAAAAAAAAAACTGGTTCAAAAGATAAAATTTCAAACAGTAAATTGAAAATTCTATTAAGCATTTTAAGATACAAGTCAATCTTTCCAAGGAAGAAAAATAAAATAATAAAAATAAATATATTGTATTAATATTAAAAAATATCTTAAAATAATAAAAAAAATAAAATAATGACAGATGCCGGCAGTTCTGATAAATTTAAAACGATATAATTATTTGATTTTTCAGAGAAATAAAAAAAAATTTGTCTTCCCTATAAAACATAACTGGGTTCCCGTGTGAGTGTTGGGAAAGGGGAAACACAGCTTTTCCAGTAATTGGTTAATATTTGCTACAAGTCATAAAATGTAGATACCTATTTGAGGAGAGCAGGTATGTAGGAAACAATTGAATTTTATTGCAACACATTAGCCATGAAAAATTCTCACCCTGAAGTCACTTTTGGGAAGATAGGAAAAAAAAAAAAAAAAAAAAACAAAAAAACAAAAAGAAAATGAGAATCACCATATTAAAGAAGTCGTACATAGCAAAATAGTGAAAACGATTTTTCAGCCTCCAAATTCCTGCCTCCGTTCACGCCCAAACCCGGGCTCTTCCTGTGCGTTGTTAAAGAAAGAGTGATGTATAAAATCCAGAGTCTTTATTTTACATTAGAAACCAAACAAATGCCAGGCTTGCATTACAAATTGTGGGGTTTCCATTGGTGGCGGAGAGAAAAAGGAGAAATGATTTGAAATAACGACAGAGCAGGAAACATTGTCTTCGACCTGGAGGCTTACAACACTTTAAAAAAATAAAATTAAAAAATAAATATATATAAACAAATAAAATAAAAATAAATGGGCTGGAAGAAGGGGTGGGGGAGGAAAAATTAAAAACTTTTAAAATTTCAAATAACAATTGCCAGTTTTGAAGAAAGAAAAAAAAAAAAAAAAAAAAAATCCCCCACTACGTACCCAACCTATATTCAGAAATTGAAATCCTGCAAAAATTTCCGTTGGGTTCAACAACTCTCAAAGAAGCAATCTTCTCCAGTAAAATTTATGGCAAAAAAAAATATCAGTATATTATATATATATATATATATATATATATATATATATATATATGTGTATTTGTCTAAGTAAATATATGTGTAAAAGTCTCCAGCTACCCCACAATTATTATAAAGCATTTTTCTGTGTATGAAGTCTAATTAGAGGAGGAGGAGAGGAAAAAAAAAAAGTGTGATGGAAACTCTTGCACAGACACACACACAAAATAGCCAGCCATTTTATATATATATATATATATATATATATATATATATATATATATATATAAAATGGCTGGCTGCCATTAGTGATTTTCCAAGCTTAGCTTAGATGTGGCACAAGGCCAAAAGTATGGAGCACCTAGTGAGGATCGAACTCACTACTCAGTCATAATTGTCAAGCTTGCTAACCATTACACCACCTTGAGGTGCCCTGGCTGCCATTATATATATATATATAAAATGGCTGGCTGCTTGCATCTGAGTCTTTTAGGCAGTGAGCCAATCCCTATTGCAGATGCCTGTTTGTTCAACACCCACAGAGCCAACCTGTGGTTTATACTGCAACTATATACTGAGCGGACATTAGTTACAGTTTCTAGGAGCAGGATCAACAGTCTGAAAAAGGCCAGTATCTACTCTGACAACTTGTCACTTGAAACCGATACAACCATCAGTGTCTCCCCAAATGATTCAGTCTACTCAAATTTACTCACAAGGTTTGCGTCAACCTGTACCATAGTTTTCAGACACTTTCCCAAAGCACTGCACACTAGGAAGACAGTTATAATCACTTGGCCATAAGCCAGTGGTTATATACCTCCCCTCATAACCAATGATCAACGTATACCCACACTGAAATCAGATAAACAAAACTATCCATGTAAAGCCATCCACAAACAACAGACGCCCACACACCCCAAAAATATAAATTTACAAAAGGATGGGTGGGTGTACATTAACGCCTGTGTCTGGCCCGTTGCATATTGACGAGTGGACTGTCAGGGCGGGCGGAGCAGAAAGTTCTGGCTTTTAAGATTTATAGACTAAAAGAGAATAAAAACTCAATGCCCTTTTCAAACATCCAATAACTGACACTAACGCGTTCTTAACAATCAACCATGAAAAACAGGTGTTGAGCGAATAGCATTGGTTCTACAAAGTAGAAAGAAGACAATGAAAGGGAAGAGAGTACCAATAATTGCTAGACCACTGGGAGTAGTCTCTAAGATAGCTTTCTGAAAGACTAGGCTTGAGATTAACATAGTCCTTCATCGATAGGCAAATGGCAACTGTTCTTTTTTTTCCCCCCTGGTGCCGTGACTGCATGAATTTAAGTGTTCTACTAGACTGGCATTCAGGTCCCCCTCCCGTTTTACTATTGAACAAGCTAGATGCAGCTGTCACTTCTACTCTAACAGTTTCTTTTCTCACACTTCCCACCTGTGGAAATCACTTCAGATTTATTGCTTCTCTGATAACTCAAATTTTGAAAAAATTTAAATGCAATGTCAATTGCCATCTTCTGTCTTTTTTACCTTTGTCCCTGTTTCGGCCTTTCTTGAATCCTCCTCACTCTGTCTTTTCCATCTCTTTCAACCCCTGTAATCTCCTATGCTTTAGTGGCATTACCGCCTTGCTTGGGGTGAAATGATGAAAAAAAAAAAAGGGGTTAGATCAAGGCTTCTTAATCCTAAAGGCTTCATGGATGGCTTTCAAGGTGTCTGTGAGGATCAGATAAAAACTAACATTTATAGTCGCTATACAGCCCTTGTTACAATCAATGGTTTCCCATTGAAAGAAATAAAAGAAAATGCATCCATCCATTGACCGAAAGAAAAAGGACGCAGCCACTACTGACTTGCTGTTAAGTCCATGTTTATCATTTAAATGTGTGTCATCATTCTCTGCATAACCGCCATCTTTTGCCACTCCATAAAAGCAAGTGATAATTCTCCTTTTCCACAATTTATCATGGCTTCTCGTATACAGGTGAGGATTAATTGACCACAATTTCTTTCAGGTGTGGCTGGTTAAAAAGTGATATGTATGCAGTGCGTATGATGGTGCAGTATGGAGAAATGCAAGTGTTGGAAAAACACTATCAGACTGTGAGTATCTGCTTATCTCTCTATGAAGGGCTAGTTCTTATAGAGGTCAGTGACTAAAGGGATCTGTGGCTCAAAAAGAAGGTTAAGAACTAGTGAATCAAGATTTTAGAGTTGACACCGGGCCAATATGAAATTTTTTTATATAGATTCTGTTGAAATTATTATAAAAGCAACTAATTTTCTTTTTCTTCTCATGAAATGTGGCGGGCTTTTAACTTTTATCACTCTGTGACTTTATTAGCTGTAAGTTTATCCTGCCACAGAAGTGACTGATCCCAAATCTAAATTTATTTGAATTTCATAATTGTGTTGTCATATCCTGCTATGACAACTTTGAGTGAAATTAACAATAAGGATAATGCAATTGAGATGCATTGGAAAAGAATGCAGGAGAAAGTGAAGTAATACGAAATAATGCAAAGTGCAAAAAGTGAATAGATTGCCCACACAAAAAGAAAGAGAGAAGAAAGATGAGCAAGAAAGTCTGAGATAAAAGTTCGATCAGTTGTTATGTGGCTTTGTAAAGATACAAAAAACACTATAGATAGTAAATTTTAATTCTAAAAATAAAGAAAAAAAAGAAAGAAAAGGAAATCAGCTGAATTCTTGAAATCATGACAGTGTAACAGTAATATAAGCAATTTCCTTATAAGGGAAAATTATATTGCTCTAATGCTACAAGATGCACCCTATTGGTAATTCTTGAAAAAAAATAAAAACAATTTAAGCCTTTAATAGCTGACCATACCAGCAGGTCAAAGTGTCTGACAGTCTGGCATAAATATTTTTATTTTCTGTTATAGCAAATTATCACATTTTGGCAGATTAAATATTTGTCATTATTATCAGATTTAACACAGGAATTCAAGAAACGAAGTCATAGCAGATAGTAGATACTGGCAATTAACAGTACATTTGTAATTAACGATAGGTTTAGAAAGCAAACTGGTATTCTTGTTGTGTGTGTGTGTATATATATATATATATATATATATATAAAGTGTAACCATCAGCCTGTATTATGTTACCATAAGGTTTGCCTAAAACACAAGATTTACACAACTGGTAGGAAGCCATTTACTGGTCATCAATATACACACACAGAAAAAAAAAATGGTATGATACTAACAGGATATAAGGTATTTATTACATATGAATGATAATTGTATGCTCATATTATATATCTAGGGTATATGATTGCCTGTATCTTATGACGGGAGGAGGCAGGGTGTGAGGGTTGGCAAACTCCTCCCAAGGACTTGACCTTTCAGTGCTAAGACACGGGGTGATTTTAGAGGGCATTTTCAGTAGTTTCTGCCAATAAGACAGAAAGAAAGGAAGGAAGGAAGGATCTTAGCAGGTGTGTGTGTGTGTGTGTGGTTGTTGTGGGGTACTCTTGGAAAAAAAAAAAAAAAAAAATACTGACAGACCTAACCATGCAAGCCAATTCCTTACTGCAACCCTCTTACCATTAAATACTTAACAGGCAATGAAAACTGAACCTTTTTTCTTCTTCTAAGAGGACAACTTAGAATGACTGTGTCAACCAAATAGGGTCCTTACAGAATTGACCAAGTGAAATATTTAACATGCAGGACTTGTTAAGAATTAAAACGAAAAACATTGAAATGATAATTTTTACAGACAGACTGGAAATAATCGAAACGGCAATGTATAGACATATTTCAATGCAATATTAATCAGGGCCAAGAACAATGACAAATAGAATGGAATGTAAAAATTGAAGATTTCTAACGGTATTAAATAACCTTGGGAGGAAACAGCACCAATTTATTATTCACTCTAAGAGTTCTTCCAATGGAACTTTTAACAAGAAACAGCCATTTTTTTTTTTGTATTTTTCCTTTCCCTTTCTGTTAGAGGGCTTTCATTTTTTCTTTTTTTTTATCTTTTTGAAATCGAAGAAAAACAGAATTGCCTGGATACATGCCAGGTTTTGAAATTGTGAAAAAAAGAAAATAAATAAACAAAAAATAAAAATAAGTAAATAAAATAAAAGGGAAAATTACAAAGAATAAATGAAAAGGAAAAAATCAATATAGTGCAGAAAAAAAAAAAAAAAAAAAATAGAGTAAAAAAAAAAAAAAAAAAAAAGAGAGACACTTAATTTTCCAGTGGTTTGTTTTAACCAAAGAAGCTCTGAATATATCTATAATCACATATATAAAAGATAATGGTTGGTTGGTTGGTTGGGGTGTGTATATGTGTGTGTGTAGTTTTAAGGTATACTATATTTATGGGTGAAAGTACTCAATATCAGAGAAAGTGTATGTAAATATAAGTGGATACTGAAGTCAACAACGATTGGCGACAGTCAGTTACACGCCTGAACACAATCTTCAGGCTATACACACGTGTGCACATTTCAAATATGAAACCGAAAAGATATGGGTTTCCGAGAGAGTTATCTTAGTGAGGAATACATGGTACTGTAAGCTTGGATTTGCAGGTGGCATAATGGAGAATGGCTTAGAAATTGAAATTGGAGAGCTGAGTTCTAATTCCAGTTGGGTTCGTTATAGTCACTTACATGCAAACACCCTTGGGAAAAGGTATGAAGCTATCTCTTCTTCCCTGGGAAGAAGCTTGAACAATGCTCAAAACCCTCGGTCATGATGACTCAAGACTTTGGGCTGATGGAACTGCCAGCACAATTTCGCTCACAATGCTTAGACTAATTCCCAAGAACTTGCCAGTATAATAGAGCATAGTGTTTAGCTAAGATTTGCCCGGGCAGATGAACTTAAAAAAATGCATAATGATATGGAAAAAAAAAAAAAAAAAAAAGAGAGAGGATATATTGCTTAATTATATACAGGTAGGAGAAATAATACAGGTAGAAAGGAGAAACAAAGGGGAGGAGCTGTTTAAGAGGAGGATCAATGTGATGAAAGACAAGAGGCATCTATCTACTAAAATTCCCTGAGGGTTTCGTGGCCATGACAGGACTTGATTATTGGTTTTAACATCTCTTCAGAGAGACGTGTACTTTACGTCTCTTGTAATTTTCCCATCCTTCTGATTCCCTCTTACACTTCCACACAATTGAACACCTGTAAAATTGCCACCCTAAGGATGATGATAAAAAAAAAAAAAAAAAAAAAAAGTAGCTGACAGGTAAGGCAGAAAATCTGGATTGTGCCCCCTAAAAAGGGTTGAACAGAGAATTAAGAGGTCAAGTGTAAGAGGGTCACAGGAAGAAAATAATTTGGGGGTGGTAAGAGAACTGAAATTGTTGGTATTTTCTATGTGTCATATCCCTTCAAGATGTAAGCAATCATAGCTCTCCACAACTTCCTATCCTATAACGCTTGCCATTTTACCACTTGTCCCATTTGCTCTGCAATCCATTAACCGAAGCTCATCTGGTCAGTGGCCCACTGCCTTCCTGTTTGCTTTAACTTGACCTGTGAAGGTCAAATTCACCAAGCCTTCCTTCCTTATGTGTTTCAAAAATTTCATCTGAAATAGTTTGAATAGTTTTCCACTTTACAACCCCTTTCCACACAGACGAAAAGTTGCAATTCTTGTGCTACTCTATTGGTTTACCATAGAAAATGTTCAGACAAGTTACATTTCTTAGTTCCCAACTCTAACCCTCCCAGCTATGACATGCCATGCTGCATGGATTGAGTCGAACCATCGTCATTTCCTTTAATTCTTTGTAAGTAAGGACTAAGTTCCAAGGAGTGTGAACAATATGATAGGCAAACAGATCTATTCCTTTGGTTCTAAATTTTGCCATTTTCTCTGAAAGAGTAATGATGTGGTTGTAGGTAGCATATATTCATGTCAACCTTTGAAGAGTAATCTGAAAATTATCTTGTGCAAATCAGCTGTGGTAATTTGAAATTTGGAAGCAGGCTTTAGAAATTCAGAAGCAAAGATAACTAGTTTTGCATGAACTTATAGAACCGAACATTAGCCAATGTTTAAACATTCATCTTTCTCTACATGTTTGACAAAGAAGAGCTCAATTTGAAGCAAGGACAATCATGCTTAAATCCAGGACAGTTTTCAACAACGCAATCTCTACGGAATCTACTGGTGGAGAGAGTGTTAAGTTCTATTTGGTGAGATTAAAAAAAAATTTTTTTTTTAAATTTACTTGAATCTCAATAAAATGCTAATATGAGTGAGCAATTGGCCCGTTTAAATGACACACACAAACCAGTCATCGTGCTGCATGATAAAGTTCACCCAAAAGTTGAAAATACAACGCAGCAAGTGATTGAGGAGGTGATATTGATAAATCCCTTGGATAATCTATCAAGATAGGTATCCTTAATCCTTTTAGATTAATGAAGGTGTGTTAACGAAATGCACTCAATTGACATAAAACAATTTTGAAATGTGGACATTTTCATTTCAAGAATTAAACATGACACAAATTTAAAAAAGATGATTTAGAAAAACAAAAAAGTGCAAGGTGGGAGAGGAGAAAAAATACGTAATTCATCAACTACTGGATTGAAAACAAGAATCGCATAGTTTTTATTTTTACAGACCTTTTGCCACAGTAACCAAAGTGGGTCAAGAACAATTCTATCTGGACAAATGGAAATCCAAAGGACACTTTTGGCTTATTTTAATATAATAAATATAAAAATATTGCTTTTTTGTTTAATAACTTAAACCAGACAAAAGAAAAAAAAAAAAAAAAAAAACTCTGCACAAACAAGAAACTTTACAATGTACAATGCATTGTGGAACAAACAAGAGGGTGTGGAATTAGACATGAAGAATGTGGGTCTATTGGTTACTTCATCTCTTTGGTTGTTTCCAGAAAGAACACAAGACACAGTGGGAATTGAGAGGCCAATAGCAGCAGCAGCAGTGGCGGCAGCAGCAGCAGGCAGTGAAAGTAAATTAGAAGACAACAAGAAGTCGGGAAAAGCTGTCAGGAAAAGATGTTACTTTTAATTTCACCAAGACAATAGAAAGACAGAAAGACAATACACATGGTAAAAAAAAAAATAAAATAAAGAAAAAACAGCAACATAGTGAAACTGACACACACAAAGAATATATGCTTATAAATATACTTATGTATGTATATATACGAGCCATATATACTAAAATGTACGTGTGTACAGAGTTTTGCTAACATGAATGTTTTTAAGGGGCATATAGTCTCAGTATTAGATGCTTGAAATGAGAAATTGACAAATTGAGTTCGAATTCCAATAGAGTTCGTTAGATTAACTTTCACGCAAATACTCTTGGGGAAAGTAGGACTCCATATCTCCCCCAGCTATGGGTTAAACAGCGAGACAGACTGTGATATATAGCCATTGTTGGCAACCAGTCTAGGAGAAGCTGTACAAAGATGGCTGAGCATGAGGTGTAGGTAGTTTGTCAGTTCAACACACGATAAATTTCAACAATCAAGAGACTTGTTGACACTGACAAGCATTATCCAAGCAAAGTGAATATATCTGATGTACAGGTGTGATGTACAAGATTTAATCAAAAAGTATCGGGACTGGTACTATAAAAAGAAAACTACAACATATATCAATTCAGCATTTAATCTCCTTTGAAGGAACCCCCTTCTGAAGCCACACACTTTATTCAGCATTGTTTGCATTGGAGACATTCCTTCTTTTGGGGGATAGTGAGCAGCTAACTTGTCAAATTCTTTTGGATTCCTTTGATATCTTGAAATCTTGTTTCTTAAGGTGGAATTTTGAAAAGGAAAAAGTTGCAAGATTTTGGGAATATGGTGGTTGGCTAAAGTGGGCGAGAACGTTATAATTCAGTCTGTATGTATGACAGTGTTTGAGGTCAATCTGCGGCAAGCAGCTCATGCATAATTTAGCTTGGTAATTAGAGCAACCGTCCCAATACTTCTTGATTTGACATATGTATTTTAACTGGTGGAGGGAAAGGCAAGTTCTATTTGCAGAGATCATATGTAAGTTAAATAATAAGATATAAATAACAGATAAGATGCTAATATAGAGTGAGCAAATGGCTTGTTTGAATGGTACATGATGACCAGTGATAATGCCCATCCAAAAGCTGAAAATATTTTGCAGCAAATGATTGAGGAAGAAAATTTTTGAGCATGCTTAAATTAAAAAAAATTTGAAAATTTGACTATGATTTTAGCCCTATTTATAAATACAATTCTTACATTTGCCTTGATAAAATCCATCAGCAGACAAAACGCTTTGGTAAAGAATAGTCTTCCGTTTGTCATTATATATATATATATATATAAATGACAACCATAGAAACCAGATAATTGACTTGTGTGAGTGTAAGTTTGTACAACTCGCATAACGCGCGTGTGTATTTCACATGTACCGTTATTCAAGAAAAATAACGTAACAAGCTTCTTTTATACCTTTCCCCCCCTACCCCTTTGGCTATTTCAATTTTGCACCTCCACCCGTTTCCTTCCACGTTTGTCCTCTTCATATACCATATTCTCTTTCCTCTGCCAATAAAGCCAAAGGCACCTGGCTCCTTCCCAAAAACAGACGCAGTACCAAACAAAAGAGCTAAAGTAAAGGGGGAAAAAAATGGTTATGGAGAGTAAGGAGGAGAGTTGTGTTTGGGGAGAGCAAAAATGACCATCTACCCAACTGACAATCATAGATTTGGATTCAAAAAAAAAAAAAAAAAGTGTGTGAATAAAAAAAAAAGATAGAAAGAAAGAAAAAGAACGAGAGAGGGAAAGAGAGGCCGCTCCGCAGATTTTTATGAATATGTGCAAGAGCTTTTTGAGGGGAAACCAGTTAATAAGCTTTGTAATCCGGGGGTTTCCAGGGTTGAGGGTGGGGGAATTGTGACTGATTGAAGGTAAGACAGGTTTTTGCAAAGTGACTTTCTTTTATTCCTCTTCGCGAGAATAGAGAGACTTCAAAGAAATTCATGTTGGATGACTGCCAGCATATGTAAGGTCTGTCAGTTCTTTGTCAGGGGGGGTTCTGCTATTAGTAGCGAAACGTGCCAGGCAGTTTCTAGACAACGAGGCAGAGATGCTAGAATGGACAAAGTTTCCAACACCAAGTTGAAGACTTCATACAAGAAATGAATCCACTGCATTTTGCTTCCCCTTTCATTCATTTTTTTTTCTTTTTCTTTTTTTGGTGGGAAGTGTCAGCAAGAAACCGAATTTCTTGCAACTGCCAAGCAAAATGCTGACATAATAAAACAATATATCCTGGTTTCAGGTCAGGAAGAAAAATCATATATGAAGAGAAACAGGCAGAGTTTCTATTTTCTATGGCTTCTTGTTGTTGGTTTTTTGTTTTGTTTTCCTCTTCCTTTTTCGCCATTCCATATCTTAGTAATTCTTTCGCTTTGAAGAGGTTTGAAATGTTCCCAGTAACAAAATACTGACTGTAGACATGTTGAAGAATATATAGCAAAGTTTCTTAGAGGAAACCAGAGTGTTGGGGGGGGGAGTGGAAGGAAGGAGAGAGAGAGAGAGAGAGAGGAGAGAAGAGAGGGAAGGAGGGAGAGAGAGTGAAGGGGGGGAGAGAGCACGGAGGGAAGGGGACACACACACAGAGTGCACACACACACACACAAGCGGAGGACACACACACAGAGCACTGAGGACGGGACACACACGAGGGACACACACAGAGCGATGAGACACACACACACACACACACAGAGCGACGAGGACACACACACAGAGCACGGAGGACACACACAGACACACACACAGAGGGACACACACACACAGAGCACACAGGAGGACACACACACACAGACAGCGGACACACACACACACACAGAGCTACGGAGGGACACACACACACAGAGCGCACGGAGGACACACACACACAACAGAGCGCACGGAGGACACACACACAAACACACAGAGCGCAGACACACACACACACACACACACACAGAGAGCGCACGGAGGGACACACACACACACACACAGAGAGCAGGACAGGACACACACACACAGAGCGGAGGGACACACACACACAGAGCACGGAGGACACACACACAGAGCGGAGGGACACACACACACACACAGAGCGACAGGACACACACACACACAGAGCGCACGGAGGAGACACACACACACAGAGGAAACACACACACACACAAAACAAACACACACACACACACAAAGACACACACACACAGAGGAAACACACACACACAGAGGAAACACACACACACACAGAGCGATGAGGACACACAGAGCGCACGGAGGACACACACACACACACAGAGCGACGGAGGGACACACACACACACACACAGAGCGCACGGAGGAGACACACACACAGAGCGCCAGCACGGAGGACACACACACACACACACACACACGGAGGACACACACACACACAGAGCGCACACACACACACACACACACAGAGGAACACACACACACACACAGGAAACAACACACACACACAGAGGAAACACACACACACAGAGGAAACACACACACACACAGAGGAAACACACACACACACACAGAGCGCACGGAGGACACACAGAGCGCACGGAGGACACACACACACACACACAGAGAGCACGAGAGGACACACACACACACACACACACACACACACAGAGCACATGGAGGAGACACACACACACACGAGCATGGAGAGGACACACACACACACACACACACACAGAGCGCACGGAGGACACACACACACACACACAGACAGAGCACGGAGGACACACACACACACACAGAGCGCACGGAGGACACACACACACACACAGAGCGCACGGAGGACACACACACACACAGAGCGCACGGAGGAGACACACACACACAGAGCACACACACACACACACGGAGGGGGACATACACAGAGCACACGGAGGGGGGACACACACAGAGCACACGGAGGGGACACACACATACCGAGCACACGGAGGGGAGAGAGAGAGAGAGGGCGCAGGAGGACACACAGAGTGCGCACAGAGAACAGAGAAGAACAAAGAGAGAGGTGGGAGAAGAACAAAGAGAGAGGAGGGTGAAGAACAAAGAGAGAGGAGGGTGAAGAACAAAGAGAGAGGAGGGTGAAGAACAAAGAGAGAGGAGGGTGAAGAACAAAGAGAGAGGAGGGTGAAGAACAAAGAGAGAGGAGGGTGAAGAACAAAGAGAGAGGAGGGTGAAGAACAAAGAGAGAGGGTGAAGAGGGAGAACAAAGAGAAACTTGCTCATTAAATGATGCTTTCCAACTGTTAATTTTTGTTTTTGTTCTTGGGTCAATCCGGAAAAAGAAAGAACAAGACTGACCACTGCAAGCCAAACAATTCACTCTCCGCCCATAATTACCTCAGAAACGAACGCTGCACATGGCTGATCCCAGTGAATAAGCAGGTGCACCATCTCTAAATGCACACGCGTTAATTAATAATCAAGGCATAATGGAGAGGGGCGGGGGGGCGTTTGAATGGAGACGGAAGATGCATAAAAAAAGGACCAAGTAAAAAGGGAGGAGATTATAGCGGGAGGGAGAGAAAGTGAGACGTTTGGCCGAAGAGAGCAAAGTAGGCCATCTCCAGTCTCCTCGCCCGTCTTCATTATCCCAGATGGAAAGACAAGAATGTCGCTCCCCTAAGCCACTTGCCACTCCATGAACCCATAATAAGGTAAAAAAAAAAAAATAATAATATATAGAATCATAAGGTGCAAGCAGCCTAATTTCCAGTAGGGGTGGTAAAAGAGTTGGGGGGAGAGGGAAGAGGGGGGTCTTTTCAGTCCAAGAGAAATAACTCATACTAAGCACTATAAAGAAGACAAGGGCTAGGCTGGTGGTGGTGGGGGAAATGTCTCAACAAAGGAAAACTTGTCAGTAAGGCTAGAAACTTGAATACACAACAGGGGTAGGGAATAATGCACAAAAGTTAACAGCCCTACCCACCTAAACGCCCGACATGCACTAGGGCAGGGTGCCGGGAGGAGATGGACAGAAATCAAGTGTTTGCCTGGACATGAGAGAGTTGTAAACAAATATAAATATAAATATATATATATATATAAGAAACTAGAGTCATTAACCTGCACACGTCCACGTCTGAATTATGTTAAAATAACCCTGTCAATAACAAACGGACGAAACATATTGTAAATATTTTCCCCAGCCCTCTAAGACCGTCAGGAGTATTTTCCGAAACTTCTGAGTTTTCCAAGCATATGAGAGAGAGAGAGAGAGAGAGAGAGAGAGAGAGAGAGAGAGAGTGTGTGTGCGTATATATATATATATATATATATAACAACTAGACGTGGTGTAATGGTTAGAAAGATTTACTTTCTAGATCAGATACGACTGAGTAGTGAGTTTGATCCTAACTGGGTATCCCATACTTTCGGCCTTGTGCCACATCTAAGCGCAGCTTAGAAAATATATATATATATATATATATATATATAATACTTGGAAAATATATGCATACAAGCTTGGTTAAAAAGGTGCTGCGGTTAAGTTTATTCAATTTTTTTTTTTTATTTAATTTTTCTTGTGTTCGCATATTTTTTCCCCCCTTTTCTGGACATAATTTAGGAATTATCAGAGTTCAGTTAAACGTAAAAATGAAAATCATGAGGTCTTAAGGGACGAAACGTGTCACGCGAAAACGTTTTCCACTGTCTTACATCTTTGCCTCATAACTGTTCTTGATATCGTTATCCCATATACATGGGAAAACGATATATAGATTTTAAAAATATCACAATTACAACTGTAAACAATTTATCTAAGCTTAAAGTAAAATTTGTTACAATGACTTCTAAAGAAATAAAATAAAACAAAGGAGGAATTATTTACTCAATTACCCGTAATAATTGCTACAAAGAATGCATAGGAGAAACCTCGAGGATTTTAAATAAAAGATTATCACAAACAAATTTATGATGGCACGCAGTGGAATTAATATATTTTGTGGAAAAAAATTTCACCCCGAGCAAGGACATAAAACCACTAAGACGCAAAGGGTTATTGTGAGTGGAAGAATATAAGAAAGTCATTAATAAGAAAAGGACAATGGAAACATCAGGATTTAATTAGGCCATGTGGTGCCATAAATCCTTGTCATTTGTCTACAGACAGCTTTCCAAAGAACATCAGGATGCAGACAAAGAATTACCAAATTAGTTCTTGATAATGGTCGAAGGTACTTGAACAATAAAAATAACAAAATATGAACGTCGGACAGTTTATCCACAACTTCGAACACAATACTCCACACCTTATTTGAAAATCGGTAAAAAAAAACCCAAAAAAACCTTGCATTTGCCTTGATAAAGTCCCTCAGAGGACAAAACGCGTCAGCAAAGTTATGTTTTCCTTTTGTCATAGGAAAATAAAAAAAAAAAAACCTTAAAATTCCATATTCGGTAATAAATTTATTTCGATGAATATAGGTATATATTCATCTCATCAGACAGACTGCATTTTCTGGAATGGAGTCTATACAGATATACAAAGATAAGAAATGAGAAGGAATGGAAAGAAATGAGAAGGAATGGAAAGAAATGAGAAGGAATGGAAAGAAATGAGAAGAAAGAAAAAAAAAGAAAAAAAAGAAGGACCTGGGGGAGGGGGCTTACATTATGAAGAAAGAACAAGTTAATATAACGGGTAGGGAAAGGTTAAAGAGATAGGATGGTCAAATTTAGCGGTTACAAAGTGTCAAAGTTTAGGCAGTTAAAGTGGTGTCTGTATAGACATCACAAATACTTTGTTAAAAGCACGTCGGATCTAACGACGATTTCTCTTGCAAATAGCAGCGCAGGTTCGAATCCTGCCGAAGGGCGCATCTTTTTTTCATCAAGATTTATCTTAATGTTCAGCGCTGAAACACCGGTTCCCGTAATATCATCGAAGTTAAGCAACGTCGAGCCTGGTTAGTACTTCGATGGGTGACCGCTTGGGAGCAGCAGATGCTGTAAGTTTAAATGCGCAGGTAGTGTAATCGATAATGGCAAGGAATTGTTAATCTGCGAATCGAGTACCAATTCCATTTGGGTTCGTTATGTTCTTTTATGCACAAATACCCTTGTGGGAAATCATGAATCCACATATTCTCCCGCAGCTATGGGTTAATTAGTATCACAAAATCATTATCTCGCGAAAAGTTCTTACAATTTAAAAATTATTATTTTCTTTCGGTCTACACATATTTCGTTTTAGTGTTTGCCTATGTATGGGAAAATCTTGTGCCCTGAAGATGACAATTTGAAATTGTCGAAGTACTTGGCAACTTCCGCCTGACAACTCGAATATAAGGATCTTATTATTAATTGATAGTAAGTTAACGTCTCATTAAGTCTTGTTAGCGAAGTGATTTCGCTATTAATCACATTAACATTGCTCTTTAATTCTTTGTATAAATTGTTTCTTTATGATATAAAATATAAGCTGCACTCTAATATATATATATATATATATATATATATATATATATATATATATATATATTTAGGCAGCAATCCTTCTTAAGATATTGTGACTCACTGCACACCTTTCTGACCATAGCTCAATTAGATCTCATTTAAATATTCATGGAAACCTACCGGACAATATTCGTAACATACTTGTTGACAACAGAAATATAATAGCATCATCTTCATGCAAAAATGGATAAAAATAATGAAAGCCTTATTAATAAAAAAAAAAAAAAAAAAAAACTTATGAACATGGACACAATACCTTGACCGTGTTTTGAAAAATAAAAACATTTTATAAAACATACATACAACAAACTATTTCTAATTTAATCTTTGAAAATGGCTAAATGTATAGCGCTCGGATAAAAAGTACATTTGGACAGTTTCTATATAATCTGGAAAGAAAAAAATTATTAGATCGCATGAGAAATTGTATAAAAAAATAATTCAAAGCACCTTGTCTGTCGTATTCAATGAAATATGTGTGTGTGTAATATATCGTTTTCACATCAGATGCTATCGGAGACCAGTGAGACAAATTTCAAGAACGACACCCATCTCTTTCTAAAGAGCATTAGCGCAAAAATGAAAGTAATGGGTTCAAATTTAATTTGAACACTGCCCGCAGATTACGTTTGTTACACCGTCCACACATCCAAGCGAATATTAATGAGTTAAATTGCATGATATACTGGAATTTCTAGCCTTAGATGGATATATTCCAATAAAAGGAAAGTTCAATCCTAAAACAGTGTAGAAGGCAACAAGTAACTTACTCCACTATCAAGTATGTTAATTCACCGATAAAAAAAAGGAACCTGTGGAGAGTCATGATCGTCTACTTCCTGAAGAGATAGAGTAAAATAAATCAATGCAGGGAAATAACTACTTAATTCTATAAAGATATATAGGTCAAAGTTCTGACAACAGACACCAATTTATACAGTAAGTTGTAGAGTTACGATAGTCCCGATCTACGGCGATTTCTGGTTACAACGCAATCTACATTAATCTTGTTTCGACTTGCGCCGTTTGCCTCGTACATACGAGGCAAACGTTCACCGTATTGGATTGTTGATGAGAGAGTGCTTATTCACGGAAAATCGATGGTACGTTCAAAGCGGAACTATGCTGGATGTCGACGAAATGTCTTAGAAACAATATTCGTATCAATCCGTTAAAATCGATAGTACGCTCATATCGTAAAACCTAAATTAAAAACGGAACCTCCAAATTCTCGAAGCAGAAGAAAGGATAAATGATAGAAAAAAATTCCTAAAATATAATATAAACAACAATTTTATTGTCAAAATCTTTGTGTTAGTAAAAAGAAAGATTAAAGAATTTTTCATGTAAAAATTAACTTGCTTTTTCTGGCGTCAAAACAGAAGAATTTGAGCGTCTTTTTGTGGTGAGATTTGATTTCGAAATTCTTGCAAAAATCAGATAATTGTTGGATTTTAATGTAACTCTCAGGACTTATTACAATTGAATGAAATGATCTTCTAAACGTTTTTCCTTTTTTTTTACAAAATCTTATTTAATTCTTTTTTGTATCATTTAATGTTTATATTTGTTATAAAAAACAAGTCCTCAGAGAATTAAAATCATTAAAACCAATATTTAATTAGAAAAATCTTTAATTGTTTTTATGTTTAAAATATATTATGGACACTATTGCCTTAATAAAAAATATTTCGATCAATAATATAATTTTTCAATAATTATTTTTACAAGAATTTTCCTTTTTTTTTTTTTTTTTTAAATAAAAAAAAAATTAATTATAATAATTTATAAACTTTTAAAATTTGGTATTAATTTGTAGCGGTCAAATTAGATAAAAACTGTATTTACTAATCGTATATGAAAAGTTTATAATTCAATGATGCCCTAGTATTTAAACAAGAATTTTGAAAGCGGGGGTGGGGGTGGGGTTTAGAAACGTGACAATTTTTGTAAATACGGAGAAGTTTTTTTTTTTTGGGGGGAACTCTGTACGAAACGAATTGGTGAAAGGAAAAACGTTTTCTTCCAGGAGTCATGACACCTCGTATTTGCTGTTAGAATTTGGGTAGATGCAATTTTTAAAATACCAGGATACATTCTCTTCAGACCTCAGAGTATCTTTTCGAGGGCTGGGGTTGGCGTTCTTCCTCTAACCCCTGACCAGCCAAGGATCATTTAAAGAAGGGAGGGGAAGAAGGAGTTAGTGTGAAAAGAATGATATTAAATTCGCTATATTTCATAATAATAATAATAATAAAAACAAAAACAAAAAAAAAGTCTTCATACTAACTGTAGGCAAGGCTAAAAAAGTTTGCTGTAAGAAAAAAAAAAAGAGTCGGAGGTGGGGATGGGGAGAGAGAGGAAAACTTTAATGATAATGACAGGGACATGTCGGGATAGGGATGATGTGGGGGTCGTCTGGGGAGGGGGAATAGCGGATGAAGATGGAGCCACAAAAATATTTCCTTAAAGACTCGCCTCTCTCTCTCCTCTCGAGTTGATGGATCATGATTGATTACAAGACCCTGGAATCAAGTCTGAGAAAAATGGTGGGTGGATGACGTTGGGTGGGGGTGTGGGCGGTGGAGAGGCGGCTTCTGGGTTTTCAGAGGAAAGAGAAGTAAAGTAATATAATCAATTCTTTAATTCAAAAGGAAAGAGATCTATCATTTCTGCACAGGGCAAAGAGAGAGAGAGGAAAAATGTTATTAACTTGTTTGTTGTTACTGGGTCTCCACGCTCTCTACCCCCACCGCCGATCTCCAATTTTGGAGTTTTAGGTATTTATATAGACATATATTTTGACTTTTTTGTAAGTGAATATGTACACACAATATATATATATATATATATATATATATATATATATATATATATATATATATATATATATAAACCTAAAACTCCCTTAAAACTGCAACTATTGCCTCCACGTCAGTGTGTAGAGCTGTATGTTTTTGCATGTGAAGGTTGAGATATATATATCAACCTTTTTACATGCAAACGCATACAGATCTACACGCTGACATCCGTCATTAATGGCGTGGGAGCAGTAGTTGCTTTTAAGAGAGTTTGTGTTATATATATATATATATGTGTGTGTGTGTGTGTGTGTGTGTGTGTGTGTGTGTGTGTGTGTGTGTGTTGGATGAGAGTCTTAAATTCCCTCTCCCTCCACACTAACTAATCCCGTCCCTGGTTTCATGGTCTGTATTTAGTTTTGATGATCGCTTCATTGATAACTTAGTTGAAAACCCGGTAAATTAAGATATGAAAGCTTTTTTCTCTTTTTGTGGGGGGAGGGAGATGCAAAAAAAAAAAAAAACTAATAAAAACCATAAAACATACATTACAAATGCAGAGCGGGAAAAAAACCGGCAGTTTATTCAAATGCAGCCGAGATGATGTTTAAAGAAAAAAAATCGAACTTGTAGAATTCTCAAACGTTTTCACACATTGGACGATGCAAGTTGGCATCAAATTATTCACAGGTTAAAAAAGAAAAAAAAAAGAAGAAAAAAAAAAAAAAAGAACGAAAGTTATATGCCAGTGTTTTTTGTTTTTAATTAAATGTTCGCCCCGTGTGTGTACGTATCTACATACGGGCTTAAACTGCAAAATAAAATTTAATGAAAGAAAAAAAATCTCAGCATTTAACCTTTGAACACACACACAAATGTGTACAGATATATACACTTTATGTATGAGTTTACACATATACACACAAGTATCGTCATTTTTATCCACTGGCCATTGTCTTGAATTAAGAATGATAACAAGTCTTCATAATTGTGACCATCAAGAAAAGCAAGCCTAGATGAGCTGGCTACGTCTCTCGTCTCAGAGATAACAGGTGAATGATTCGACAGAGTTGACGCTAAGGCAGTGGAGAATGAATAGAGGGAAGCCAAAGGCAAGATGGCGCGATGATTTTGACCCAACACCTCAGCCACACATGGTCAGAGACAGGATGTAGTGTAGGTCAACTAGGGAGGGGAGGAGTGAAAAAGGCCCTGAATGTGGAATATCAACAAAAGTGACGATATTTTTCTGAATGTAAATAATCGCCATTTGCATTGGTAAATAAATGGAAATTTTGTAAACGATACAAACTCAATGAAAATTACGTCTGTCATTTAAGTAGGTATTTGCTCACTGTTCCAATCTCACAAAACCTCAACTGACAGGGCAGTCCCAACAAAATAACCAAATTTCGAATGTACAAACTTACGGGAAAATTATTGTTTCTCTTATTTTTCTCTTTTGTAGTTAATTTTATTTCAATTACACTTTGAAAAGTTAGCCCCCCTCCCCAATAAATTTATCTAAATTTGAAGAGACAACACACATTTACTAAACCATATGCGGACACAATGAAGAAAAACTAACCGAAATTTGTAAGGAATGCATGACAGGCAATTTTCTTTTAAACACAGAGTCTACTCAAATACGGGCACCCACTAAAAATAACGTTTGAAGTTATATATAATAGAGAAATCCAAAATTACCTCAAGAGTAGACTATTTCAACTAACGTCGAATGCGTTAGTTTTATTAAACTCAAATTGTGGACTGTATTCAGAGTCGGAACTAGAGATTCAAAATTTAATATTTAAAGACAGCAGTTGAAAAATTGATACAGAGCCAAGCAGACAAGACAGGCTACCCAAGTGGCCGTAAGGGGAGGGCGTAATTTATATCTGTCTTAAAAGGAAAGAAGCTACACAAATTCAACCAAGATATTAACCATAAAACACCAATTTGAACTGAAACTAAAGGAAGGCCAAAAAAAAAAAATTTTGTAAAAAAAAAAAAGTTACCACTCAAAATTAACAAAACATGCTTAAATATTTATATATATATATATATATATATATATATATATATATATATATATAAAATGAAAGGGACTAAGTCAGATAATTATTTTAATATTATACATTATTTATATAGGCACAAATATTTAAGTAAATGCTCTGTTTATAATAAACAGTATTAACAACATTTACCGGTTTGAATGTCCGAGAAATTTCATAGAAAAACGAACCTGTATACTACACGGGAGCGTCATATAGCCTGACATGCTATAACAGTTTAGTTACGAAGGTTGCATCGCGTCTAGTTACCAAGGTAAACAGATGTGTTATTTTTCTAGATTCAAATAGTAAATGCTCCGTTTATAATAAACAGTATTAACTACATTTATCGACCTGAATTTCCGAAAAATATCGGAGAAAATCTGTCTTCAGGCTGGTAAATGTAGTTAGTTACAGTACTATTTATAAAAAAGAAAGAAAGAAAAAAAAAGCATTTACTTAAATATTTCTATCCATAAAAATAACGTATAAACAGAAAATATATTTAATGCTTCATATTCGGGAAACAAAAACGGTATTGCTCATATAAACACAATATTTAGGTTTTCATCCTGTAGACCAGTAAACAGAATCATCAATGATGAAGCCTACGAATTCAGTTATTCCATAGATATATCTCAACAACAGCTACCTCACCAAAAAGAAAGAAAAAGAAAATCAGAGCCACTGACAAGTTTCACGAAAATCTGTCAAACGATTTACGACTCATTTTCTACACAAAACCACGTGACTACTAAAGACGACTTTTGTTGTTACGCGAACTGGCATCATTGAATGAATATGAGACAATGTCAACTTGTGTCGGAAAATTAGTCAGTGTTTTGCTTTAATTGTTTGTAAAGTTTGAAGCTTTTTTTTTAAGCTGTCACATGATCAACGCTTGTCAACAGATTCAAAGAAGTATTGCTTCATATGTCAAGACTCTTCCGTCGATTTTGGCATATAATGGCCAAACAATTCACTTCATAGAACTGAAGCGCAACTAGACAATCAACACAATTTGATTTATAGTGACGAAGGCTTGTGCAGAACCAGCCACTGTTTTCGTATGAACTGAAACTAGAATTGGTGCCACGAACCACTCCATAAAAAAAACCCTCAGGTTTAGAATTCAGAGCTGCCCTGTTAAGCTAGTTACCAACCAAAGCTAAAGGACCCAGTCTGTATCGCTATTTAATCCATAGCTTTCCCAATGCTATCTGTCTGAAAGTAAATGTGATGAACTCGACAGAATTTGAAGTCTTTCTCAGCAGATAACCATTACGTCAAGTACGCGCATGCGCGACTTTAAAAATGTCCGACAAGTTACATTTGCTTTTTTTTTTTTAATTGCATTTTTCTTGTAAGCGAAAAAGATCTTTCTTTACTTTTGTGAGGAATGGGATACTTATTGAATGTATATTTAATCCAACTGATGGTTCGTTCAAGGTTTTCGTTTTACACAAAAATTTTCGCCCTATTTATATATAAAATTTATATATATATATATATATATATTATATATATATATATATATATATATATATATATATATATATATATATATATATATATATATATATATATATATATATATATATATATATATATATATATATATATTATATATATATATATATATATATATATATTATATATATATATATATATATATATATATATATATATATATATATATATATATATATATATATATATATATATATATATATATATATATATATATATATATATATATATATATATATATATATATATATATATATATATATATATATATATATATATATATATATATATATATATATATATTATATATATATATATATATATATATATATATATATATATATATATATATATATATATTCTTATATTATATTCTTTCCGGTTCTTTATCATATTTCTTAACGTTGACATGAAATTCATAAATCACCATCACAACGGAATGCAGTCTTTATTGCAGTTACAATAAGTTTATCTTTGTAATTCAGCCTGAAGATGATCTTAGAGGAGATCAAAAGTATGCCCCCCCCCTTTTCCCCTCATATTATGAGTTAATTAATAAATTTTAGTAATGCTTTAAAAGCCTAAAAAAACTAATCAATCCCCCAAAAATTTCGTAAACTTCTATAAATTTTTTTTATTTCTCTCGAACCAAATTTAGGATCGCGCGAAAAAAAACAAAAAAAAAAAACGCAGATTTTTGCTTTAATTACATCGGTTTAAAAATCAAATTTTAACTAATTTGTAAAATCAGTTTTTTTTTTTTTTCATTTATTTATTTTTACCCTTTTTTTAAAAAAATTTATTATTCAACGTCTACGCATTCAATGTTCTTTCCGCTCCGAATTTAACAACAGACGAGAAACTGAAATAACCTCGACGTACATCAGATGACTTCTACATCGCAAAAGTTTCGTCTTCTTAAATTATTTTACATTTTTTTTTTTCATTACATCAGCGAAAATTGTGATCGTGAAATTTTCGGTTGCACATCAGTTACATTTTAATTTGGATCATATATTTTATATGGAAAGGTTGGGGGGATTTCAAGTATTTTGGGGGAGGCGAATCTTTCATTGCAAGTATTATTTTTTGGGGGGGGTGAATCTTTCATTGCAAGTATTATTTTTTGTGGGGGAGGGGAATCTTTCATTGCAAGTATTATTTGGGGGAATCTTTCATTGCAAGTATTATTTTTGGGGAGGTGAATCTTTCATTGCAAGTATTATTTTGGGGGGGAGGGGAATCTTTCATTGCAAGTATTATTTTGGGGGGAGAGGAATCTTTCATTTCAAGCATTTTGGAGGGAATCTTTTTTTTTTTTTTTTTAAATATATTTTTATTTCAGCACTGTAGCTAACATCAAAACATGTTTCTGTGAAGACACTCTTGTCAAGTCGATAAACAATATTAACATTTATGATCTACCGGTGGCAGTTGCTAACACTAAAATACAACAGAAAACTTTGTTTAAGAAAGCCAAGTTCTATCATGAATTACGACTATCGTACACATAAAGACATGCAAGCAGACAAAGAGACGCTCAATCTTACAATGTCTCAATCTTAGAAAAAATGCGAAACTATCAGCCAAGCGAATTGCCACCAATTCTATTGCCAGTTGGTCATGCCAGCAGCAACGACATTAAAGCCAGCCAAACAAAGAAACTAATATCAAGCAATTATTTTAAGTCAATGCATCAATATGGACAGTTGTTTAGGTGAGGTTTCAAATAAGAGCTTTTAAAGGAACTCCAAGGTTTCCCTCGAAGATGACATCAAGATTTCACAGATATAAAAAACAAAAAAAAACAAAAAAACAAAAACACTCCACTTAAAATTCTTTTTAATAATTTTCAGCTTTTGCAATTTCATGTATTTTCTTTAATATCAACAGGACACCATGGTTTCAAATTTGGACAGAGCTCAACAACTATACTTAAACCTAGCTATAGCGATCTAGCCCCGTAGATTAAATAAAGAGTTCAGTTCAAAATTCTTTCAAGGTTATCTGGGTTGACAAGCACGGTAAGAAAACCGGAAATCACAACAAGAAAAACGTGGTGAAAACAACAACGAAGATGCGGATATTAGTTCAAATGAAAATGACGCTTCAGCCTATAAATTAAAACAAAACTCAAGTGACTGGCCGAATATTCTGTGCGCCATTACTTAATGCCATATTCGCTGGCTCGGTCACGTCATGTTAGGACATGATAACCAGTTTAAACTAAACTATGGGTTATAATTAGTAAGACTTGTATGACTAAACTGTTTAGTCATACAAGTCTTACTAATTATAACCCATAGTTGGGAGAAGTGGATTTATACCTTCCGCCAAGGGTATGCGCGCGTAAATGAATATAACAACCTCAAATGGAATTGGAACTCGGCTCTCCGATTAACAATTCCGAGTCATTATCCATTACACCACCCACACATCCAAGCTTATAATACTTAACATTCCCAAGCTGTCATCCATCTAGGTACTAACCAGGCTCGACGTTGATTAATTTCGATGATCGTACAGGAACCGATGTTTCAACGTAATGCGGCCGTAGCCACACATACCATTGATGAACGATAATTTGCAATATGCGCGGTAACAGAAATTACGATTTAACTACGATAATTGGCAAATTGACAGTAAAAATAGGAAAGAATATGATATAAATTCAAGAGAGGGTAACTTCAGCCCCTCTAAAAACGCTCACAAAGGGAGGAGTTTGATATCTACATTAAATAAGCTTTCCCGTTATATCAAGCGTGATAATATCAGAATTTATTCCCGTTTCAATCGTCCAGCGCCTCAGATTAATATGCTAACGAGCGTCACCAAGCTGGCACAAGTGAAAGAATTTAATTTTTAAGGCCTGAAGCTAAAATACAGTGTGACTGCGACGAAAATACAATTGTTATTCATGATTCGAGGTGAACATTTGTCAAGAAAAGCTGAAAAGAAATTGCCAAAATTGGTTAATGTGTTGGGAAGGGGGGTTGTTACGGGAAGGGAGAGGGGAGGCAATGCTTTCAGAAAGTCTTTCACTAGCTTTGGAAAGGGGCGTGTCCAAAGAGGGAGGGGGGAAGAGAAAAGGCAACGCGCGAAACGATCAGTTAGTCAAAGTGAAAAGGAAGATGGAGGTGTATGAAAAGAAAGAGTCGTCTGCCACCCCTTTCACAACATGGCGGCTTTTATGGCTTTAACAAATGAAACGTAAATAAATGTTAAAAAAAAAAAAAAAAAAAAATCCTTTCTCTTTTTGTTCGTAAAAAAAAATAAAATAAAAAAAATAAAAAAAATAAAAATTGTTTTTCTTTTTGGCTTTCACCGCCCGCCTCCCAAAAATGACATGTCTTCGGAAAAAAAAAAAAAAAAAAGTCTCAAGATGGCCGAAGCAAAGAAATCCAGAATCCCGCTTTCGCTGTATTCATAAGAAATCCAAAAGGAGACCATCACGTTTCGCGGTATTTTCCAGTCTCTAAGCTTTTATTTGTTTCAGCCAATCATAACATATTTCCTTGGGTATAATTCGACCCCGTGATTCTGGAGCTAGTATAATTAATACAACCTCACAATAAATCTATCCCGACGTAAACATTTTTTTTAAATAGTTGTTCCATATTAGCCATTAAAATATCAATATCGTTTCACTAAAAAATATTTAATTTTTCACGATATTAAAGAATAGAAATGAACTGGATGTTTAGCCATTGTGTTTGTTATAATTTCCGTTTCAAAACTTATTTTCGCGGAAACGTTCTAACTTGACATACCTGGTATATTTTAAAGGAGTTAATTAATCTATCATACTTTTCTGTTGGATATAACTGTTATATTTTTTATATATTAATAAGTTATGAAAATAAAAAAAAATGTCTTTCATTAACAACAATGTAGAGAGAAGCAAATATTGTCGACATTAAGAATGAAGAGAGAAACAAATATGGCCGACATATCAAATACCTTTTGTAAACAATTGTTATCAACACCTGCCTACATCGTGTTTTATTATCTACTGTGCTAAGTGTATTTACAATCTTGCTGTTTGAAATAAGGTTTTTTTTTTTAAGCCGACTCAAGTTTTCTGAAAGCGTGTACTTGTCTATAATACAACCACACTTTCCTGCTTTTAATTTTCACTCAAAATTTCTCGTATTATGCACAGAAAGATACTGTAAAACGAATTAAAAGATTATTAGATTATCGAGTTTAAAGCACACTCCAGACCCCAAAATGGAATTTGTATATTCGTACCATCTCTGGAAGAATGGTGGATCGATTTGTTTGTTTAACGGCATATCAACTCCTTATGGGTCATTTAACGTAGAGATTTAAATTTTTTTAAGCTGAGTAAAATATTCTGAAAGCATGTACTTGTGTATAATACGACCCCCCTTTTCTGCTTTTAATTTTCGTTCAAAATTTCTCGCATTATACAAAGGAAAATACGGTAATTTCTGTTTATCAACCTTATTATTAAATCAACAAGAAATACAATTACATTTTATTTAATTATATATCCACCTTTACCTGCTATGATTTATTGCCACTTTGGAAGGCAACTCTTGGATTAGCTTTCGTGTAAAATTCCGCAGGTTTCGAGTTCAACGAGCTCTTGAACCTTTTTTTTTTTTTTTTTTTCGGGAAAGTTTTCTCCAAAGAACTTTGCAGTGATCAAAAAAATGTAAATCGTTTCGTGGAAAATCAGGTGAATATAGTAGGTGAGGCAGAAACTAACCGAGTTCCTAGTTTTTGTTTCTTGTGTTATTTTTTGGGTGTGCGTCCGTATCATGAAAAAAAACAAAAAAAACTTCCCCTCCCTGTAATTCCACTACCGTGCAAAAAATAAGCTTAGAATACTTTAAATTTACTTTTAACTGTTACATATTAGTAGAATTCGTGTTTTGTTTTTGTTAAAGGAATTTTCCTATTAATACTTAGTTTAGCTTTTGGAAGGCATCTTCCGCTATGCCTGTCCAGGGTAAGACGACAAACTACATCCGACAGCAAAGCCTCTTATAAGAAAATTTTGAGGAGCGTGGAACCACCTCTTAATTGCTGGTGTTTCCAGTTTCACCCTGACCCGGGGGTGGTAGCACTTTTTAGAGTCCCAGCTATGGGTAAATAGTTAATCCCAAAACTGGGGTCAAAGTGAAAGTGTAAAAATAGGTTTTAATACCAGAAATACTTTGTTAAAAATGATTACTAGAAATACATTATTAGCAGCAATACATTTTTGAATATATATATATATATATATACACCAACATTAAAAATTGTCGGCATTAAATAACCCATTGACGTTGATATGCCGTAAAAAAAAAACAAACAACTTCCGTTATCCCAATGCGACTTCGGATTTCAGTGCCATATTTTCCATCGTCTGTGAAAACTTCCGGGAAAGCGAGATTTCTGGACTGGTTTCCTTTTCCTTTGACGTCTTTAAGAACTGGCATCTCGGACCGAATGCGCACATCCATTCCTCTCAATACTAGTTAGGTTTCCGGCCACTGAGCTATTACCCATCTTATCTCCACGATAAGTCGACCTCCCGAGAAAGGTGAACACAATCAACATTTACAGAAAATTCTAAATATTTCGGAGACAAGAAAAAGAAGAAAAAAAAAAATCTTGAAAAGTTCAAGCTAGATTAAAGAGACGACACTAATTTTCCAATCATGAAATATACATGGGTGACCGAATAAGTAAATTAATCCGAATAATCCAATATTTAGAAGTGTCTAAGTGTTTAGGCATTTATTAATGTTTTAAGTCTAGTTATCTACGAAAAATTCAAAGAGAATAATAATAATAATAAAGTTTCGAGCTATGGAAGCGTGGGATGGTGTACAGTAGGTATATATATATATATATATATATATATAACGTCAAAAGAACATTTTCAAACTGTAGAAGATAAGCAAACGAGGCGGCCATATTTTGATATCATTGAACAGAGTTCTATGGCTGGGGACATGAATATTTAAATGAAGAGGAAAACAAAATTTGTTATCATTTTCCGTTTCTTTTTTTTTTTTTTTGTCAAATGTTAAAGACGCCTGATACTTCAAAAAAACACGACGTTCACCATGAAATTCACTTTTCAAACACCAGATTTTAAAAGAAGTAAAAATGTCGCCATTTTTACGAGAGAAAAAAAGCCACACCTTGTTATTTGCAAGCTATTAATTTAAACACACAATTACAGTTTATTTAAAATACTGTCTATATTTCCTTCACAATACGTCTTGTTTTATGTGATGTATCCCTTCAGGACTTCGGCGTTCACATATCTCCACAGCTTCCTATCCTGTGTAGCTCGAAGCAATGTTTGTCTATTTGCTATCCGTTCTCGTCGTTGTTTGGTTATCCATTGACACAAGCACATTAACCCCACGTTCGTCAACTCTGATTTCCGAAAGTGGATAGGGACCCTGGCGCTGCCTCCCACGACAACTGCGTCACACCGCATGCTACACGCCCTCACAGAGCCAAAAAAGGAGCGATAACGAGCAAAAGAAACAAGTTGTCAACTTGGAATAACGAATTCTTCAAAATATTTGAGTTAAAACACCATGCGACTAACGCAAGATTAACTAGGTTATTTGATGCCCCCCCTGTCCCTTCAGAAGGTGGGCGATCAGGACTCTCCACAGCTTCCTCTCATTTGTAGCTCTTAGGAATGCCCCCCCCACTTTTGGTTTAAAATCAATCCCATTCGTCGTTTGATCATCCATTGACAATCTCGTTAGGTAAGTTAATCTATGTTTAACTCTGAGTCTTTTTTGAATGTCCTGTGAGTGTCGAATTCTCCAAGACCTCTTTCCTCAGTATGCCTCTTTCTGCATTTTCTTTATATTTTTCTTCAATATTCCTCGTTGCTCACATGTTTTGCCATGGAATTATCAGTCTCTTTCTGTAGAACTAAATCTCTTGCTTCAAATGTCCTCTTCACTGCTGAGAAACTATCCAGCATTCACTGCCATAAAGGAGGATTACGTAGCAAGTAAACAACCTTTTCTTTGTTTCTAGTGAAAATTTACCGTTTCTTAATATTTCGGAAGGCATCTTTTGCTATTCGTATACACCTTCAGGTTTTCTGTGCCGCTTCAGAGATATTTGAATCTCTGGATTTGCTTGATTTTGTGTACTGTTGTAGAATTACCTACATGCATACAATATTTGCAAAAGATTTTTTTAAATATTTCAATTCTAAATACAGTAGTACTCTCTAAATTTGAACATAGCATAATCTAGACTTCCTCGAATTTGGAGTCCTCTTCAAATTCGAACTTTTTATTGATAAAAATATGGGGCCTTTTCTTTCTCAAATCACAACAGTACTTTCAATACCAAACAACTTGAATGTTCTGTTTATTGTCCTCATCTTTGTCGCTATATTACGTTTCGGCCATTGTACGCTCCGGCCTTCTTCAGATGGGTTGAATGTCGAACTGAATGCTTTATTTCGCTCACTGGGGTAGACTGTTCTAGTTCCACGTGCTTATGTTTAATGGATATCAGTTATCTTCTGTTAATTCCCCTCTCCAAGTTCTCCACTGCCTTAACCAAGTATTGAACTCACATTCTTTGGGTCCTGTCACTGAATCACTGGATAAAGGCGTTGGTTAGATCCAGTGAGAGGACTCAAAGAGTGTGAGTTCAATACCGGTTAAACAAAACTTTCTGAACAATTAACAGGAGATAACTAATAACTGACATCCATTAAACATGGCACGTGGGACTAAACAGTCTACCCACCAGCGAAATAAAGGGCTCGATTCGACATTGCAACCACCTGAAGAAGGCCGGAGCGTACAACGGCTGAAACGTTGTAATAAATATGGTGACAAAGATGAGGACAATAGTCCGAATAATATAAATAGTGTACATAATACCACAACTCAGAAATATAGACAGATACTGAGTTTTATTTTATATCCTTTTTTTTTTTTTTTACTTCCTTCAGATTGTAATTGTTTTTGAATACGATATTACTTGCCCATAATTTTAAATATTTCATAATGTGTCTTAGTTTTTCACAAATTACTATATATATATATATATATTTAGCCCAAATTTTTCAGTTACTATTGGTTGTCAATTACTTTTTTGTGCATTTATGTATTCAATCTACACTAAGAAAAAACGAATCAACGTTACAAACTATCTTTTGTATCTTAAACTCTAAAAGTTAATAAAAATTTTAAGCTTGCCACAGCAGCTTTTTTTTCCCCGAATCCGAACAGTATCCTTAAATACCGAACATCACGGATGGGATGTTCGGTTTAGAGAAATTTGTACTGTATTAAAGCCGCACTGCCCACGCCGCGGAAAACTATAAACGCTCTGTTGTGTAGAAAAACAGACTAAACTTATTAAAAAATGAACTCATCCGTCCGCTATGAGCAGAACGTCTGCTCATGGAACAGTAGTAAATAGTAGGTCACAAAGGCATGGCATTTTCCAGTCGTACGCTTGTCTGAGAGAGCTACAGTATTCTCAATCTGTCTTTAAAACCTTCACTCAAGCTTTTGTTGCTAGTGTTTTGCGTACTTTATAACACACTCTACCCCGAACACTGAGCACCACTTGTTTATAAATACAGTCGATTTTAAGCACCCCCTCTCTCTCTCGTATATAAAAGATTTGGGCACGCCGACATGGTGTAATGGTTAGCAAATTTGTCTCGCTAGATCAATTACAAGTGAGTTCGATCTTCACTCGGCGCCCCCACACTTTCTTACGCTTAATATATATATATATATATATATATATATATAGAGAGAGAGAGAGAGAGAGAGAGACACACACACATTTAAGTAAATGCTCGGTTTATAATAAAGAGTATTAACAACATTTACCGGCCTGAACGTCCGAGACATTTCCATAGAAAATCTGTGTCCTCCGACAGGAATTGAACCTGTACCCTACACGGAATCATCATATAGCCTGACGTGCTATACCAGTTTAGCTATAGAGGGCGTCTGGTTAGCAAGGTCGATTTTACTGCTTTTAAACCACAATTTTCCACGATTTCCCTTGAACGCTCATTATATATATATATATATATATATATTTATGAAAAGCTAGGTAATCCGTATGGGTAAACCTAAGGAGGATAAAATCCAGAGAGCTCAATGTAAATACATGGAACCTTAAAGTGGTCTTTTATATATATATATATATATATATATATATATATATATATATATATATATACACAAGATTTATACAAATGAAATTTGTCCTTAGCTGATTGATATATTTACCACTCGAGTTTCATAGATGAACGCCTTTGAAATTGTTCAATCCACTCTTCAGGAGGTTCCAGCAAATAACTCCCGCTTTTTTTTTCTCATTTTGTGATTTCTTTATCGTAATTTTGTTGATGCGAGCGTGCATGTGTTAAATTTATACGCGCTCACTTCAGAGAGAAAAAAAACGTGTGACTACACCAATTTACACCATTTTCTTTAAAATTATATGAAAGGTTTTATCATCAATCAGATAAATAAAATAAAAAAAAAAAAAAATAGGCGAAACTTAATTTTGTTTATTTTGGTTAATTTTTCAGATCTCAGTTATCCACCCGTTCTCAGGTAACTTACGAAGTGATTTATGCAAATTTATGTTAAATTATTCGGATGTATTTTCCCCTCTACTTTGACTAAAATTAGAAACACGAAGCGGTTATTGTTATCCTGGGTCGACATCAGTACTAGAAAGAAACTGCCTTTCATCAGATGCATTTTCAAGAGGTAAAAGAAGTTTGACAAGCCCGAAACCAGTTTACGTAACCTTTGACCGCAAAATGCCGACAAACTTTAATTCCGTTGGGATGAATGCATTTTTTTTTAATCACTTTCACCAACGAGTAACAGAGCAAAGAGCAAAATTATAATTTAAATACAACAATGAGCAATCCTTGAAAATTTAACAGGGAATCTAGTGGGTTTAGAAATTAGCTGTTTGTCTTAAATGACAATGAAAACCATGCTTGCTGAAATGACCCTCTAAACAAGCCATGGGCAAATTGCAGACCGCGGGCCACACGCGGAAAATAAAATTTAGCATTTTGTTAGTTTCGTTTTATACTCGATGGAGTAACCGAGAGCCGAGTTCGAATTCCAGTGGAATCCATTACATTCACTTACGTGCTAATACCCTTGGGAAAGGTATGGATCCGCTTCTCCCCTAGCTATAGGTAAAATAACAATACAGATTGGGTTCTAGAGCCTTGGATGGCATCTGGTCCACCGCAGAAAGAAATGGCAACCTACTTCGAGAAAAAAAAAAATCTGCCTCGTCAGTCATGTATCGAAAGATACATGATCGCCTAAACGTGTATCACGCATGGCACATAACTGACTTCAACGTACAGTGCCATTGGTGATTTCTGAGGTCTACCTTCCCGGGAAAGACGTAACCACATTTATTACAAGTTAGAACAAATTCTACGCTACCTAATAAGAGAAAATTAACATCAGGACTCTTGCGAGCATCTGTTGAGTTTATCAAACGATAGGAAGAGACAAAGTGAGTTAAATCAGAACGAAATTAAGGTGTAATTGATCAGGTTGAGTTGAACAAGGTGACTGGCGGGAGTATGAGTGAAGCTGACTAAAAACAAGAAAAAGGTGTTATATATAAACCTCTTAAAAAAATCTTTGATAAAATCGAAACTGACCTTGACCTGCAAGGGTGTGGGCAGATTCTAGGTTAAAAAATACTTTGAAAAAAGGTATAAATCCATCACTCCTACCCCCACGCTAAGGAAGAACAGACTGGGCCCCTATAGCCTTGAGTGGCAAGTGTTCAAAATTCTTTAGACAGAGCCACATATAATTTAATTATTACACTTTTCTGATTCACATTTAAAACGTACCAAAGGTGTGTCTTTCGTAATGCAAGCGCTTATTACATTTTTAACAATATCAAAGTTATATATTGGCAGATAAAATAAATACTTATTTATACTATTTACATTGTTCGGACTGTTGTCATATTTGTTGCCATGGCGTTTCGGCCGTTGTAGGCCTGGTCTTCAGGTGATTGGAATTTCGAACTGAATCTTATTTCGTCCACCGGGGTAGATTGTTCTAGTTCCACGTAACATGCCTCTTCCGAATGTCCCCGTGTCAGTTATCAGTTTTCAATTCAACCCTTAATTTTTTTTCTCGCTTACTTCAGCTGTAGCCAGATATTGAACTCACAACTCAGTCGCAATTGATCTTACGATTGAATAGGGAGTTCGATCCTCACTAGGTGCCCCATACTATCGGCCTTGTGCCACATCTAAGACACGCTTACGAAAACCAACATGAAATGTACTTTATGCTAGCTGAAAGTCAAGGTAAACTATGAAAGACACTAAGTGATGTAGTCTAATGTCTACGAATATTATCATTTTACAGATATATTTTTAGCTATAATTTTTTGCTCAAGAGGGCTCAATACCAAGAGTAGAGCAATAGTTATTAAAAGACGGTTATGAGCGATTATATATATATATTACATAGAGTGAGTGAGTTAATTAAAGATAACAGGAAAACTTAGCCGATGTGTTTCATTCTCTGAGGGACTTCATGCAAATGTCTTGATAAATTCTCTCAGAGCAGGAAATTCGTCGGCTAAGATGAGTTTTGCTTCTTTATTTGGAGTTCTTACATACACATACGTTTTATATATATATATATATATAAAATATTAAAAATTGCTAAAAAAAAAAAAAAAAAAAAAAGATAAAAATTTAACATGTCGTGCTTTTAAGTACAGAAAATTAGGAGATCAGCCGATTCCTCGACCTTGGTTTCAACCTTTTCGTATCGTCAGGCGATTTCGGTCAATTGATTGATTTATTTTTTTTTTAAATGAAAAAAAAAATTATGAACGGTATATTTAAATAAATAAGCGCACGGCGTAAGGTACGGTAGAAGGCGAGGAGGAGGGGAAAATGTATTGAAAATGTATCGGTGGGGAATTAAAAGAAATATACATACTTTCATTTCATCCAACAGCTTATGAACTCAAAAGGAACTTTTTAGTATGTATACAACGGGTCATGATTTCCGATCTCTGATTCAAAAGTTTTGTTTTGTTTTTTTTTTGGTCTGGAGGTGTTATTATTTTTTCTTGTTGACAAAAGGTTGCTATGATTGTTGTAAGGTTTTGCTTCTTTTAAAAGATACCTCAAGATATCGAAAGGTTGAAACCAAGATAGTGCAATCGGCTGATCTAATCACACACACACACATATATATATAACACACGTGTGTGTGTATTGATATATTTGGAAAGAACAGTTAATGATCCAAAATTCTTTAGTATTTATGTTATTTTTTTAAAAACAGTGCTCGATTCAGAAGTATAGCTTAAATGATAATTTTTTTTAAATGATTCCATCGCGATATGGAAACTACTGTTTCGAAACTTTACTCAAATCCTAAAGTTTAATTTCGACATTAAACTTAAAATTTAGAGTACAGTTTCATTCTCAAGCGATGTTTAGAATAACTGAAGAAATGTTTTACTCATAGGTTGGAAATGCAGGTGTAGCCTGAAGTATTTTCTTTCGTTTTCAAGAGGTTACTATTGTGATGAAAGCATGAATGTTTATTATATGTCAAATCTTTGGAGTCGTGTACGCGATGGAATCATATATATATATATATATATATATATATATATATATATATATATATATATATATATACTTATGGCAGGCTAACCTAAAATTCGAAAATATCTATGAATCCCTTATTTATGCGGACATTATTATGTATATGCATCAATCATTCTTAAGACTTACACACAAACATACAGAGACGCTCAAAAATATTTTCATTAATAAAGGGTTCGGAAGAAGAAGAAAAAAAAAAGAAGCCATATTGTTCTACAATGTCTGAAGTAAGTCAACAATTTATTTTTACTTGACGAAGTCCGCTTAAAAACAACCCACAAAGAAGAAGGAAAAAAAAGCCACGGCAACGGAACGGCAAGGAAGTATCGTGCCAAATACCAGAGAAAGTGCATTTATTTGCGACTGACAGTTAAAAGGTGGGTCAGGTGACTTAGAGCATTTCATGAGATCAAATTTAATAAAAGATTACACATGCTCTGATGTGGCGGATAGAGGGAGGGGGGCAAGGAAGGGCGGCAGCTATGACAGAAGCAGCAGCAGCTGTGAAAGATAAAAGGTAGTAATAACAATAGCAGTTGCCGAATTTAGTCTGCAAATATCAGGTATGAAATTATTTGATTTAAGCAGATCAAAAGGGAAGGGAAAAAGAAAAATTTCGAAAAAATTACAAACCATCTACTTCCATCACACCAAGTAAATGGGTGTGCGCGTGTATATATATATATATATATATATATATATATATATGTATGTATGTATGTATGTTCCCCCACAAATATCCTTCTGCAACCCTAATCGTGGCAAACAACTAGCTCAAAACTATCAGATCTCTTCGGTAATATAACACATGCAGATAAAAAATAAATAAAAAATTCCCACGGAAAAGAAAGCCCCATTTCATTTTTTCGACTCATTGAGAATAGACAAGAGTGTAATCGAAAATTTAGATTTTTCAAATCTTTTTCATCCTTTCATTTGGTCAAAAGACCTAAAATAGTGGGTTTAACAGCAAAATTCTCCAATTGCTAGATGAAGCTCTGAACCGTTTTGTCTTAGAAATGCTTAAAGATATCTTACTGGAATTCTCCGAGGTTTTATGACACTATTGGACTCTACTTTAAGCAATAAGAATGTATAATTACTCTCTAAGCTTAACCCGAGAACACTAACCATGGGTATATAGTACCCAGCGCAAATTTTCCTATTTTAATTACAATTTTCAGTACCTGATTTTCTTACCTAAATAAGTTTTTTTAGCTGATATTAATGTTAATTCAAATTACAAAGTTTGAAGTTCCTGCATGTAAAATATTTCAGATAAAGATTCATATTTAATTTTTTTTTTTTTTTTTTTTTGATATTTTCAAAATTGGGTATGATATACCTGCAGATGTTATTCTACAATACCCATGGTTAGTAGTGATGTAACTTTAATTGATGGTTAGTGTTCTAGAGTTAACAGAAGAACCGTGATGAAATCGATCATAAATGAAATTGGCATGTTCATTATTAATTAATCATAGCTAAAGATCGGAAGATCATGAAGGTTTGAAATTAAGTTTGAGATTTTATTTATATATATATATATATATATATATATATATTATTCCAGTAACATTTTCGAACTTATTCAAGACGATCCTTGCCCTCTCCAACCTTTCTGTCCTGGAGTAACAAGGTGCCTCACAGGTTCCACGTACGATTTCATTTTCAAGTCTCTTTTTTCACTGCTCTTTGGACTGTCATAGCTGAAACTCCTCTCTCACGCGCCAAACGACTTATGGATTGAGTTGGATCTTTTCTAATTGAGCTCTTTAGCTCTAAGTTGAAATGATAATCATAATGTTCCATTAACCAGCATATATTGTCAGGCCTTCACACACATGGCCTGAAGATTGCGTTCAAGCATAAATCAGACTGTCGCCACTTGGCGTTAACCTCAAGGTTCACTATATGTCTTAATTATTTGGTTATAATGTGCACCCCCTGACTTCGAGGCACAAAATTATGGGAGGGGAAAAAAAAAGAAAAAAAAAAAAAAAGAAAATAGGAACACATGATGTATAACGCACACAGACACTTCGAATTTGTTGACACGGTGGAGTAATGTATAGTGGCTCGGATTAAGGAATTGGAGAGCCGAGTTCGAATTCCAGTCGAATCCATTACATTCACATATGAATCTTCTTCTCTCACCGGCTAGAACAGACCGGTTTCCTTAGCCTTGGATGGCAACTGGTCTACCGCAGAAATAATTGGCGACCTACTGCGGGGAAAAAATCTGTCTCGTCAGTCATGTATCTTTCGATACATGATCACCTAAGCGCGTATCACGCATGGCACATAACTGACAATGGATAGCGGCTCGGATTGAGAAATTGGAGAGCCGAGTTCGAATTCCAATCGAATCCATTACATTCACTTACGTGCTAATACCCTTGGGAAAGGTATGAATCCTCTTCTTCCCCCAGCTATGGGTAAATAGCAGGACAGACTGGGATTTATAGCCTTGGATGGCAACTGGTTTACCGCAGAAAGAAATGGCAACCTACTTCGAGGAAAAAAGCTACATGATCGCCTAAGCGTGTATCACGCATGGCACATAACTGACTTTACTACTTTACAAAATGCAGAACATTGAGATTTTAACCCCCCCCTCCGGTTTTGAAACTAAATTTACGCGGAATCTAAAGCAAGCACGCATATGCTCACATAAGAAAGCAACAAGCTTGTGCCGAAAATAAGCTCGCATCGGGAGAAAGAATTCTAAGCAAACGCACACTTCCATGGCGAGTCAGATGCACCGAATGGCAGTGAAGATGATACCAGCGCTGGAGATAGAAAGAAAGAGGAGGGGGGAGGTGGAAAAACAAAGACAAGGTGACTGAACAACATTGAAGACGATGAAAAACAACAATGCTGACAATACTGATGAAATTGTCATGACGTCCAACTTTGATACGGACAACAAAGAAGCAAACGAAAGTTTTATAATATCAACGTGATTATATATATATATATATATATATTAAAAACAAATACAGTGTTTGGTTGGCGATTTAAAATGTTATACCTTTCGACCAAACATTTATCTTGCTCTCCAGTATATTGCGACTAATATGGTGAGACACGTGAAAGGAAAAAGCTTAATACAAAATTGTGTATATGTACACCTAACATTTAACCTCAAGAGCGTGATATTATACATAAATAGTTATGCTACTTTTTTTTTTTTAAACCCTTTCACCTCAAGGCAATAAATCCATTAAGAGATTACCGACTGGTTGGTTGGCATATCAACACCTTTATAGGTTATTTAATGCCGAAATCTAAATATTTTGTACCCAATTTTATTTTATATTTGGAGACAATAATGGTTTCGTGATACTAGTTTTACTAGTTAACCCATAGCTGCGGGGAGAATATGTGGATTCACACCTTTCCCAAGGCTGTTTGTACATAAGTGAATATAACGACCCTGAATTGAAACTAGGCTCTCCGATTAACAATTCCGAGCCATTATCCGTTACACCACCCGCACATCCAAGCTTACAGCAGTTGGTTAATCCGTCATCTAGGTCCGGACCAGGCTCAATGAAGTAGGATTACAGTGTGTGAAAGAAAATCCATTAAGGACAGAGATCAATAAAAGAAAAGGAATTAAGTCAGACGATTACATTTCAATTTTCAAAGATCAAAGTTGACTAAAAAGCCAGAAGAGAGTTCCACTTATTTTTTCAGACATTTTCTTTGTTGATTTATGCATTTATATAAGATAACATTTTGTCTGTAACAAAAGGTATATGCATGTGAGATTAATAATATCTATACGAAAACTAGAGGCTCGGAAGGAAAATATTGGAGAGCCAAATTCAGTTATTTTTTGGTTATTTTTTCACAAAATCCCTTGGGAAAAGTATGAACCCATTTCCTCTTCCTCCAGCTATGGGTTAAATAAGAAGGTAGACTGGGATCTCAACTTGGTTGGCAACCAGTCTAGGAGAAGGAAAACTGTATTTAAAACCGGCTAATGTGCTAATGAGCGGAATAAATCTTAATCGGCAATTTATCTTAGAATGGGTGTCTTGGATCACCCAGCAGCCCTGGTCACTCATGGGAATAAATGCAATGACAAATTGTTAAGTCACACGAGTTGTTCAATTTGTCACATAGCTGAGGCTGATATCTTAGTTTGAAGCCGGCAAAATTTCCACAGGCCCACCTTGCGGTGTTTTAGCAACTTGACGCAGTAAGGTGATGGTTAATGAGCTACCTTGCAGTCCAGTGAGCCCTCACTTTTGACAAATTGATCACAAATCTGTTTCTAGACACTTTGAGAAAAATTTCCCAAGTATCACTAAAATAAGTTTTTATATATAAAGCAAAGCAACAGTTCAACTATTTTAAATACATCCATTGAACAAAAACATTATGTAGTAGTCATGTTTAAGAACTAAAAATATTCTCGTGTCTCAGAAAATTTCACATTTACAAAAACAGAAATAAAAACCCTTGAAAATGATTAATAGAGAGGCTGAAATAACCCACCATAAACGAACATTAGGACGATCTCATTATATATATATATATATATATATATATATATATACACACACACACACAGGGTGATTGAAAGGTGACTACCTATTTTAAAAATGTATAGGAGAGGAAAGTGTTTAGCATGAGGTTTTACTTAAAATTCGATATGGGCACCCGATTTCGCTACCAGCATTTTGAGCTGCCCAGGAATCATGTTAACTGATTTCACCAGAAACTCTTGTGGAATGGAAGACATAACTTCTTGTATTCACCCTTCAATTTTCCCAAAGTTTTGGTTTCGTATAGTAGACTTTCCTATAACCAGCCCCGAAAAGTCACAGGTTGTCAAAGTCAGCACTCCTGACTGGCCACTCATACATAAAATAGGGAGTTACATTTCAAACACCGTATGTGTGTGTGTGTGTATTTATACACACACAGTGTTTGAAATGTAACTCCCTATTTCATATATACATATATATATATATAATTATTTATTTAAAAATATGATTCCAACACGCTACATAAGAGTTCTCATGTTTCAAAACAAGAGCCGAAAACTTCAATATAATTATTTGAATTAAATTGAAGTACTAAGCTCTGTGCCATATGTGTGTGTGTGTGTGAGAGAGAGAGAGAGAGAGAGAGAGAGAGAGAGAGAGAGAGAGAATTATCCAAAGGTGAACATTGTTTGTACACACACAAAAAAAAAAACTGACAAAAATTCACCTTGTGTATGATTTTTAATATAAAATACTTTAGAAACGGGATTACTTTCCAAATACAAAATATTTATTGAAGCGTTCTTTTTAAATTCTCTCAAGTTTAATTTAAACTTAGGCCGGCACAGGGCCTGGGAGCATCTTTGATCTTCTCAAGTCGGGGATAAATGAAAAATATAGCTCATAGGCACAAATGCGCCAGACACCGTCATGGGCACAAATGCGCCAGGCACCGTCATGGGCACAAATGCGCCAGGCATCGTCATGGACAGAACTGATTGATTATGATAGAAAGGTTGACAAGAATATTAGAAACAGTATGTTAATCATGCTAATGAAAATCGACTGATCTTTCAAGATCGACCAGTAAAAGGAGGACTCAACAGCAACGACAAACTATATTGCGTCACTAAACACATTTCCTTTCACTCGCTTTCTGATTAGGTTGTTCCAAACAAAAGCAAATGAATCAGACACTTCAAGGAATTAATTTTTGACCACCCCTACCCGACAGCAACAACTCAGGCATTGTATTTTTCAGATACTCTGGATGTGGAAAACACCCATATCTTTTTGGCTTTATTATCAATCAACGTCCGAAAAACATGCCATTGATCGGACAAGTTTTCCCTTCACATAGTGAAGTAGACGAAAAAAAAAAAAACCTACTGATCTCTGCAAGACAATATCCGATGGAATAGGCCGAAGTGAAGTGTTTATCTGCTGAGTTGACTGAACATTAACAAGAGAGAGAGAGAGAGAAGTCTCTTGATTCTGTTAGAATAAGTAAGTCGAACAATAAATACAAAATTACTACTAGAAAAGTACTCAATGACCTGTGGCATTAACACCAGACAATTAGTCTTAGCTATCAGTCAGGGTATAGAGTTTGCGATCAACAGCTAATACTGGCTTTCTTTGCTATATATATATATATATATATATATTCATGCATGTTTCATTGACTAATATTTATTTTTATAATAATCCTTTCGAGTTTTGTAATTAGCTTCTTGATATTAAGGTGAAATTCATCAACAGCAATATACTTCACCATGATAACAAACAGAAACTTCAAATTCTCGTGACTTTCTATATCAAAAGCAACCGACCAACACTGAACAAAATTTATTATGAGTGTAGTAGCAATGTTTTCAAAATGCATTTCTGTGATCTCTGGTTAGCTGCCTTATAGTGGGACCCGTGTAAAAAAAAAAAAAAAAATAATAATAATAATAAAAAATAATAAAAAACATAGCTACAACGGAAAAATTTAAAGTAATTCTAACAGCGCTTTCATAACATCCACCATCACAATGATCAGAGTTAAAATAAGTTTGTCTTCACACTTTTCCTCTAAGGATCTCTGATGAGATCGGAAGTACTTGAGTTAAAATAAAGTACGTCACCTTCCTTAATGAATTTTAACTTCTCAAGAACCTAATTAGAGAACTAGAAAGGACTATTATAGAAAATAAATAAACATATGTTTATATTATTCAATGAAACGTGCTATATATATTTTTTTCTTCTGATAACTGTGAGATTATATAATCCCTCAGCTCTAAAAATAATGAAATTGCCAGCCTTTTCTGTAAAACAAATCACTATATTTTTTAGTGTATAAAACGCACTTTTTTTGAGGATCAAAATTTGATTGCATCCCATGTACCAAAAGTCATTAATTATATATTTGGATATATATATATATATATATATATATATATATATATATATATATATATATATATATATATTTTTTTTTAAATAGGGATTGCTTATTTCCTTGAACGTGTTATTTATAACAATAGTGTTGATTTCAAATATGAAATGCACACCAACACAGAGTGCTTAATGCAGTCAGACGCTAATTGCCTAATCGATATTTCTATTTTCATGGGATACTCTGCAACACTGTCCTCAAAATAATGGGGTTTTATATTCACAAAAAATAGGGTACTTAAACAAAACAACAGTACAAGTTGGTGGTGGTAGGGATGCATTTAAAACAAAAATAAAAACAAAGAATATTTACAAAAACTCTCTCTCTCACACACACACGTGTGCGTGCAAAACGGCTAATGGTCAGAGTTGAATCAGACCAGGAAACAGTAGTATTAAAAAAAGTGCTCAATTTGATAAAAATCATCTGATGATACTGTAAGGTTGAAACCAAGGTAGCAGATTCAACTAATCTCCCTATATATATATATATATATATATATATAGTCAATTGTGTCTCTGCCTTAGAATATGCACACACATAAAATGAGGATCTGGTTAGAAAAGTGTATAACATTTCCTAATATCTCATAATTGGACATTTTGATCGTGTGGAGAGAGGGGAAAAGACTACTTGGTTTCAGTGAGGAAAGAAAGGGAAAATAGAATCACATTAAGCTGATAAAAACAGATACTACATTTTGATCATAATCAAATGGCAGATTGTAACACAAGGTCTTTTTTTTTTACATGGTGTGACCATATGTACGCATAACAGGCAACTTCTATCTAAAATAATCGCTTTGATTCCAGCCAAGAGGCAGAGAAACGATGGCAACCATGAAAAAGAAGAAAAAAAAGCCATTTTTCAGATGTACAGTATCACATGATGGAAACCGAGTAAGGTAATCGGCAAAAATCCAGTTACCATAAATAACTCATCTGCTGAATTATTTTAAAATTATTTCAAATTATTTTAAAATTAATATTAAGAGAAATGTTAAAAGAATAAAATTGTAATTTTTTTAAAAAATTTTTTTATACAAATATAGGTCTGTCATTGAATTAAAATATACGTGTTTAAGCATACATACACACAATTCACAATTTTCCTTTCAAATTGACAACAACCCCTGGTCAACAGGAAAAGTGTTGAAATCAAAAGGTGCAACTCTCTCAAGTTATTTTTATGGTAACTTCTGTTACTGAATAGATTTTCTAATATATTTTAAACAGGTAAACTATTTAAATTTGATCACCTTGCTATCAGTGACACGACAGGTACCCAGACTAGCGGTTAATTTATTATATACGGTTCTCAAGTTGAAAGGAAATTTTTAATAGTTCAATACCATCTTTCGCTAAGATTCACAAACATAAAGATAATATATTTACCTTTAGATCAATTTTACATAATTTACATTAAAATATATGCCTTTCGTGTCATAGAGACATGAATCACTGCCATTAGTTTATTTTTTTTATTTTTTTGCAGGCTTTCTTCAAAAGGATCCACAGCTTAATGGGTTCATTTTTGGATCATAAAACCTCGGTTTAAATTTCACTATGGCCAACCAGGAAGGTGAATTCTTAATGCCGTTACCACAGGGTAGTTATCGAAACAAATTGTACAAGTGCACTTATCAATGAGAGTCGATGATTTAAGCGTACTGGCCTTATTCGAGCTGTTGATCATGTCAGAGGATCTGATCCGCTCCCTCCTAGAAATTGTAATTAAGGCCTGCTCACCATAGTTGCAATATAAAGCACAGGTTTTTACAAATGTGCTTGAGCAGGTTCCTGTAAAAGGGATTGGCTAGCCACGTTAGTAGACAGGCATATTAAATGTTGAAATATTGCTACATTAAACTTCAGATATTTTTAGATGGCCGTAGAAAACTATTTTCTTCACTGAATTCAAACTATCAATTTTTAAGTTATTCAATTTTAAAAATAGGTGTCCTTTTTCATGAGTCATATGCTGCACTCGGTATTTGAGAACCGGTCTTTCGTAGGTCATAAATGAAAGCTGACCTAATGTAACATTAAGTGGCATGTGCCAAATTCTCCTTTACTCTTCCAGACGTATCAAGTGCATTAACATGACGCAGGAAATGAAAGGCACTGGTTGGCAACCAAAGAGATACCTAGCTTCTTTAAAGAGGGCTATGTGAACAGGAAGAATCACAAGTGGTACTGTACAGACTCCATGGCGGTATCCACGAAAATACACACCCAGATTACATCGTCTCTGATGGTCTGAGAGGTTGTGAGTAATTAGGGTCATGCCATGCTAGCCCAACTCCACTCCCCAAACCTGCAGGGACTCAGGGGTAATGCATCAACATACTGCACATATTTGCCAAACCCTGCTACATTGGTCAAGATACACAAACGTTTTAACATCTCACTTCAAGGTGGCTTCCAAGCTGTTCTGAATCTCTGTGGATCGAGAGAGAGACCACAGAATGCACACAATTCCAAGGACTCAGTCATCACATCCATGTTAGCGGCCTTCACTAACATGCGCCCAATTTAAGGCATGCAATCTCTTTGGAGGCTGGGCCAAGGTTGTATTTTTGTGGTAAAGGTGTTTTTATTGAATAAAGTGTTTTTCTTTATTGAACATGTCTACAAATGTTTTTTTTTTCTTTTTTTTTTTACTATTATTTTTTTTATAATCTAATCATAATTAAATGGTGCAACCTGTGTGTGTGTGTGTGTGACAGAGACATCGATCTCAGCATCATAATTAAAAGGATCAGAGACACAAAGGTTTGATGCTGATTTCATGGCGCTGGTTAAAAATGGTAAAGGTTCTGCAAATATTTTTATGTTTATTGAATTTCAGAATGGCTCCAAAATTTCTGACAGTGACAAGTCCAGATAAATAGGCAGATGGGTGTAATAAGAGGAGAGAGAGAGCTGGAGGAGAGAGAGAGAGAGAGAGAGAGAGCTGGAGGAGAGAAAGAGAGCTGGAGGAGAGAAAGAGAGAGAGAGAGAGAGAGCGCTGGAGGAGAGAAAGAGAGAGAGAGCTGGAGGAGAGAAAGAGAGAGAGAGCTGGAGGAGAGAAAGAGAGAGAGAGCTGGAGGAGAGAAAGAGAGAAAAGTCCAGTCTTGAGAAACAGTAATGTCATGTAAATCGAAGAAAACATGGTACCCTACAATGAATGGATTTTTTTTTTTTTTTTTTAAGGAAAATTTTCTGATTCCTTCTTTCTACATTTATTAAAACCAATTTATTAATTTTTCAATACTCCCCACACTCTTGTTCACCATGGCCCAAACAGGAAACAGTAATTATAAAAGTCGATTCAAGTTTTTCTTTGCACACTTTTATGATTGTTTGAATAAATTGTATAAACAAGTTGTTTTATTTCTTTTGGTTTGACACCAACCTCATCACTTGGATTTCTTGCACTCTCTGATAAGATGATGCGGAACAAATGTACTTTAGATTTTTTATGAGAGTTATGCAAGACTGTATTTATGTAAACTTCTTTTTGCATAACTAATTAAGCTGTGCAATGGCTCCTCCACATGCAATTTTCTTATTAGAAAATGCAAGTATTATTGGAGGATAGAATTAGATTCTACAGTAGAGTATCTAGAAAATGTCTTAGACATTAAATTTCTGACACTATAAATGATTTTCCCAACCACACTTTTATTAAGACCTGTTTATTGCATATTAACCTCCCCCTACCTGTTTGTGCATATAAGAGTAAAGAACGGGTGGGAAATTAACCAACACATCAAAATTTTTTTTTTTTTTTTTTTAGATGAAAAACTCATTATTGCCTCAGAGAGAAGAAAAAAATATATAACAAATTGAGACAAAAAAAAAAAAACGGGTTTTTTTTTTTTTTTTTAAACTCTCAAATAAAACTGTACTTGTGCAGGAGAGGCAGATGACAGATGCATCATGGGACACAGAATAGAACAAATCGTTGTTTCGGATGTTGCACCATTCATTCGGAGGGGAAATAAACCTTGAAAGGGAGGCAAACATTCTGTTTTGAATGTACGCATATTAAACATGGCTATTCAGGTTTGCTGCTTTGAAAGCCAACGAGGTCAAGAATGGCTCGTTTAAAGTTGATTGGACTTTTCATGTTATGCAAATAACAACTATTTGAATATGAATGGGGTGCTGTGACATATGGAAATCTATATGGGCCGTGTTGCAACATACACTTTGAGGATCTTGTGTCTGTCCCCCAATCATGTGATTGACAAAATAGAGAGAAAAAAGATTTTAGAAATTGTATGTATTCCATTCATCCCAAAAAGGGACAATTGTTACAGAGAAGAAGAGAAGCATGCATCCATTTCTCAATCCAATTCCCTTTTTACTGATTTCTGAAATGCTTATTTGCTGTTTAGGTTTACAAAGTGATGAATTATTGGCACCATCAGAATAATTTTTAGGAAAAAGGGAAGACTAAACACCCTACTGTGTGGGCATATGTGACAGAGAGAGAGAGAGACACAGAGAGAGAGAGAGAGAGAGACACACACACACACACACATTACACAGAAGAATTACCTTAAATGTAAGCTTATATGTTAATGCAATACTTGCAGCAATCAATTTTGAGTTCTGTAGTTTATTGTTGCCTATTGCCTCTATTCTGTCATACCTATTGTGATGAAGGCCCAATCCGGAGTCCTCTTCAAGAACTAGTTTAAATACCACTTGATAGGGTGTCTTACGCTATATATATATATATATATATATATATATATATATATATATTGATTCAAGCACGTTTGGTTAAATAATCTGGACACATGTCAATTTTTCAATTAATCCTCTCGAATTCACATGACAGTGATGTTTGGAGATTCTTAAATTGTAATTAAAAAAAAATGATATAAATTCAAGTTACCTCTCTTAGATAAAACATGATAATTTAAAAATTAACTGCTGAAGTTGATTGTAATGTAGCACATTCATGCATGTTTATAATTGCAACAGAGTGTGTATCGTGCATTTACAAAAAAATTCACAACTATAAATTACATTAATTTTTTTGTCTCAGCATTTCACCCCTGAAGATCATCTTGGATGAGAATGAAAGTATTTGGAGAAAAAAAAATGAAACAAAAAAAAAAAAAAAAAAAAAAAAAAACTATGGCGCCTCCGTTAATGAATTTAATATTAAGATTAAAAAGTTGATCACAAAATTTGAGGATTAAAATTAAAATAAGCACATTGACATTATTCAATCAAGCATGCTTCAATGAAAATATCCTTAAATATACCTGTGTGCATATATATATATATATATATATATAAAAAAAACAAAAAACAGAGAAATCTAAAATTACGTCATGACTATAGACTATTTCAGCTAATGTCAATGCGTTAGCTTTATTCAACTCATACACAAATTCACCTCAGATGTTAACCATAACACCCAAGTTGGGCTCATAAAATGAAATTATATATATATATATATATTATATATATATAAAATTGTTGCCACTCAAAATTATGACAATATGCTTACAGATAAAATATAAGATTAACAATAAAACTTGTTTAGATTTAAAAATATATTAAAAATATATAAAAAAAATTTTAAATTTGAAAAAAATTAAAATATTATATATATATATATATATATATATATATATATCAAGGCTGTGTGACAGTGTACTTTCTGAGGATCCATTTTTTTCCTATTTCATTAGCAGAACATGAGCATGTATATAAAGAGAATGAGACAAAAGTCATTAAATATAGAGTGGTTGGGTTTTATTGACAGAACGTATTTGCATGATTGTGTTGGAATCCAGGTATAAGCATGATTTTTTTTCCTTTTTTAACCTTTATCTCACTGGAGGCAAAAACATTGCTGGAGAATTCTCTCCCTTTGCATGCTGTGGGCGCATTCTGTCACCTCAAGAGGGTTGCTATAAATAAACACTTGTCAACGGTTATTTCCGGTATTTTAAGCTGGAAATAGCCTACTCCAGCAATGGAATGAGGATAAACTTCAGTTTTCCTATGCCATTCTCAATTCCTCTACATGAGGTGTAACATTGATTAAACCCTTGTTAAATTTTTTGTAAACAAAAATGGCTGCATCAATGTCCAAGAAAGCCTTTATTCAAAAGTTTCTTTGATTCAGACTTCATTGATGATTTTGAAGGCTTTACTCAAGTGGATTTTGATGGTGAAATGGTTGAAATTTAGAAACGTGGGCAAAAGTGATGACCATTAGGTGCCGAGCAGCTACTATCATCTATGGCTGACTAATTTTATAGAAGCTACTGGTGACCATCGATATACCTGATAGACGAAATAATTCACCTTCAGAAAGGCTATTTATAAATGATGAAATAACTTTATTTGTCAACTAGTAGGGTGAAAGAAAGAACAAACAAATGCTGGTGTGTACTCATATGTAAACACAAGGAAGCATGCCACTTTTAATAAAATAAAAAGCCTTCTTAGCTATTTTATTGCACCCCAGAACATCACAAGGGGTAATAAAAGTTAAAGTATGTGAAATTGTTAATGTATTTATTTTCATATGCGTGTAAAACGTAATGCATTACATCAAAATATTACTCATTTATTCTTTTATTAGTATGAAAAAAAAAAAAAAAAAAAAAAAAAAAAACAAATCTATATGCACAACACAAAGTTCTAGCAAAATTTTAAAACTGTAGGTGTCCATGTTTTTGCACCCTCGAAAAAAAAAAAAAAAAAAAAAATGGCAGTGGCAAACAATTCTAGAAAGAATTTTTAGTAAGGTTAATGATCCCATTCTAAAAATGATAAAACAATAGATGCAATATTTCTTAAGTGTTTAAGGGTCATTTTCAATAGTTTTTTTTTTTTCCATCATGTTTCCTCCACTCTCCTGTTCTCAATGTAACACAAGGTATGCATGGCTTACCTTATAAAAATTGTGTCCCAAATTCCAAATATGCCATTTATTAAGTATTATTTCAATTATATAGTAAAGCATCATTCAGCATGTGGGTAATTATGACTTTCCACCATTTCTTGTCCTTTGTTGCTAATAGAAAAGTCTTTATTTTTAAGCTGTCTTTTGCACTTGAATTATCATCCATTTACACAAGCTTGTTAGGTAGGTTATTTCCCATTTCACACCTCATGCCTCAATATCTTGAGAGTGTTAAATTCTCCAAGCTTTCTTTCCACATGTATCCTAAAAATTTTACCTCTTTCTGATTCTAAGTGTCCTTTTTTCATTTTCTTTAAAACTTCATTTTAAACATTCTCTGCCAATGGTATTCTCAGTATTTTCCTGTAGACTCACATTGCTCACGATCCAAGTCTCTTCACTTGTAAGGAAATTGACCTGCATTTACTGCTATACAGGAGGATAGGTATGGTATTATATAGCAGTTCAACACTATTTCTAATGAAATTTTCCTGTTTCTTAATACTCTGTTTAGCTTTTGGAAGCCAGCTTTTGGTATCCCTTCAGATTTGTGTGCCACCTTTTCGATTGTTAAAACAATGGACACTTGAAGTTTGTAAAAGCCTTTGAAAATCCGTTTCACAACATGCAAAATCTAATAAGCAGTAATCACTTCCCACAATGATACTTTGGGAGCTGCTCGTCTGAGAGAAACTTTTGTATGACATTCAATACCAGTTCGACTTAAATGCTAGTTTACTCAACCAATCATCTCTCCTCCTGGCTGTAATCCAATGAGAATCACGGATTTCAGAGTACGTGGGAAGGATGACCCTTGAACTATTCAAGAGTGAATCCATATTATAAATGGAAGTAATACGTTGATTATGAGAGATGACAAAAATCTTTCAAAATTAAAAGAGGAGAAAGATTTTTTTTTTTGCCTCACTTTTTCCTGGAGCAATGAGAAGAGGGGGAGGGAAATCAGCACAAATGCAAGGCAAAAATTGTTCCGTTGCAGTGGAGAATTTGCAATAGAATCAGACTGCAATGAAAAATGCAGATTTGCATTTCCCAAGAGTTGCATGCCACCCCTACTCAACCTGAATTGGGCATCTATGAGCAGAGATAGTAAGGAGGAGAATGCAATGAGTGTGCTTAGGGCTTTTTTTTTTTTTTGAGGAAAGGATGAAGAGGTAAAGATTTTGGACAAAAGACAAAGTGGAGGAAAAAAGAAAGAAAAAAAAAAAAAAGAAAAAAGGCAGAATACAACCATTGAGTCAAGCAAATACATTGACAGGGCCACAGATATTCAATAAACAATTTTTTGTATGTATATGAAAGACAGGAGAAATGGGAGGGGACAAGAGAAAGGACAAAAGAGAGATAAAAAGAGTCACGAGAGAGGGGGAAGGAAGAGGGGTACGCGCGAGGGAAGTGAAGAAGGGTACGCGGAGAGGGGAAGGAAGGGGGTACGCGCGCGAGAGGGGAAGGAAGAGGGGGGTACGCGCGAGAGGGAAGGAAGAGGGGGGGTGCGCGAGAGGGGAAGGAAGAGGGGGTACGCGCGAGAGGGGAAGGAAGAGGGGTACGCGCGAGAAGGAAGAAGGGGTAAGGAAGAGGGGGGGTACGCGCGCGAGGGGAAGGAAGAGGGGGTACGCGCGCGAGAGGGGAAGGAAGAGGGGGTACGCGCGCGAGAGGGGAAGGAAGAGGGGGGTACGCGCGCGAGAGGGGAAGGAAGAGGGGGTACGCGCGAGGGGGAAGGAAGAGGGGGCACGCGCGAGAGGGGGAAGGAAGAGGGGGGTACGCGCGAGAGGGGAAGGAAGAGGGGGGGCGCGCGAGAGAGGGAAGGAAGAGGGGGTACGCGCGCGAGAGGGAAGGAGAGGGGAAGAGAAGAGGGGGTACGCGAGAGGGGAAGGAAGAGGGGGGTACGCGCGAGAGGGGAAGGAAGAGGGGGGTACGCGCGAGAGAGGGGAAGGAAGAGGGGGTACGCGAGAGGGAAGGAAGAGGGGGTACGCGCGCAGAGGGGAAGGAAGAGGGGGGTACGCGCGAGAGGGGAAGGAAGAGGGGTACGCGCGCGAGAGGGGGTAAGGAAGAAGGGGGGGGTATGCGCGCGAGAGGGGAAGGGGGGGTAATAAAAAAGACGAGAGAGAAATGGGGAATAAAAGAGAGACACGAGAGAAGGGAAACGGTAGAAAGAAAATTTTCTTTATGATTGTTTTAAGCATCTCCATAACTCAAAGTCCTGCTGAATTAAGGCCAAGTTGCAAGTTTTAAATTAAATTTTTGCTGCCAACTTATATTTTGATGAGTGCTGTTATTTGATAAAGACGAACGAATTCCACCCTCATTATGTCATCATGGAATAAAAAAGACAAATATATTACAAATTTAAGATGCTTTAACCAAATTTTTGTTTGTAAAATACATACATATATAACATTTGAGATATATATCAAATCTTCTGTTGCAAATTTTCTTTGGACAATTGAGCTTGTTTTTGTGCTTGATACTAAAATGTTGCAGCCAATCAGTTCCTTTAGTGCAAAATTTCCCCTGGAAACTATTTTTTTTTTCTCTTGTCCAGAAAAAAGAAAACTTCCCAACAAGTAAACTTAAATTTCTTATTAATAGTTCTTAATAGAATATATATATATATATATATATTATATATATATATATATATATATATATATATATATATAATTTGTCACTTAGTTGATTTAGCATCTCAATTCTGGAGTTTTGTAGATAAAACTTTTGGTAACTGTTCAGTCCACTTTTCAGGAGGACTCAGTCTATTGTCCCATAAATTCCACAGGTCTCAACAACACGAGGCACTTCTGCTGAGACTTCAATAGAAAGTGATGTTTTACAGAAGGAAGCTGGTGGTCCTGATAGAGCAAGAGGTTTGTATGACCCATTTAAGGAAAGCAAGTTTTCTTTGATGGGAATTCTATGAATCTATATCTACTAGCTTCAGTTCAAAACTCAAAACGTAAACAGTAATTTTTGAAAGTTTTTTTTTTTTACCAGACATTACTTCGTAAAAACAAGGAGAACAAAAAAAAAAAAACGCATATCCAATGAAAAAAATAACATACTATTTAATGAGAATTTTACATATACATGGCACGATGGTGTAACGGGTGGCGGCTCTGATTAACAAATCAGAGAGCAAAGTTTGAATTCCAGTCGATCCATTATATTTCACTTATGTTCTAATCCACTTGGGAAAGGTATGAATCCTTTTCTCCCCTAGCTATGGGTAAATAGTAGGACAGATTGGGTTCTATAGCCTTGGATGGCAACTGATTTACTGCAGAAAGAAATGGCAACCTACTATGGGGGGAAAAAAAAAATCTGCCTCCTCAGTCATGTATCAAAAGATACATGATCGCCTAAGCGTGCATCATGTATGGCACATGACTGACTTACATATACACTTAACTGTTCTGAAATGCTAAATGAAATTTCTTGTTTGTTGAGTAAACAAGGACATTAACCGACTGATGTGTTCATGTTTAATTTAAAATGTAATTACTATATCTGTAACTGAACGTGATACATTTGCCTACTATAATATTAAATGATTAGTACTTCGACATTATGTGGTTTTAAAAACATTGTATTTTTGTGATTATATATGAGGTGCGATGGATAAATTGTCTAATTTACACAAAAATGAAAATAGCACATATCTCATTTTAACATATTTATGAAAATTACACAAAAATAATTTGAAATAGTAAAGAGTAAATTTATTCAATAAAATTGCCACTGACAACAACCATGGTCTCAAGACGACTTCAGAATCTCCTGCAACTCTTCTGGATGGTCTCCTTGTTTAAGTTGATGAATGTTGTCATAATCCTTGTCTTCAGTTCATCTTTGGTATTACAAGGAGTTTTGTTGGTCACTTGCTTAACTGCGCCCCACACATAATCAAAGGGGTTGCAGTCTGGGGAGTTAGATGACCAGATGTAGGGGGGGGGTATCTGGTTGCAGAAATTGTCTGACTACTATGACTGGCTGCTCCTGCTTTGTGGCATGGTGCAGAGTCCTTTTGCCAGATATAAGGTGTTCCAGCAGCCACCCTCTTGACCCAGGGTAGTAATAACTCCTCAAGGCACTTGAATGCAGGTCTCTGTGTTGAGGCTGAAGCCTTGTAGGAAGATCAATGGAGGCATAACATCACCATCACTAGTGATCACTCCAAACACCTTCGTAATCACCATTAGACTCATCCAACTCTTTTCGAATCCTCTACCCTGTTCTCAGATTGATACCCAAACACACTGAAATGCTCATAGTGGAGCTTCAGTACAGCCTGCTGTTTCCAATTTTCTCACAGATTGTCACCAACTGACCCTACTATAATATGCAGTTGACAAAATCAAAAGAAAGCTGCACCAGCCTTCTTTAGGTGGTTGGAATGCCGAACTGAACCCTTTATTTCGCTCACTGGGGTAGACTGTTCTAGTTCCACATGCCATGTCTAATGGATGTCAGTGATCATTTATCTCCTGTTAATTCACCTCTCCAAGTTCTCCACTGCCTTAACCAGGTATGAGTTGTGAGTTCAATATCTGGTTAAAGCAGTGGAGAACTTGGAGGCGTGAATTAACAGGAGATAACTGACATCCATTAGGCTATATTTATGAGGTATTATTTTGGTTAAACAAGCCACAATTACAATTAAACAAAAAAAAAAAAAAAAAAATAATAGGAGAAAAAGAACACAAGCCTATAAAAACTTTGTTAT
>CAHIKZ030000358.1:777500-787500 GCA_903632075.3 Acanthosepion pharaonis | reverse complement strand
GATGAGGGTAGAAGGGTATTTGCGTACAAGTGAACATAATGAAATCAGCTCAGAGTTTACATTCTTAGTCGCCATCCATTACACTACCTGCCCAACAAAATGATGCGTCTTCTTACTGGATTTATTCACCCCTTTTACAGTGAGGTGACCCTGAGAGAAATAGAATTTCTACCAGGATTCATTATTGTTGTCCATAATCTTAATATTAGATACACAGATGGCACAGTGTTGATAGCAGAGACAGAAAGGAAACCCAATAACTTCTCCAGAGTTTTTACTAAAAAGAAACCAATATTCAAATTACAAGATCCTGCCCCATCTATTGCTGGGAACAATGTCAATTGACCGGCTGGTTGCTTGACAAATGGAAATGAAATATCTGTCTATATTTCTGAGATGAGGTATTATGTACACTATTTACATTATTCGGACTATTGCCCTCATCTTTGTCACCATATTTATTACGTTTCGACTGTTGTACACTCCGGCCTTCCTCTGGTGGTTGGGATGTTGAAGTGAAACCTTTATTTCACTCGCTGGGGTAGACTGTTCTAGTTCCACATGCCATGTCTAATGGATGTCAGTTATCAGTTATCCTCTTAATTCCCCCTCTCCAAGTTCTCCACAGCCTTAACCAGGTATTGAACTCACGCTCTTTGGGTCCTGTCACTGGATCTAACTATCCACCATGCCATGTGTCCTTGAATATAGCATTAAATTTTTTGAGAATAACCGATTTCTCCAGACATGAATCCTGCTATTTAATCCCTAATGGGGGGGGGGAGAGATGTATTCATGCATTTCCCCAAGAGTATTTGCAAGTAAGTGAATGTTATAAAATCGACTGCAATTAAACATAGCTGTACCACCCTTTCAGAATTCATACATAGTAAGCAATTGATTGACAGCTTTTTTCTTACAGCTTATCAACCCTTCGGGATATTAAAAAAAAAAAAAAAAAGAAAAACAAAAACAAAAACAACAAACAAAACATTTGAATGTAAGAATTTTATTATTGAGAATGATTTTTTTTTCATACAAGTCCTGCTTATTTAAACCATAGGTGGGGGAGGAAAGGGATTTCCCAAGAGTATTTACATGTAAGTGAATATAGCAAATTTGACTGGACTTCAAACTCTGCTCTGATTTCTCATTCCAAACTACTATCACCCACACAGTTTCGCCTATTGTCTTGTTCACACTCCTTGGTCTCTTGAACGGGAGTAGGAAGTTTACTCCTTGTTTCCATTCCTTCTAACGTCTACTTCCACTCTATACTCCTAATGTCTCCACCTAAAAACAGAACACTTATTTGCTTTTTCTTTTCTCAACAGTAGTAGATGGGGCATGTTCACACCCCTCCCCTGTCATTTGAACAAGAGTAGGGGGCTTATCCCTTGTTTCCTGTTTACATTCATTTTGAATCTTTCCTTCTCTTCCACTTCTAGTGGCTAATTGTGTCTTGGTGCCATTATCCCCTTGCTTGGGGTGATGCCTTTTACTTAGTAACCCTCTACTTTAAGTGGCTCTTGGGCCTCATACAGGGTGAATGTCATTGCGAGAAAAGAAATAAAATAATAAAAAAAATATACAAGAATGTGTTACCTTTTAAAGCAATAACCCATCCCATAGGATTAAACTATAAAAAATATTACAACATTCAGCAATCTGCATCATTTATAAATATTACTTCCCCTTTTACTGCATATGGAATCCCCTCAAAATATAATTTTATATATCAATTCAATATATTTGAAATTGCAGTAGCCTGGCTCTCAATTTAAGTCAGGATTATTTTAGGTGTTGCCATAGAAGGATGTAGCTACACAACTCAAGAAATTCAGATTTAAGATTGGTAGGTCTAACATTCTGCTTGGTGAAAATAGTCACCCACATAGTGCTAAAGGTTAAACAATGCTTGGCCTGTTACTGGTTGGTAAGGCAAATTAACTAATATTTGAGGTGGATGGCTGTTGGTGCTGAGGAGTCATTCCTTCATTTTAACAGCTGTTTTATTCCATTTACCCTCCTCACTTAGTTGTCAACCAGTCGAATTTTTAATACTGTCAGACAGAAGAGATGATAAACCAATTCTAGATGCAGTTTTGAACCATTTCACTTTGGTTCTGCCTTTGTTGCTTGACTTCTAATTCACACCGCTGAAATATGAAATTAATTTCTGAAAGCCCAAACATCATCGGGTGAAACATGCACGCAAGAGAAATAGCAGAATATGCAAGGTGCAACTATTACAAACGGATGCATCATTCAACAAGGCTGATGGACAGGAGAAAAACTCAAACGTTGCTGCAGTAACAGTCACACTTGAATTGAAGTACAAACATCAAAATTTATGCAGCTTCTAAACCCCGAAATATGAAGGATGGCGAACAAACTCATTTTTATGTGACAAAATGCCAAAAAGCATATTTTTTCTTTTCTTATAAATTAACATGGGACAAACACTTTTACAAACCTACAAATTAGAGAGATTGACGAATTTTTATTAACACAGCCCAGGGGAGTAAGAAAAATAACAGGAGATCGGATGAAAGAACTCAGTCGGAGTGGTGAGGATAATAAAGAGAAAGAAGTAACTATAAAAATAATTCCTCACATAGAAAAGGTTGGGGTGGGGAAAAATATGGTGGGGTAGGAATATGACCCCAAGATGTAAGCACACAAATTATTGGTTATTACATGGCAACATAGAAAAAACAAACAAACAAAAAACAGCAAAAATTAAGTGTAGAAAATGTGAGGGGCGGATGGAAGGGAATTATAGAATATCTTAAAGAATAAAAAAAAAATATCTCAACAACCAGGTTTTGTTTTTAAGTTCAAAGCAGAATTTTTATATATATATATATATATAATTACACGCTTTTTTCTGGGCATATAATAACAGACACTGTGTGTGTGTGTGTGTATATAAAATATACATAAAATAGTGTACAAAAGTTACCATCTGAGAACATTTCTACTGTATTCAATACCTGCTTTTCAAAAAAATCCAGGGCTGAACACACTACCTCTCTCTCTCTCTCTCTCTCTCGTTATATGTGTGTGTGTGTGTTTGTGTGTGTGTACAGTTGCATGGAGAGTTGTTTTGTAACCCTAGGTTTCACGTTTCTGCAATCTTATACAATGTGTGTGTGTGTGTGTGTGTATATATATATATATATATATATGTGTGTGTGAGTCCAGACAATCTTTAATAATCCATTTGTTTATATTTCATGAATATACAAAAATATATATTCATCTCTTCAGACCAATGAGATATATATATTAGTTGTATCTTCAATGAAGGTTACAAACAGAAAAAAGGTGATACTCTAGTGAAAGGAACAACATGTGCATAGAAGAAAGAAAGAGGTTTATTGTAAAAGAGAATATACTACTGAAGGACAACAATTCCCATGTATGTATATATATATATATATATATATATATATATATATATATATATATATATATATACACACACACATACATACATACATACATACACACACACAGATATAGTCCGTTCACATAGGCGATAGGGAGTGTGGCACATAGGGGTGTCCCCAAAACAATGTATCCAATCTTTAAATAAAAACAAATGCAGTGTTTGACTTGCAAACAAGATTAATAATTCAAATTAAGAAATATTAATGTTTATTGATTTACACTGATTAATGTTTTAAAGTAAATATTAAATGAAATTAAATGCATTGGATCTGGAAAAAGAAAACATTCAAAAAGTGTGTACATTTTTTTGGATACATCGATCATTATTATAGTGTATGCTTAGTTGTGTGGGTGTGTTAGAATATGAGAGAGAGGAACAGAGACACACCCAAACATGAGTGTGTTGAATAGTCCTCAGCCCACCTCATTAAAAAAAAAAAAAAAAAAAAAAAAAAAACAAACAAACAACATATTATATTATTGACCACATACTAGAATATTGATTTCTGGAACAGGGTGAGATCAACAACTGTGCGTACGCAACACATACATAAAAAAATACAAATATGTTACAACATAACCGACGCTATTCTATCAATCTCCAATTCCGAGTTGTTTATTCATCACACCACTAACATCCAAGCTCAGAGCAAGCAGTCACCCATCTAGGTACTGATCAAGCTCAACATTGCTTAACTTCGGTGATTGTACGAGAAGTGTATATGTTGTTAAACATGATTGACAAGGCACTTCAGATTTTTATGTTATTTTCATATATGAAGTTATTTTTTTTCTGGAATTCTCCAAGCATTTGATTCCCAGGGCTTTCGACTAATGTATTAGCCCTCTTCAAAAGGATTTTAATTATACAACTATAATAAATGGTGTGTAAACACTCTTATCCAGTCTGCAATAGATCACTCTTATACATAACAGAACTTTTATACCACGTGTTATATAACAGATTAGCCGAAAGCACTCAGACTCAAATTTTTTTGACCATCACTACATTCATTGTCCAGAAAAGAAAACACTTTAATATATGTAACAAACTTTTAACAGAAGTGAGTGTTGTTAAATGAAACATGCATTAAAGAAGGACTGCTGCCAAAATACTGATATGTTACTGGTTTATATGCACATTGTGTGCTTCCTTGATGCAACCAAAACAAAAGAAAAAAAAACTCCCGAAAACATGCCTTTCTCTATACATTTAAAATAATTTTATTTTAATTCCCATGTATGGACGACCAAAGCCTCATATGAAAATATTCGCAATATTCCTCATGTCCTTAAAAAAAATGTATTTTATTTGATTTGATACAAAGCCAAGAAATAGAAGAGTAACCCTTAAAGTGTTTTTTTTGGGGGGGGAGAGAGAGAGAGGTTTTGTGAGTAGGTGTTAGAGGTCTGCAGAATAAAATCATTTTGAAGTGCGGTGGGTGACTACCTCTCCCCCACAATTGACACTGCCAACCACTTCTTCAGAGACAAAGAAGGTGAAAATGCAAAGAAACTTATTATTGTCCGCCACCTTATTAACTATCAAGATGAACTGCATTTATAACTTTCAGTCATGTTGGGGGCAATCCCCACCCCCAAAAAAAACCCTCCCAACTGAGGTAAAGGGCTGAGACAAAAATGCAAAAATCTTTAACATAAGATGGAGAGTAAAGAGAGAGAATTAACCTCACAATGAAATACGAAATATAATTGTGTGTGTGTGTGTGTGTGTGTGTGTGTGTGTGTAACCATGTGTCTATATATATAGTGTGTGTGTGTGTGTGTAACCATGTGTCTATATATATAGTGTGTGTGTGTGTGTAACCATGTGTCTATATATATAGTGTGTGTGTGTGTGTGTAACCATGTGTCTATATATATTGTGTGTGTGTGTGTGTAACCATGTGTCTATATATAGTGTGTGTGTGTGTAACCATGTGTCTATATATATATAGTGTGTGTGTGTGTGTGTGTAACCATGTGTCTATATATATATATAGTGTGTGTGTGTAACCATGTGTCTATATATATATATGTGTGTGTGTGTGTGTGTATGTGTCTATATATATATAGTGTGTGTGTGTGTGTAACCATGTGTCTATATATATATGTGTGTGTGTGTAACCATGTGTCTATATATATATATGTGTGTGTGTGTGTGTGTGTCTATATATATATATAGTGTGTGTGTGTGTGTGTGTGTGTAACCATGTGTCTATATATATATAGTGTGTGTGTGTGTGTGTGTGTGTAACCATGTGTCTATATATATATATATAGTGTGTGTGTGTAACCATGTGTCTATATATATATAGTGTGTGTGTGTAACCATGTGTCTATATATATATAGTGTGTGTGTGTAACCATGTGTCTATATATAGTGTGTGTGTGTGTGTAACCATGTGTCTATATATAGTGTGTGTGTGTGTGTAACCATGTGTCTATATATAGTGTGTGTGTAACCATGTGTCTATATATAGTGTGTGTGTGTGTAACCATGTGTCTATATAGTGTGTGTGTGTGTGTGTAACCACGTGTCTATATAGTGTGTGTGTAACCACGTGTCTATATAGTGTGTGTGTAACCACGTGTCTATATAGTGTGTGTGTGTAACCACGTGTCTATATAGTGTGTGTGTGTGTAACCATGTGTCTATATAGTGTGTGTGTGTGCATAACCATGTGTCTATATAGTGTGTGTGCATAACCATGTGTCTATATAGTGTGTGTGCATAACCATGTGTCTATATAGTGTGTGTAAGCATATGCAAGTATATAGTGTGTGTATGAGCATCTGCATACATGTATACAGTGCGTGTATGAGCATCTGCATGCTTGTATATAGTGCGTGTGTAAGGATGTGTATGGTGTGTGTGTGAGAGCATTCGTTAGTATGTACATGTATGTATGTATGTATGTATGTATGTATACAGTGTATGTGTTGTATATAAATACATACACAAAATGATCAACATGAACTGCATTTATAACTCTCAGTCAGGTTTGGGCAATATCCCCACCCCCTGACCTGGCCCAACATCACGAAATGGGTGGTGTAAAGGACCTGGGACCAAAATACAAAAAAAAACCCTTAACACAAGATGGAGGGTAGAGGGAGAAGAGAAACAGACTTATCCGGCAATGAAATACAAAACGACATAATCCCACTCCCCCCCTCGCTTTTTTATATTTTATTGTTGAATTCCTGAAACTTCCCACTTCTTTTTCTTGTCGTCCCTCATTAAAATGAAGTAAAAATTGGAAAAATAAATAAAGAAAATAAAAGCTAAATTGTCACAATAAGGGGAGCTCCCCACCCCTCCCCACCAACTTACACTTTTCATCACCCCCCCCCTTCTAAATTGTTTATTTTTGTTTGAGATTTGAGACAAGGGACGGAAGGCAGAAACAGGAGGGAAAAAGCCAACACTCAGGATAATTCCATAGTTTCTTCACTGACGACATTATTACCCCCCCCCTTTCGAAACAATTCATGGACCATACGGGACCAGGTGTCAGTAGGCAGATAAAAATATAAAGAAAATTGGTGAAACCCTCTAAGCCAAAAAAATTCCAAACTCTATAATGTCTACATTTTAAATAAAAAATAATTAACACTTATCAAAATATGCAAAATTACAATAACTTTAAGGCAAGCAGAATCTCTCCCAAGAAAGTGTTCCACATATACACATACACACCTCTCTCTGACATTAGCTCAATTATGCCTTATTTAAATACACATGGAGATCTACCAATCTGCAACATACTCATTAATAATACATCCACATAAAAAAAAAAAAAAAAGGTTAAAAATAATATATATATATATATATATTATTTTTATAACAAATATATTATAAAACCACTACAAAAATAGCCATTTTGTTCCATATACACCAATCATATACGTGTGTGTGTGTGTGTGTGTGTGTGTGTGTGTATATGTGTGTATATATATATATATATATATATATATATATATATATATATATATATATATATACTATGAGGAAAGCCCGGTGATGTAACAGTAAGAGATAGATCAAGTATTGACCATCATAAAGACTGAAAAATAAAATTGACAAAGATTATTGTTTAAGATTGACGGACACGCATGTCTTTTTTTTTTTTTTGAATTACCGATTGAATAGAATTTTATTATAAACAATTGGCCTGTAAATGGAATTTTTAAAGCATTCTGAATGTAAAAATAAAGAAAAAAGTGTGCAAGACAATAAGAAACACTACCTGCTAAAAAAAAAAAAAAAAAAAAAAAAGTGAAGTTTTGTTGGAATTGGTTGAAAAATGTAGGAGATTCGATCCCATATATAAACGAACACACATACACAACCTGGGTTTTATAAGTATAACTCGATATGAGTTGCCCCCCTTTCATTCCAGTGACAGAATCCTATTTTCAAATTGATTTGGTGCAAAAACAATTGTGTTTTTCCAATTTTTGGCGCTGTCAGAACTACCGCAAGGTAATTTTACACAGTCCTGTGAAGTTTTGTTGAAATCGGTTGAAAAAATTTAAGAAATCCGATCCAATATATAAACGTACAGACACACACAACCTGGGTTTTATAATAAGTATGATTATATATATATAGTTGTATCTTCAATGAAGGTTACATACAGACAAAAGGTGATACTCATTAATAATACATCCACAAAAAAAAAAAAAACAAACGTTAAAAATAATGGATATATATATATATATATATATATATATTTTATAGTTTTAGAGTATGGTACATTTATAGGTCAAAGTGGTCAATATAAGGGATAGTGTGTATGTAAATATCCAAGTGGACCTTGAAGTCAACACCTTGAAGACTGTCACCTCCGGGTGTAGGTTTCGGTGTCCACTTTGACTACATATATCTCCAAATATACTTTATAACATTTTTTTTTTCTACTCTTTCCTGACCACGATACCCCAGAAAATCATCTGAAACTTCGAAGGGAGATGTCACATCATCTCAAGTTTAAAGCCATAAGTTAAAAAAAAAAAAAAAAAAAAAAAAACTAAATGCATTAAAATATCAAGCTCTCTAAAGTGAAGAGAAAACTTGAACAGAGTGACATTAGTGCTGATGATTACTGGAGGACCTGGAATGGTTATTAAAAGTAATCTGAGAAGTAAATGAAACCATCAAGAGGAATATATTGCAAACCAAAGCTTGAGCAGCAAGAAGACTGTTGGATGATGGAGGCAAGACTTGCTGTCACTTTATCTCCCGTGACAGTTAAACTGCTATCGGGAAGAAAGAATCTCTTCAAGATGACATTCAAGATCACGACTTTTGAGTTATGGGATCAATATGCATTAGGGATATTTGTGACCTTGTGCCAAAACTGAACGATAAGAATTTTGCAACAGAACAAGTAACCTCCCATGCTCATCTTATAGTAGTAGGCACCTGTTTTTATCTTGTGATATAATGACAGTACAAAGTTCTGTCAAAATTCAGTCCTTCAGTGATGAGACGGGTGTAACCACTCCACAGTGCACACCTGGTAGATAGCATATGAGAACAATGCGCTGCACAGGTGACATGGCTATGGTCTCAGCTGTACAGGCAAAATCCAGAGGGATACAGGGCATTATGTTTTTGGCCGACATGTCGGCAGGAATTGCTGGAAGTTAGTATTGACAGTCAACCATGTTCATGGCTCCACTCCAGATTTTCTATCTGGGTTTACTTTGGTTTCTTTTTTTCATACCTGGAAGGCAAATGAGGTCTAAAAATAAGGGCTTCCATTGCGCGGGATGAGCAACTTGTTTGGGCTGATCAACTCCATCCACCCAAAGCAGCTGGTTATAAGATGCCAGTACTTCCCCTTAGTGTCAAATTTAATTGTCAAAGGCGATTTGAGATACATGCCATAGGAACATTTTATAGACAGTAGAAGCTCGTCCCCACTACCACCTTTTCATATATATATATATATATATATATATATATATATATATATACACACACACACTGGTGTAATGGTCATCAGTGCAGAAATTGGAATAGCAGAATTCAAATTCCAGTCAATTCTTTCATTCACTTTGCACTAATACTATTAGAAAAGGAATGAATCTATTTTTCCTCCTGCTTGGTATTAAACAGTTGGGCAAACTGAAGTCTCTAGCCTTGGCTAGTAGCCAGTCTAGGAGAAACAGCTTTGAATTTAAACCTGAAAAGGGTCATTTGGTGATTTTGTGGCACCATGTGTAACATTTCTTTTATCAGTTCTGAAAAAACTGTGGCTGGTCAGACACGAAAGTATCTTCACCATTATAACCAAACCATCTTTATGGGTAGTTTGGTGGTTGAATTACAAACTGAGTTATCATACGTTGCAATCAATGAGATTATATATATTTTAAGCATTTCACCCCAAGTGGGAATGCCACTAGTACACAAGGAGTTACAGAGAGTGAACATAAAAGACAAGTTATAGGAGTTGAGGAAAGGATAAGAAGAAGAACAAGGATCAAGCCATCAGAAAATGACAATTGACATTACATTTAAATTTCTGCA
>CAHIKZ030000358.1:760000-775000 GCA_903632075.3 Acanthosepion pharaonis | reverse complement strand
GAATTAAATTTTGTCTGGCTAATGTAAATTTATCTTTAGAAATAAACTTCTTACAAACAACAAAACCAGGTGACTGGTAAATTATGTCAAAGTAAAGGATTTTTGAAGTTACCAATTCTCATTCAACTTTCTCTCTCTCAAATGTGTGGGTGCATGCACACACACACACACATATATATATATATATATATATATATATATTATAAATTAATTGATTTAAAAATATGGTTTTTTTTTTGCTACACAGTTCCAACCATGTTTCAAAAAATAGAAGCTAAAACCCCGAATTTAATTTTGCAATTAAATTAAAAGCATTAGAACACCAGATTTATATCTTACATTCTTTCTTTTTTTTTATATATATATATATATATATATATATATATATATATATATATATATATATATATATGTGTGTGTGTGTGTATGTAGGTATGCTAATGTATATAGATATCTATAGATACGCGTGTGCACAAGGTGTGTGTGTGTGTGTGTGTGTGAGAGCATGCACATTATACATATATATTTATATGATAGGAGATACAAATAGCAAACGTTTAAAATTAACGTGTTTTGATTTTATTTTAACGTCAGAGATTTGCGGCAATGAATTACGGAAGAGAAAATTAAACTGGGATCAAATATGTATTTTGAATCCGATAGAATCTTAGCATGAAGAACAAATACTAAACATTTACAAAACTGACATTTTACTTTTAATCAAGCCACAGAAATGTTTGGAAAATTTATTTTTGAGGAAATGAATTCCTCTAAAATTTCTGATGGGACTGAAATAAAAGAGAAATGTTAAATTTATAAACATTTCCTATGTGTTCTTCAGCATATCATTTGGTAGGATTCTAATGTGTGTGGTTGCATATTAGATAAATATTATACACGTATTATGATTCTCGATAGCTTTGAGATGTTTCGCCAAACTAAAACCTACAAAAAATGAAATTCTTTCTCTTCAGTTGAAAATTTATAAAATGTGAAAAACTGCAAAATTTAGACAGATTAAATCACACATTTTGCTATGTGTTTATATATATATATATATATATATATATATATATATATATATATATATATATATAAGTAAGAACAGTAAGATATTTTAAATCAATTAATTTATAATATATATTATATTATATATAATAAAAGGTAATAAATCCATGGATCCTAGTAATATGATATTACCATTGATCCACAAAGAGAGCCCAATGTATTTAATATTACAGAGCAAATAATTAGTACATAATAAAATTCAAAATTGCCTCATATGGGTAATAGGCTTATTTCAACTAATGAAAAATTTGTCAGTCTTATTCAACCCCGGTATAGACTAAGTTCATGTCGGAATTTTTTTTTTTTGTTAACAGTTAAATTTCTAATTCAACACAAACTCAGTCCATATACCAGGTTGAATAAGAAAGTTTGTCAGCTGAAACAACATATTCCCCATATAAGGTAATTTTGTATATATATATATATATATATATATATATATATATATATATATATATATATATATATATATATATATATATATATATGCATGCACACGCGCTTTCATGGCACTTGATTCTACATTTAAATGATAACTAACATTTTTAGACATTTAAAACAACATGCCTGACCACATACTCAATTCCGGAAAATGCTTGTTGACAACACAACTATACTTAAACATAAAAACAAACAAAAATTAAAAATTCTCGAAGCTATATACATAAAACAGTTGAAACCTAAGCTGAACAAAATAAACTATGAAATCTCCACAAATATCCTTAAATGGCTATAATTGAATACTTCTCGTTTTTCACTCTTGCGTGGTCATGTGTGACATCATGAGCTGCGACGCGATTTTTGCTTCCGCGTCTCGTATATACGAGTTTGTCGTTACTTTGAAATTTTTCATGCAGCAAGGGCAGACTATCATTGTTTTGTCAGTTGTTGCTTGATTTATTGAAATTGTCACTTGATAATGGCTTGTGTCAGCTGAAAGCTTAGATTGGATTTAAACATGTATCTATATGGTGTTTTCCTTTCGTCTTTCAACAATAACGTGATTAAGCTTATCGGACAATATGAAAGGAACTTACTTAAAATAAACAGACAAAACTTGTCTATATTATTTAAAGAAACATTCATATATATATATATATATATATATATATATATATGTGTGTGTGTGGGTCAGGTTCCAGGATTGATTTTTCAGGAAGGTAACTTCTTTTCATTGGTCTATAGAGACAATGCCAGTATGCAGTGCCTTTGGAATGGGGGCCTGAAAACTGTAACATGGGTTGTTCAAACCTTACTAGCAAAAATTGACAGGATGGGATGTTTCAGAAGCCCTCAATATAATGCATGTCATTTATTTGGTTACTTTCAGCATCCTCACTAGTGTTTGGGAGATGGACCCTCTAGCAATCACTCCATCCACTTGTCAGGGGATATTTTGTCCAGTATTCAGGAACCTTAATTTTTATTCTTGGGTTTAATAAGTAATAATGAAAGACATTTCACTGAAACTAACCCAGTAGAATTAGTAGTATAAAATAACCTATTTAGTAATTTTTTTTTTTTTTTTTTTTTTTTAATTTCATTTAGTGTCCCAAAGCTGCTTAAGCCACACTGATGTCAATAGAGGGGTTGCTTAAAATTTAATACAATTTTTTAGTACAGTTGCTTATTGTTTTTTAAAAAATCGTGTATATGAATATACATGTCAATGGTAAATTTAAATTTATAATTTTGGAACAACAAAAGATCAACTGAGAACAAAATTGAATGCTTATGACAAAGTACCTATACAAGTCATATGGTCAGTGGAACAGTTTTCGTCATGGAAAATATAATCAAGCAAACAAAATTCAAATACCAGTGAGGCAGATTGCATTCACGTTTACACCAAAGGCCTTCCCTCTAGCTTTGAATTAAATAGCACGGTTAACTGTACTCTAAATCCCCTGAGTGGAAGCTAGTCTAGTGGGGAAACTGAATTGAAAATAGTGGATATGGCAACGAGAAACCACTCCACTATCTTTCTCAAGAAGATATGGCAACAATAATAAAGAAATTGAAATTGGTAAGAGGGATAAATATGGCATACGTCAAGTGCTTATCAGATCGAGACCCTTCTATATATGGATTATATAAATTGTGTGTAACGCCTTTCCAAAGAGGGAATAAATTCTGCACATAGATCCTGGGCTGAAGTCTTGACCAATATGTAAGTAATCCTCACATTTTTTTTATCAATAATACAAGTGCCAGATATACAGCCCAGGGGTCCCCAAGACAAGAGGGTTCCCAGTTAACTTTGATCCTCAAAAAATTAAACGCAATGCCAATCACTATCTACCGTCTTAATTTTTTTTTTTTTTGTTCTTAATGTTTTCTTTTTCTAATTCTCTAACACTCTATAACTGCATGCATCTTAGTGGCTTTATTGCTTTTCTTGTGAAATAATAAAAACATTTTTAGAGCATCATTTAAAATATACCTTTTTAAAAAAAAAAAAAAAAAAAAAAAAATATAGACTCTGGGTACATGCATAATAAACAGGTCTCCAAATTCTATTAGCTCAGGGAACTAATTTGGACCTAGGTAATATTCTCGTATTTCTACTAATATGTAAACAAAACACACACATGTCCACACATCTTTATTACAGACTTGTGGTTTGCAAGCTAACAGCTAAACATTTCAAAGTTGGCACTTTTGTAAACTTTTTTTGATATATGGAAAAAACATTAAAAAGAATTTGGTTGATTGACAAAAGAGGAATAGATTTCCTGCATTCCTGAAAGCAAAGCAAATTCCAATCAGTTAATATACATTATCTTTTTTTTTGTTAGGTTTTCTTGAAACATTCAAGTTGTTCTGTAGCCATCTATCAAAAACAAAGTAGTCATATGAAAAGAATCCCCAGCTATTTCTCCAAATCGACAGTGTTAACTTTCCTAATATGTAATGACAAAGATTTTGTATCTTGCCTTGCGTGCCAACCAATCTAAGAGAAAGAAAAATACCTTGCCCCCATGGTTTGGAGTTCAATGAGAAACTAATATTTCTCCAAGAAGTCAAAGCAATTCACTGGCTATAATGTGTGTGTGAACAAATACAGTTTTAGGTATGTTATATTTATGGGACAAAGTGTTCACTATCAGTAATATAGTGTATGTAAATATAAAAGTGAACATTGAAGTCAACACTCAGAGGTGACAGACTGTTTCATGCTAAACACAATCACCAGGTCACATGCATTGTTTTTCTCTACTATATATATATATATATATATATATATATATATGCATCTCACAGCATATGGCCTGATGATTGCATTTGGCATGAAACAGTGCCACCTCAGTGTTGACTTCAATGTTCTCTATATATGCGTTTTATATATATATATATATATATATATATAAGATCAATACAAAGTTGCAATTTTATTTCAACACTGGTGGCGTTTTACCAAGCGATGATGTTGAATCAAAATTGCAACTTTGTAGTGTTCTAATAGCATGTATATGTTATCAATCAGAATAAATATTAGCCCTACTTAATATTGAGCACTCTTTTAAGAGCAGTGTTTTTGGTTATTTGAATTTTATAACATGTGTACCACCCTTGTGGTGTGTGTATATATATATATATATATATATATATATATATATATATATACACACACGACTCTCCCGTCAATTCAATGTATGAGGGTCAAGCAGATCAGTTCCTAGGAACTGACAGCCCAACACCAGCACATGAGATTTGATTATAGTGGTGAAGGTTTTGTGCAGAACCATCCATACTTTTTGAAGGGCCGAATACAGAGACCTGGTGCACTATATGCTACAGGGTCCCCAAACGTGCATCCACAGGTTTTGAATTCAGAGTTGCCCTTCTAGACCAGTTGCCATTCAAGGCTATAGAACCCAGTTTTTTGAGCTATTTACCCATAGCTGGAGTGAAAACAGGATTCATACTTTTCCCAAGAATATTAGCACATAAGTGAAATTAACGGATTCGAGTGGAATTCAAACTTGGCTCACCGATTCCTCAATCCAATTCGCTATCCATTACTCCACCATGCCTCATCTGTGTGTGCATAAATATATAAAAATATACATATACACACATTATATATATATATATATATATATATATATATATATATATAAAAAGTCTGTTGATGATACCTGTTCCACCAAATGAGAAGAACGAGAATTGAATAAGTCACTGGTTGATGACACAATGTTACCGTTCATGGTGGCTAAGACCGAACTGAGATGTACATTGCTGCCCACCAAGTTGGACACTGAATATTGATATCTGGAGGTGGCATATACCATATATACACTTGTGTATCATGTGACCTTCAAAGACCTAATGTCGAAGCTAATATGACTACAGTAAATGGATATATAGTTTGGCCAACGGCATAGCCAGGGTCAGCAGTACATATGCTAATTTTATATCTAGTATGATGTGACCCTCTTAAAATTAGCTTCAAAATTAGGTCTTCAAAAGTTGCACATGTGAATATATATGAGATCATATATTTATATCTCATTGAATACGACAGGAACATATATTTTAGGTTTAATAACATTAGTAAAAACCTTGTTTTCAACATAGGACATAATAATTGGAGAAGCACGGCTCAGGAGGATTTCCCATGCTTACTCCATCAATATGTTTTTGGATTTCTTTATTTATATGCTGGGTTTTATTCTTAGGTTTTGTTATTTGTTGTAAAACAAGATTTTTCCTGAAAGTTAAAATAGTGTCGCTTTCCTTGTGGGCTGCCATGTCATGCAATTTAAAATTTGTGTATTTAGGCAGCAATCCTTCTTTCATGCCCATTTCATTGAATATGACAGGAATATATATTTTAATATTAATAACTTTAGCAAAAACCTTGTTTTCAACATAGGACATATAATAATTAAAGAAGAACTAAACCTAACATAAATAATGAAATACAAAAAACATTGATGAAATAAGTATGGGAAACCCTCTTGGGCCATGCTTCTCCAATTATTATATGTCCTATGTTGAAAACAAGGTTTTTACTAAAGTTATTAATATTAAAATATATGTTCCTGTCATATTCAATGAAATGTGCATGAAAGAAGGATTGCTGCCTAAATACACAAATTTTATATATATATATATATATATATATATATATATGCACATTTTTTGAACAAGTTGGATGCTACACTGTAATCTGGTTAATCGGGTCTCCTTTAATGTGGAATAAATCTTTAACTTATAAACTTAATAAATATACACTAAGGGATTAACCCTATCTAACTTTACCTTAGGTTAAAGTACATTTATATCTGGCTAAATCTTAAATACATCTAAGATATAAAAAGTTTAGGACTCTAGGTATATAACCTTAAAAAATATGTTTCTCTGGATATAATTAAGAACCATTTAAGTCAAATTTCTTAGGTATTTTAATTTAAATTTCTTGGTTACAGCTTATGAAAATTTTTTTTTACTAATTTTGAAATCTTTAAAATCTTCTCTTAATATTATTTACAAACAATTTGTCGAATGAAATATATCAACCCTGAATTATGCCTGATGACAAACACACAGGATTGTTTCAGATTCACACTTTAAGCTATTCCACCATCTTCAAATGACATACTGAGGTCAGTATATCAAAATAGGTCAACACAGTCTGCCTTCCCCCCACTCTCTAAATAAGATAGCAATATCTTATTTTAACCTGGAATATTTTTTTTCCATTTAATTTGTGATTTGTTTGTAGGTCTTTAAGATTGAGAGCTGCTTTTTTTTTTTTTTTTTAAGAGGTCTCATGAAATAAAAATTATTACCTATGGGATTTCAAGTGTTTCATATTCTTTAATACTTTTGCTCTGTCTTTTGACAGAGCTCTCTATGAATCTATATTCTCCTAGAAATTCCATACAGATTACCATATTGTGGCATTACTTAAGTGTGAGAGTGTATTAAGAATAAAAAAAAATTAAATATTCAACTTATCTTCAACTTTGAGTTTCTTGTATCCACTTATAAGAGGGTCTGATAGTCAAATTGGATTCATCTACAGAAATAATATCTTAAAAGGCCTTAATTTTCCCTTAAAAAAAAAAAAAAAAAAAAATAAAAAAAATAAATAAATAATATGATTATAATTTTGTCCTTGGCTCATACGTATTACTTGTGTTTGAAAATAGATGCCCCCCACTCATTTTTAGTCTAAATAGGGCCTAGTAAAGTAAATAAAAACAGGGTGCCCATTTCAAACAAGCAAAAGTAATGTTTGAAGTACAAAAAAAAAAAAAAAAACAAAACAAAAACAACCTGTATACATCCAAAAGGAATATATATATATATATATATATATATATATATATATAAAAATGGCGAAGGACTTGAATTTAGATATTTCTATTTATCTTGAAATGTGAAAATATTAGGATCAAATTATAAGAGCTAATTTTGATTTAATAAACTTAGCAAGAAAGATTTTTTTTTCTGGCAATTTATAGGAAACAAAAAACAATGCTTTTTTAAAAAAAAAAAAAAAAAAAACTCATAAAATTTGATTTGATTTTCCATTTAATAATTTTTAAAACTTTAATATTTCTAATTTTTGTTACAATCTGTACTAATCAGATAAATAAATCAGGTTATTTGTATTTTTATTGAAAAATCACTATTTCCCAAGTACTCGCCATCTTTCTGGAAAATCTGGGGAAATAAAAGCAATTTTCACTGTTAAAGTGCATTTCTTGTCTCATTTGATTGTAATATACAGAAAAATATTTGTGAATATGAAAAGATTATGATAAAAATAAGCAAACACAATGTTTGTAACTTATTCGATCAGACATGCCTAAAATAGAATTTGCTACACACACACATTTTTACAGTAGTGTTTTTCTTTTTTAGCTCTATCCACCCCACCCACCAACTTATTCATTTGTACTATTGACTGATTTCTTAAAATTATTGATGAAAATAAATGGTGTTTGGGGGGAGGGGAATCAATCCAATATTACTGATTAAAAAAATGAATAATTTTGCAATGATTCTGTAACAATGGTGGGGAAAAAAAGAAAAGAAAAAAAAGTTGAGTCTTCAGCCCTGAATGTTATTAGTAAATAAACATGAATTGTCTGCTAACCATAGTAGTTAAGTACCAGTCTTAAGGGGGTGGAGGTGACATGCTTTTGCTTCTGGGGTTCCTAGCCTTTAATGACAGAGTAATGGACAAGACACACCCCGAAAGCAATGTTTCTTAAATACTAGATATGTTTGTGTCAGGAGCTGGCAGGGGCGGGTGAACAGTCAACCATTTTTTTTTTTTTTTTTTATAGTCCACTAATAAGTTTCCTCAACCACTTAGCCCATTTCTTCCTCTTTGCTTGTTACTATTTCCTTTTCAGATTCAAATTCTTAAGTTGATGAGAAACAAGTAAAAATATATTCTTGCAAAGGGAAGACACTTTAAGTTGAGTCAGAAATAACCATACTCCATGGAGAAACAGCAAAGTGGGGAGAGAGGGGATCTGTCTCCCTCTCTCTCACACACACTTTATATATATATATATATATATATATATATATATATATATATATATATATACACACACAATAGAGAGACCTCTGTCTTTGATACAAAAGTTTTATTTAAAGAAAAATAGTTCCCCCAAAAGTGTGTGTGTGGGGGGGGGAACATTTCTTCAAGGTTTACCTATTGTCCTGTTCACACTCCTCCCCAGACTTTCGAACAGGAATAGAGATTTATCCCTTGTTCTCTGTTTAGGATTGAGTTTCTAGTTCCTTTTGAAAGTCTTCATTTTCTTTCAGTACCATTATCGCCATGCTTGGGGTGAATTGTTTGATAAAAAAAAAAAAAAAAAAAAAAAAAGTGTCCCAAGAGGCACTCCCAGAAAGACTAAAACCAAAATTCAAAGTGATGCTGTTGACTTCCAACTTGGTAGTGACTAACAGCCTACATTTGGGTCAGTAATTGGCTTTATACTCACAGGCATGAAAAAAAATTTCCCTGAACTCCAGTATCAATCATTGGAGTTTTGTTTCTGACAAAGTAATTATATCCACAATCATCATCGATACAGAACTTCACCATTCTATCTATGATGAACAAAAAAGTTGTCAACCATAATGACTAATTGTGTGTGTGTGTGTATATATATATATATATATATATATATATATAATTATTTATTTAAAAAAATAAGTTCTTCTTTCCTATTTTCTATATATTTTTCACACACACGTGTGTGTGTGTGTGTATATATATATATATATATATATATATATATATATATATATATGCACACAAAAAAAGGTATACATGAGTTTTAAAATGAATTTTAAAATGAAGTTTTTCTTGAAGCTTTCATTTTAGCCTTTAATTGAAAGCTAAAGGATTTAAAATTTGCTATTTCCAGAAAGCAAAATACTCTGGTGTATTTCAGGCATAAATTATATTGATCAGAATAGTTTTTTTTTTTTTTTTTTTTAATTAAAAAAAAAAAATCAATCAAAACAGCCATTTTGTCAACAAAAGTTAATTCTTGGTTTTAAAAATCTTACAAAATAAAATATATTTCCAATTGATAGCCAAATGTGTTCAGAGTTAAGTGTGATCAAGCAGATGATAAAGTTTTTTTTTTTTTGCTGTAAGGGGGACAACTCTTAAAACACGTGATCTTTAAATGCTAGATTTATCGATTTGTACATCCATACTTCATAAATTCTGCACATAATCACACATACAAAAAAACAAATTAAAATTCTTTTAAAAATATTCAGTGCCGACAGCTCCGAATATTTTATGGTGCTGTACAATTACTGAATATAGTTTTATTTAATGACAATATTTCCTACTAATTATCACATTTAAAATGAATTTTAAAATTTAAAAACTTGATAAATTATTCAAATTATATGAAAAAGATCTTGTAAAACTTCAATTTTGTTTGAAATTTTTCTTTTCTTCAGACAATATTGTATTTAATATATATTATTTTTAAAAGCACTTAAAAGGTTCTCTAATTAAATAAAGTCTTAGTTATATTGCATCTTATTTTTCAATTCAGAACAGCTTTTCAGTAAGACCAGGTCTAATTTTGCAAAGGAAAAAAAAAAAAAAAAAAATTTTGGCAATTTAAATTCTTAAAAGAATTCTGCTTTTACACTGATATAGTAACTAAAAATTATCACATTGAATTTCTCAAATTTTCATAAAAATTAAGTAAGGGGCTGAAATGTAAAAAAAAAAAAAAAAAAAATTTTTTTCCAAAATTTTCTAATGAAAAAAAAATTAAATTAATTTGTGAATAAGTCTTGAAAATTTCATTAAAATCCCACAATTATTTGATTTTTGCAAGAATTTCTGAATTACATCCATCACAAAAAAAAGGTGGGGACAAAAATTTGCTAGTCTATAATTTAGTACAACTGTGGATGCAACAAAAAAAAAAAAAAAAAAAAAAAAAGTTTTAGTAATAAAAATTTCGAATGTTCTGTAAAGGAGTCAAAAATTTCATTAAGTATTCAAAAAAATACTTTGATCCTTCCTCTAATTAATAACAACGATTTTGACGATAAAACTATGTTTTCATTCACAGTTTGAAGCATATTTTCATCATAGTATGCTGATTTTTTTTTTTTAGTATTTTTGGTGAGGTATCTATACTAATGTTGATGATGGTGGCAGATCTAAATATAAACACTTTTGAAAGATGCTATTAAATACTTTGCATCCATATTAGTCAAATTTATTTTTTATGGTGATTCACTATGTTTTAATTTTACCTTTTCAGAAACTTCTCCAAGTTTTGACAATCTTAAGAAAAACAAAAAAAAACTCAATCTGACAAGTCAAAAGGTCATGTTTTGATTTTATTTGAATTTTATCTCGCCCACTCCCCCCAAAAAATTCTAGTTAAAACTGGAGTTCATCTTTGAGTTTTTCTATGGTAAATATTTTAGTTTCATTTTTCCTTAAAAAGTAATTTATAAGACAGGCAGCCTCCACCCCACCCATCATATTTCTCTCACCTTTAACCTAGGTAAGCTAAATTTTGGCTTGATTTATACCATCTAAGAAAAGAAATGAAATGAAATGTTTCTATCTAAAAGGTGCAAAGCATAAGTCAGTTTTTTTTTTTTTTAATCCCATTCTTTGAGATTTGGTTAGCTCAAAGAGTGGAATAAAAAACCCAAAGAAATAAATATTAATTCAAAGACAGTGTTGTATATTCCAAACACCATTAAAGTCTAACAACATTATAAAAAAAAAAAAAAAAAAAAAAAAACACATTAGCTCCTCATTGGTATTTGTATTATGAATTAAGCATCAACCATTTTTATTATTAATTTAGCTATTATTAATTTTAATAAACACAGCAACAACTGTTGGGGGGGGCAATTTTCTGTATGAGTGAAGATGCAAATTCAAAAAGAATTTTAAGCTGTTTTCAATAAAAATGAAAGAAAGAGAGAGATAGAGAAAAGTGGATGAAGACCAATAAAAAAAAAAAAAAAAAAAAAAAAAGAAGAGAGAAGCAAAATAAAATCTTTTTGTCCATCTTAACAGCATTCATTCTAAGGTGAAGTTTTCCTTTCTCTTCTCCCCGTTACTGCCAACCAGCCAGTTACCCCAACCAATTTTGCATTTCTACCACAGTAGGCAGTTAGGGCCAGACCTAAGAAGCAATCTTTGCATTCTAATTAGTTACTTTCGTACTGCCTCAACTTCCCACCCAGTACCTGTCTCAACTCATTTTTTTTTTTTTTTTTTTTTTTTTTTTTATTTATTTTAAACACAGCCCTGGAGGTGAGGGACATTGCAGAGAGACAATGACAATATCACCTCCTCCACGTTAGCAGCCACAACACCATCAGCATTATCATTGTGGGAGTAAAATGCTTTGCTTAATAAAAAAAAATAAAATAAAATAAAAATAAAAATATATATAAATAAATGGTGGTGGGGTAGGTGGTTTCATACACCTCTCCCTCAAGCTTGGCTCAGCCAGTGTGGCCCCTATAACTCTCAGTTGAAGTGCAGGAAATATCAGAAGTGTATAGTGACACTAATGATTGGCTTGACTTGCCCACCAGGGCTTGAGAAAGTAAGAGAGGGCGGGAGAGAACAGCCGGGGTAGAGTTGGCTTTTTACACATAGGAGGCTGAAGATACGACCAAATATTAAGCTGCTGATAATAATAATAATTATTATTATTAATAATAAGTTTTCATTTTCCTGTAATCATTTATATAAATCGTTGTATCTATTGAAACTGAATTGAAAAATGATACTTTCTAGGTTCAACAAGCAAATATCTTATCAAAAGTTAAAAGACCCCTATTTTTTTTCTCTTCTTACTGGCAGAGAAATCAATTTTTAAGAAAACAAATGGGTCATACTAGCCCATTTTAAAAACCTTCAAAACATGACACTCAAAAAGTGATAACCGTTTATATTTTTTTTTTTACCTTTCTTCCTTTTGTGGGTATGCCAATAAACTGTAAATTATTTCCAACTTAAATACACCAATAAAATTTCATTTCCTTTTCGTAATAACATAAATAAAAAAAATTATTAATCTTACAACAGTCCAGATCATTAATGCTTTACAAGCCATAAAAGCTAATTATTTTTATGACTTTATATTAGGAAATGCTGAAATTTTAAACTGAATTTCAACCTTTATCAAAGTTCCATCTAAAATGGGTAGTTAGAGGAATTCATTTGTTTCCCAGCCCTCAATGCTATTTCAATTAATTATAGCCGATAATAAAATTGTCAGAAAAAAGTCAATTTTGGATAGGAAAAAATAAAGTGACAGTTTATAATATTCGTAATAAAGTTATATATTTCTATCAGGTTCTCTACGAAATTTCTGTGTCAGCTCTGTTTGCAACAAAGTCATAGTAAATCAATCCAACATCTAAAAGATGTTTTTAACATTGCTACAGTCACATATTTGATATATTTCATAGTTAGAGAGTCCTGGTATCCCATAAGAATACTCGACTTTATGTGAAGAAAGTTTCAATTTGACATTAAAACTTGAAATAAAAGTTTCTTGAATTTTCAGTTTATTTATAAAACTTTTTGTCCACATTTGGGACAAGAGGCTTGGATTTTGTCTGCCTGTTTGTTTACCTTGACACCCCCCATCTACTTTTTTTTTCTTCTGAATTTGAACTAATAAAGAAAACATTTTTACTGTTGTGTTTTAATTTTTTTTTTTTTTGTAACTATTCTTCCTCTGCAGATTTTTTTCCCCTTAAATTTGAGAAAAAAAAAAAAAAAAAAAAAAAAAAAAAACAACAATTGTTAAAATCCTGCACCAACTATCTAATTTATCAAAGGGACATAAATAAATTCTAGGGAGGCAACCCCCACTAACAAGCATCTTATATTGAAACTAAACATGACGATGAAATGACAAGCACACAAAAATGCAGTTTTTTTTTATGCCTTCTTATCTTAGTTTACAATCAAAGTTCCAAAGTCTGATTGGCAAATTTGACCACACCCACCATATTCACCTGATTTAGTGCATCATTTACTAAGTCTGCAAGTTGTTTTGTTCAACAACAATATGGATTTGCAAACGTGGCTAGAATTCAATTCAAGACCAGTGATTTCAACTTGTCAAGATGCTGACAAGCTGGTGGAACTTTGGCAAGAAGTCATGAACAATGAAGAAGAATATATTGACAGATTTATTAAAATTGTTGATGAATAATAGAATTAAAATAGTCAGAAAAATAAACTCATTTTTTCTGATGACCCAATAAACTTATCAATGTTAAAAAAAAAAAAAAAAAAAAAAAAGAAAAAAGAGAAAGAAAAAAAGTTGTTGAAATCTGTACACAATTCACACCTTGTCCCTGGGTATAGGTAAATAGATTAATTGGAGCCCTTACAGAGTGAAACATGAGTTTCAGATACCTTGAAGAGCCCTGCAAGGAATCTGCTTTGGGAAGAGGGCATGTAGTAAGATCTATCATACCCCAGAGTGTGGTCTTGTACTGCATTAAGACCGTTTTTATATCTAGATCTAAACCTACTAAAAGAAATAAAAATCCTGCACAAATTGTCGAACTGAGGATATCTTGGCTGCCTGTTTTGTTATTTTTTTATTAAAAAAAAAACCAAAAAAAAAAAAAAAAAAAAAAAAAAAAAAAAAAAAAAAACAAAAACCAAACCAAACTGTGAAAAATCCTGCACCAATAATCTAATTTATCACAGGGACATAAATAAATCCCAGGGAGCCACCCCAACGAGCATCTCATATTGAAACTAAATTCCATGATAATTGTTCTGATGAGTTTTCCTCTTTGGTACCTTCAGTTCAGTGAATACTTAGAGTTTAAACAGACACTATTCTCAATGTGACAATTCCCTAGCTACAGCAGAATAAATTTGGTCCTATAGCCTTGGTTGACAACCAGTCTAATGCAGAAAGTAATGGCAGTCGACTGTGTGAATTCTTCTGCCATGTTAATTATGAATCGAAAACGAGGCTGATCACCCAAGCATGAATCACTCATCCATGACACCTAAGGGAGGAAGGTTGAATTACATATGGCTACATCAGTATAGAAACGGGGGTGGATGGGTGGCTGTCTCAATTCGTCAAGAAGTAGCGAAACAGAAAAAAACGATGAGATTCAGGATTTAGAATTAATTTAAAACCTATGAACTAGAAATAAAAATATTTTGATTTCCACCGAAAAGACGGTAAGACCCCCCCCCCCACGCTCCCGATTGAAATGGAAATAAACTCTAAATTAACCAAATTAAGAGTTTGAGGGAGAAAAATAAATCCATTTTCAGTGGCTTTTGGAAAGTGAAATGTATATTTCATCATATGCTGACGACAGAAATAAAAAAGTGTGTGTGTGAGTTTTAGTGTAAGATAGGGGGCAGGCAAAAGTTGTCTTGGTGGG
>CAHIKZ030000358.1:747500-755000 GCA_903632075.3 Acanthosepion pharaonis | reverse complement strand
GTGAAACGAATGACAAAAGACAGGGAAAATGCGGTTCCAGCTTTTAACATCTCCGTGGAGAACTGAATTACAATCACGATAAGACAATTACTTAAAGAGACACCCGAGAACATTGGCTTCAACCCTGAGATCCCGGGAAAGAAATACACACACATACGACCTACCCAAAAAGAAGGCAATGCAGCCCATCCCTATAATCACTCATTCAGATCAGAATTGTGACAGGAAAAACACAAAGAAATTGTTAAGCTTTAAAAATGTATTTTTCTAATAGCTAATGCGAAAGTAACATTAGGAATTTGGTTCTTGATGCCAGGGAAAACACCAAAAAATGCAGCTATTCAGGAATTCCCAATGGAAAGCGCCTTATTCTAATAACGTAATAGATAATAGAGTAATGGAAAAAAAAACAAAAACAAAAAACAAACAGAATTTTGTTAATGTCATATCTCTTCAAAACTTCAACGATCATGGATCTCCAGTTTCCTCGTTATCTGTGATTTTAAATTGAGTCGTCCTTTTAGATTGATTTAATGGTCATAACCAATTCTGTTATTTAACCAAGATCCAGGATCTTCCTGAAATGCACGTGTGCGAAAATTAATGCAACAGATAAAACCGGAATTTCAACTGATCGCCGGTAACCTGTTACGGTACCAGCGTACCCATAGAAATTAGGAAAATAAAAAAAAAAAAGTATTTACTTCCGTAATTTTTAAAATTAAAAGTAGTTTGTGACACCCATAGCGTAAAAAACAAAACAAAAAAAAAACGAAAAAACAAAACAAAAAAGAAAGAAAAAAAAAAAAAAAAAAACAACAAAAAAAAAAAAAAAAAAAAACAACAAAAAAAAAAAAAGAAACAACAACAAAAAAAAAAAAAGAAAGAAAAAAAAAGAAAGAGAAACAAATGCGTATCTAAGATGTTATAACGTTTCCAATCAGGGTTCAAAAGGTTAAACAAATATAGCGTCCTCCCTTAACAATCCTGAGCACTTACGGCCTCTTCGAGAGTTCGTAGCGCCTACCGGGGGGGTCGTCTTATCTTCCACGTTGCAAGTAAGTGGTGTACGGGGTCCGAGTAAACATTGGCTTTTCAGACACCAACATTATTAAAAAATATTTCCTGTATCATAATGTGATGAACCCTTGTTAAAAAAAAAAAAAAAAAAAAAAAAAAAAAAAAAATAATGAAGAAAAAATAAAAAATTTAATGAAGAAAAAATAAAAAAATTTAATGAAGAAAAAAAAAAATTAATAAAAAAAAAAAAATTAAATCACCCCAACACAAAATTTCTAAAAATTTTAAGTATAATAGTAATATGACTTACTGGACCCTTCTACAATTTGTTTTTGTTTATTTGTAAGTTTGTATGTTTTGCTACAGCTATAAACTGTTAAATGCGTTAAAAATACATAAGTTACTTATGTATGGATAGTACTTATGATAAGTACTATCCAATTACATCATTAGCAAATTGAAAAATAATGTTTCTGAAATATTTTAATTTCTTATTTGGCGAAATCAAATTTTCGGTGACCTTTTTCAAGAGCTAAAACAAATTAATGCATTTTTCGTTACTTTTGAACAAAAGTTCATCGATTTATGACACAGAAAGTCACAACCCGAGTAGATAAAATCTAAATCGGGGACAGAAACGCAAAAATATCTAAAACTTGATCTGTTCATAGTGAAGCAAGAAAGGCACTGGAGCAGACAATGAAGAGTTTAAATTTTAGAAGCAATAGAATTCACTATTTCTTTTTTTGTCATCTTAATTCCTAAGTTTTTTTTTAACGTAGCTTCAGAACGTCAACATTGAGTCAGAAAAACAATTACGAGGCCAAAATGAATTAATATATATATAACAACAAAAAGAAAATGTATTAAGAGCGAGAAACTTAAAATACCTAATTATTTCTACCCAGACTGGCTTTATATATATATGAAGGAGGGGTGCTGAAAAAGTTTGACTGACACTTCCCAAATATTTCACCTGCAGTTAGGTCCCCAAAATTTTCTTTTATAATAATGTTCACTTTAAGACCTGAGAGCCACTCGAGGTAGTGGTTTACCGATTAAGAGGCACAGTTTATGGGGATATGTGGAGAAAATAACGATTAACTTTAGACGTGAACAGGTTAAGATTGTAGTGATCGGGGAAGCCCCCTTTTAGGAGTCGGTACCACAAGTCAGCGGTTTGTGGTTAGAAGCTGCTCGAGTGCAATGACACAATCTTAATTTATCCCATTCTTCAATCGAAGAAGGCCGGAGCGCATAACGATCGAAGCGTAATAACAAGACGAGGAAATTAGATTGAATGTAAATAATTATCTCTCCTCGTCCCAGTTACTTACTCATTCTACTTGACCTTGTGCCAGACTAGCCCGAGCTTATAGGTAGAAGAACGTTATTCTGGTATATTCTGACATTAATAGTTTTGCTCCAAGACAGGACATTTTACGGAAAGAAGGGTAAGTTTGTATTCTCTTACAAGTCGGTGTTAAACCAAGGAAAAATAAAAAATAAAATTGACTGTTTTTTCGTTCAATCCAAGAAAAAAAATGTCTCCCCCCTCAAAGTCAACCTGGACGAAAAGCTATTGAAACTGCAAGAAATATCAATCAATCATTTGACCAAAGATCGATTTATGCTCGGACGGTTTAGTGTCGGTTCCAAGGATGATTCGATGAGATGAGAGTCAGTGACCCGAAACATCCAGGATAGAAGTGATTCTTTGACAATGACACACTGCTAAGAATTGTTCCCCCCCTCAAGGAATTGATTAACTTAAAAAAAATAATTTTTAGACTATAAGAATATCTTCTACTGTTGGTAGTTGCTAAAAGTGCGTCCACTTGATTAATAAGGTTTTCATTTAGACTCAAAAGCGTCACGACATTCGAGACAAACTAATATTTTAACATTTGCTATAACCTGAAGGGATACTGCTTGTTGGCTGCTTTTGTTTAGCGGCACATCAACATTTCTATGGGTTATTTAATACCGAAATCTAAATAATTTGAGTGTAATTGTATGACTTCAACAAGGGTATAAAATATACTACCGGTAACTTTACTGCAAAACTGTATTTTTATACTGTTTTTTTTTTTTGGTGGTGGGAGTCACTATTTGTACATAACTGGTACCCTAAAAAGGGTACTGCCACTCCGAGTCAGGGTTGACCTGGGAACAACAGCAATTAAGCGGTGATCCCACGTCCCCGAAAACCTTCAAATCTCCCGATCACAGGTCTTGTTGCCGGGGTGAATTCAAATTCCGGACAAGTTTGTTGGTTTCACTTCGGAAAGGAACAGGGTAAACTGGGCTATCTAGCCTTGAGTGACTGATTATTTTTATTACGGTTTATCAACCCTTTGTCGGTTATTTAAAACCGAAATGTATTTTGAATTGTAATAATTTGTTTTTATTCTCTTTGAGAGTGAATTCTTATTTGCAATATACAAGTCCAATTTAACCCATAGCCGTGGGAAGAGAGATGGGAAACCAGTCTAAGAACGAAATCTTAATCCCAAACCGTAGAGAAGGTAAAGACCATCTTTCCCCCAAAATGCACAATGGTTGCCCATGACAAAAAAGAGTGAGGACGAAGTTCAATGTACCCTTGAGAAAGACTACTCTCAATACAAAAGCGTGAAGAAAGCAAGGGGACGACACTTCCGAAATTGATTTTTTTGATGGGTTATCAACCTTTTGTAAGTTATTTCAAGCCGAAACACAGACGTACACATATGTAGTATATTATTATATATCGGATCCGTAAGAATATTGGGGGGATGAATATTGCATTGGCAGATTTTGGAGAACATAAAACTATAAAACTTACTATTTAACCTATAGCTGGGGGAGAATAGGTGGAGTCATACCTTCTCCAAAAGTATTTGCGCGTTAGTGAATCTAATTTGATATTGAGAAGCAACCAGGTTCGCTGGCCGTACGAATTTCAGCGTGATATAGCCGTAAGCGTAGTGATTAAGAAAGCACCCTCTCCGGAGTCTGTCACGCAAAGGAGAGACTCTTGGGAAGCAGCTGTCAGAGCGCAATACGAAGGGAATGATAAAGGTTCGACCCAGTGTATGCGGTATGGCAGGTCTTAGCTTTAAAGGCCTGAATTGGCGCAACTGAACAAGGTAGGTAGTGAAAGACGTACGATTTTCGTCTATGGAGAAAGGGGTTGTAGAGTTAAAAACAATTCACATGAAGAAAAGAAATATGTGTAAAGCCATGATCCTGAAGGGACATAGCACCATTAAAACTAAAATAAATAACATATATAACTTGTGTGGAATTTCAGTTTTGGCGGGAACTCGGGAGCATGCGTAAGTAACTGATCCGAGATCAGACTCCGCTGCTATCCCGATTAAATCTGACCCACAGACACGATCTTTTTGTCCCCCCGCACCTCTTGAGCAATTTTCGATGTCAATTTCAATCTATAGATAAATCAAACGATCAAGTTAATTTCTGTCAGTCAGGGAAGCCGAGCAAAGTTAATGAGAGATTATTAAAAGACGACAAAAAGAAGCGGTCTTTCACTTTCCGTCACTCCGCTTGTGTTTCTTCACAGCCGCCACCCCCACCAACCCAAATCTGTCTCCCAAATCCAATTGGCTTTGCTTTCTACATTCCCCAGCATTCTTCGACTGTCCAAAGCTTGTGTCGATAGTGTGATTGTAGCAATGATACAGGCTTGGGAAAAAAATATCCAAGATGGAGGAAAGAAAAAACAAAAAACAAAAAAACAACGAAAAGATTTGTCTGCGGAATCCTATAAGCGCCAGTTTCTCACGTTTGCATTGATTTTGGCGTTCATAGGCCGAGAAGACGGGTTGAGCTTAACAAGGTACTCTCGATCACACACGCAAGGAGATGACTTGTTTTGTTTTTTTTTTTTGTTTTTTTTTTTTAAGTGGTGCAAGCGATAAAGAGAGGGAGAGAAGGTCTTTCCCAAAACCAAACAGGAGGTGGACGAAGAAGAGAAATAAGACTGGGAAAAAAAAAAAAAAAAAAAAAAAAAAAATTAATTATGAAGAAATGAAGATACATGAAAACTGGGGGAGAGGGAGGAGGATGAGAGAAACTGGGGAGGAGGATGAGAGAAACTGGGGAGGAGGATGAGAGAAACTGGGGGAGGAGGATGAGAGAAACTGGGGGAGAGGGAGGGAGGAGGATGAGAGAAACTGGGGGAGAGGGAGGAGGATGAGAGAAACTGGGGAGAGGGAGGAGGATGAGAGAAACTGGGGAGAGGGAGGAGGATGAGAGAAACTGGGGGAGGGGAGGAGGATGAGAGAAACTGGGGGAGAGGGAGGAGGATGAGAGAAACTGGGGGAGAGGGAGGAGGAGAGAAACTGGGGGGAGAGGGAGGAGGATGAGAGAAACTGGGGAGAGGGAGGAGGATGAGAGAAACTGGGGAGAGGGAGGAGGATGAGAGAAACTGGGGGAGAGGGAGGAGGATGAGAGAAACTGGGGAGAGGGAGGAGGATGAGAGAAACTGGGGGAGAGGGAGGAGGAGAAAAGAGAAAAAAAGAGAATATGCAATCTAAGAGGGTAGAGAGAAGAGCGAAAAGAGAAATGAGAGCCATGGTGGTGAGCAAAAAGCTAAAAAGACAGACAGAAAAAGAAAGACAGAAGATCCCAAATTAGAGCAGAGTAATATTAAAAGTGAAACAGGAAAACCTTTTAAAAAACTGTCTCAATGCAACAGATTTTTCTATACGAAAATACACCGTAAAACACACAATTGTAAAATGGCGGGAAAAAAAAATCTTATCTCTAAGAATTCGTTTTATTTTTTTTATTTTTTTTCTGCCTGAGATTCACTTATCAAATTAGATAAATTTCTTTTCTTACAAGAAAAACAAAAAATTGGAAAATGATATCAACCTTCGCTCAAGATAGTAACATCCACACCGACACACGAAAGAATTAAATAATATAATACAACTCCATCTGATTGAATTCCCAATTTGATCAATCCAAAAGGTCTTGCACCTTCCTTTTCTCTGAAATTGAAAGGCTTTTTATTTATTTTTTTTTATTATGTTGGCGCCAGTTCATCTGGTAGGTCATCTGGTGACAGATGATAACAGATGATAACAGATGTGAAGAAAAAGAGGAAAAAAAACAACCTAGAATTGATTAATTCTGCATACGGTTTATTGGCAACGCTAACAGAATCCAACGAATGAGACATTGTTGCCTTGGATGTTTGTGTGCGCAAAAGGTAAAAAAAAAAAAAAAAAAAAAAAAAGCATATGGCACAAAATACAATCTCATGGAGGTCTCTCTTCAAAATATAGGTAAAGGATTATTCTGCAGCAGTGCATTGTGCAGAGAGAGCGAGGGAATGGTAGAGAGAGCGAGGGAATGGTAGAGAGAGAGGGGGGAAGAAGATTAGAAGAGTTGCAGCAAGGGGAGAGAGAGAGTGCGCAGAATAGTGGGAAAAAGAAGAATAGAAGAGTTGCAGCAGGGGGAGAGAGAGAGAGAAACAGGAAGGGGGGGAGATGAGACAGAGAGAGAGAGACAAACAGGAAGGGAGGGGAGATGAGAGAGAGAGAGAGACAAACAGGAAGGGAGGGGAGATGAGACAGAGAGAGAGAGACAAACAGGAAGGGGGGAGATGAGACAGAGAGAGAGAGACAAACAGGAAGGGGAGGGGAGATGAGACAGAGAGAGAGAGAGACAAACAGGAAGGGAGGGGGGAGATGAGACAGAGAGAGAGAGAGACAAACAGGAAGGGAGGGGGAGATGAGACAGAGAGAGAGAGACAAACAGGAAGGGAGGGGGAGAGATGAGACAGAGAGAGAGAGACAAACAGGAAGGGAGGGGGAGATGAGACAGAGAGAGAGAGACAAACAGGAAGGGAGGGGGGGAGATGAGACAGAGAGAGAGAGACAAACAGGAAGGGAGGGGGAGATGAGACAGAGAGAGAGAGACAAACAGGAAGGGAGGGGGAGATGAGACAGAGAGAGAGAGACAAACAGGAAGGGAGGGGGAGATGAGACAGAGAGAGAGAGACAAACAGGAAGGGAGGGGGAGATGAGACAGAGAGAGAGACAAAACAGGAAGGGAGGGGGAGATGAGACAGAGAGAGAGACAAACAGGAAGGGGGGGGGAGATGAGACAGAGAGAGAGACAAACAGGAAGGGAGGGGAGATGAGACAGAGAGAGAGACAAACAGGAAGGGAGGGGGAGATGAGACAGAGAGAGAGACAAACAGGAAGGGAGGGGGAGATGAGACAGAGAGAGAGACAAACAGGAAGGGAGGGGGAGATGAGACAGAGAGAGAGACAAACAGGAAGGGAGGGGAGATGAGACAGAGAGAGAGACAAACAGGAAGGGAGGGGGAGATGAGACAGAGAGAGACAAACAGGAAGGGAGGGGGAGATGAGACAGAGAGAGAGACAAACAGGAAGGGAGGGGGGAGATGAGACAGAGAGAGAGACAAACAGGAAGGGGGAGGGGGGAGATGAGACAGAG
>CAHIKZ030000358.1:722500-742500 GCA_903632075.3 Acanthosepion pharaonis | reverse complement strand
TTGTGTTTGATTTGAAATTGGCAGATTTTCGCACATTAACAAAACATAAGTACTAAACAATTACGAATATGTTATCATCTGAACCCCTTATAGATCAATTAGAATTATTATGCACTTACTTTTTATTTGTTGGTAATTTCAGAGAGCTTTAAAGGAATGTGTCATTTCAGCTTGAATGCCATAAATTGTATAAATTGAATGCATGTGAAGCAGACTTAACCAATGAAAAATCAAAGAAAGTACAAACACCAGAATTTCTTTTTCTCCATATTTGATTCTCTGATGAAGCTTTCATAAAATTGAAACATGTTAGATTGATAAACGTTTCCTTTTTGTTCTTTATCTTATTCTGTCAGATTACTATATATATATATATATATATTTTTATTTATTTCATTGGTTAAGCTTGCTTCACATGCATTCGATTTAAACAAGTGTTAATATAATTTATGGCATTCAAGGTGAGATGACACATCCCGTCGAAGCTCCCAAAAATTACCAATGAAAAAAAGTAGTGGGGGGCTCAGAGGATTAGCTAGCATCCATTATGTTCAGTTAACATGCGAGAATCCACCAATTTCAAATCAAACACAAATAAAAACATCAATTTCTTTTTTCCATCTCATTCTGTGAAGCTTAAAAGAAAAACAATGTTAGATTGATAAACGTCTATTTTCCATCTTCACACACACATTATTTATATATATATATATATATATATATATATATATATATATATATATATATAGTGATAGAAATTATGAATACTCATTCATAGTAATTCATCGAAAGCACTGGATGGCCGTTTTCTCCTATTAGGGACTCATCAGCAGTGTGTATCCACTACCAAGAAACAAACCCATAGTGTGTGTGTGTGTGTGTGTGAGTGAGAGAGAACTCAAAAACATCACTGCGCTCTCCAAATATTTCTGATAATGATGGCATTTCTTTTGTCAACTGGGATATTATTGCAAGAGCTCAATCTTATAATTGAAAAGGAAATAAATGTAACACACATTCTATATATATATATATATATATATATATATATATATATATATAAAGAACAGATGCTTTTAATTTAATTGCAAAATTAAATTCGGGGCTTTTAGCTTCTATTTTTGAAACATGGTTAGAACTGTGTAGCGGAAAAAACCCTATTTTAAATCAATTTATATATATATATATATATATATATATATACACACACACAGATAGATAGATAGTTGGGGAAATTAATGACAACCAAATTTGCCACCCTGTCCTGCAAGACAAATTTGCAAATCATGCAATATGTAGTCGAGTACCCAGATAAGATCAAACTCATGACATGCGTCAATTGGGAGAGTAAATTGCTCAACATTTCAGGGTTAATTTTGAACGATCATTGTTACCTTCCAATTGATCCCGAATACAATCCTCCCAATATTCAAAATGCCAAGCTGCCATTATATTTTTGGCAATACCTCAATGCACCATTATTATTACTTAGGGGCTATCAGATTTATGCAAGTGTTTGCTCAGAACCAGTTTTTGTGGAAAGGGTTTTTTTTATTTTAGGACATCACAGCTTGAAAGAGTAAACAAAATTAGCTCACCAATCGCCATATTTAAAGAAACGGAACTTACCTACAAAGAAAAAGAAAAACTTTTAGTTACTTAAAGTCACATAACAGAAGATAGAATAAAACAAAAACAGATAAATGAGAAACAAATTCTTTTTTAAATAAAGTCAAATATAGATTAACACCCCTTTCGGGTTTGTTTTTCTGAAACTGGACACACAAAAAAAAACAACAAACAAATCAGATTCCTTGTCAAAATTTAATCAAACAAATCCTCGTCATTGCTACATTGTTTCAATATTGCTATGTGGCTGTGCTGGCTCATGGGGGTGGGCATTTTACTGTGAATAAATGACAATGATTTCTATTTTCATTTTCCATCAGAGTCCCTGCAATGCAGACTAAGGTAAACAACTCCCCTACTCAACAAAATCACTCTTGAGTGGTTTGTAACACATCTATTTCTCATCTCTCAGGTGCGTCATTGTCTTTGTGCAGAGTGCTCTCAGAGTCGATTCCATCAAAGGACAGAGTTGCAAATGGGAAAAATTATACTGAGAGGTGCCCAGCCCTGGGGAACTACTGCCAGAGGCCATGCCCTCTCATTGCACCAGAGAGAGGGATCAGTGCTCGTACGGACCGTTGCAGGGGCTGCAGGTAATTTTTGTTCCTTACCCAAGTGTATACGCTTGGGTCCCCACTTTATAAAAAAAAAAATCTTCTGTCTGGAGAGAGAGGGAAGCCAAGTTCCAATTCCAATCCTTACATCCACTTACAAGTAAACACACTTGGGAAAAGTATGAATTCACCTCTTCCCACTTGATGATGGGTTAAATAGTAGAACAGTTCGTTAGCCTTGTTTGGCAGCCGGTCTAGGAGAGAAATACCAGGGGTTGTAAGCTTGAACATGTGGGTGGGGCAATGGATAATGGGACAACTGAGTTCAAATTAGCATTTCTTTGTTATATTCAGAAACACTGTTGGAAAAGGTATGAATCCACTTCTCTCCTAGATATGGGTTAATTAGTAAGGTTTGCATCACAAAAAAAAAAATAAAAAATAAAAAAAAATAAAAAAGGTTCCTTGGTTTTAAACAACCTGCAAATGGTTGATAAGCCATAAAAAACAAATCTATCAATGAGATACTAATTAGCTTACACAGGCAAGTCTTAGATTTAAATTCTCTGGAACTTGAACTGTGGCCACGACGTGAGGGATCTATTAATACCAGATTGTAAATTTTTGGTTTATCAAATGCTGACTGGGTATGAATCCACCTCTTCCCCCCCAGCTATGGGTTAATTAATAAAACTTGTATCACTAAATCATTATTTTAAAAAAATAATCTTACAATCTAAAAATATTTTCTGGCTTTAAATAACCCACAATGGGTTGATAAGCCATAGAAAATGAAACAAAGACCTCAAATATTTAATTGAGGCCCTGGGCTGATAAGTATGTGAGTGAGAGAGAAAGCTCAGCATTCGTCAAGAAAGTGTCTAAAATTTAAAAGAATACAGACAAAACGAGGCAGTTTCTGCTAATCAGGTGTCAAAGTTCTTTTTGTCTTCAGGAATGTTTTCTTATTCTTCAACGACCGTTTTTTTAAAAAAAAAAAAAAAAAAAAAAAAAATCTTTTGACATCACACTCGTTTTAAATAGTTGCCTTTTGTCTCTCTTTAATCCGTCTAATTCCCAGCCATCTTTACATATTTTTCACTTTTCGTCCCACTACATTTCTTTCTTTCATTTCTTTTTTCTTTCTTTTTGTTGTTCTCTTAAATAGATTCCAATTTTTTTTTTTTTTTTGTTTTTTAAATCTTTTTTTTCCTCTTTCCGTCTCAAATTCTCAAAGGTTCAGTTAAAAATATGCGAAACAGGATTGATGGCAGAGAAACAATTCTTGCAGAAGAATTTAAATGTCATCAGAGAACGGTATGAATACCTCAGATTGGCAGCGGGGTGGTTGGTAGCTAGAAGAGGAGAAAGAACAAAAAGAAAATTTCTACATGACTGTGGAGGGTTGTGCACATTGAAGGTGTGAGAGAGTGAGAAAGAGAACAACAGAAGTAAAATAAGGTGGGGGGGGGGTTGTGGTAGCTGACAAAATAAAAAATTGATCAGGTGCCTTAACGAACCTTGAGGAAATGTTGCCCGAATATCCTAAATGAAGAGGCATTTTTTGGTCCCTAAATCTGACTATAATAAAGGCAAGAATGAATTTTGGTACTATGGGAAAGAATATTCCTTCAAAAGAATTCTCTCTTAAGGGGGAGAAACGAACCCGAGGGGGAGAAACGAACCCGAGGCGGAGAAGGAAAAACGTAATAATAATAATAATAATAATAATAATAAGGGGGTAGGGGGCGGCAAGTCTACTCAAGCACGTGCATCCACAAAACGTTTAATAAGAAACAATAGCAAATTAAAACAGCCATTAATGGATTTTTTTATACTTTTACTGAGAAAAGAAATACTCCAAACGATATTTTTAGCGGATACCCATGTCAGAATGGACGCCCCGTATTTTATTTAAAAAAAAAAAAAAAAAAACAAACAAAAAAAACGTATGACATCTGTCTACCAAGCAGTCGTACTTTCCTTTATTAAGTCTGAAATGCATAAGCCGGTAGACATATATGAAAGTGCGTACGTCTTTTCAAAAACAGGCATCCATTAAGGATAACGTTTGATTTTGAACCTATCTTACAAAATACATCACAAAAGGTGGCAGAAGCCAGTCATCAGTGACGAGTCCCAGTTTCAATGAGAGACATTGTGAAAAGACATGTCCAATGTGACAGCCAATCAAAGTCATATCTTTGTATTTAAACAGTTGCTTTGTTCCATCTTAACCTTCTGAAATATTAATGAAACGTCACAATTTTTTTCCTTTTTTTTTTTTTTTTTAACAACAGCAGGAATTCTTCACCATAAGTCTACCAGTAGAAACAAAAATGATTTTATAAGGAGACGTCCATTGAGAACGGAGAGATTTTGTCTCGATACAAGCAGAAACAGAAGCATTTCTAATAGAAAAATATGTAAAGCCATTCTTTGAATCCTTATGGAGGAAAGTAAGTATTCAATTCAATATTGTAGATTCTTTCACAAGAAAAGAAAAAATAACTGACAGGAATACCTTTCCTGTTATAAACAGTTAAAAAACACCGGTGTGTGTGTGTGTGTGAGAGTGAGAGAGAGAGTAAGAGAGAGAGTAAGAGAGAGAGTGAGAGAGAGAGTAAGAGAGAGAGAGAGAGAGAGAGAGAGAGAGAGAGAGAGTGAGAGAGAGAGGAGAGAGAGAGGAGAGAGAGAGAGAGAGAGAGAGAGAGAGAGAGAGAGAGAGAGGAGAGAGAGAGAGAGAGAGAGAGAGAGAGAGAGAGAGAGAGAGAGAGAGAGAGAGAGAGAGAGAGAGAGAGAGAGGAGAGAGAGAGAGAGAGAGAGAGAGAGAGAGAGGAGAGAGTGAGAGAGAGAGAGAGAGTGAGAGAGAGTGAGAGAGAGTGAGAGAGAGAGAGAGAGAGAGAGTGAGAGAGTGAGAGAGAGAAATTTAAACTGTCAAACAAGTTTTGTCTTCAAAGCTTATAAAACCAGTTGCTGGAAGCAAAAGGCTCACGGATATAACCTCGGTAGCAGTCTACTTCGTCCCCACCCTCACCCCGAACACTCCTACCAAATTTACCCCAATAACAGATATCCATGGATTGTAGGTTAAAGGTCAACTAGACACTAATTTTTGACTTTTAGTCTCTTTTTCTTTCATCTTTTCACACGGAGTGGGGAGTGGACGGAAGTTGGGTCGGTGGCTAAAGTTCACATAAGTTGGTCTTAGCGACAATGTTTGGAAAGATAAGAAGGATTTCATTACAAAGTAGACGAGAATCAAAAAGAAAAGAGGAAAAAAGATAGTGATTTGTTGCCATTGGAGATAGGGTAAATTGGTGGGTAGGGAGAAGGTAAATTGGTGGGCAGATGAGGTGAAAGGGAGGACAGCAGAGTTAAAAAAAGTGATGAGATGTTTACAGGCATCCCTAATACCAAGAGGTAAGGAGAGGGCTTGCAAAGAATTTATACTTCAAATTAGGGGTATTTCTCAATTACATTAAATGTATTACAGTTAGCTGGCTCAGTGGTTAGAGCAGTGAATTGGGAATCATATGGTACTGGGTTCTATAACATCAATTTCCATAAGTCAAGATGCCAAGAGTAGGAAAAGGGATAGAATCGATAAGAGCCCCCGAAAGAGAGGGGAACTTACGGCGCAACCTACCCTCCCCAAAAATGGTAAGTGTCTGAAGGGGAAAAAGGGAGAGGGGGTAGACTACAAGAGCCCGGGAGCAGAGAGTAAAAATAACGATGAAAATAGATTACGAAGACGGAGGGGAAGAAATTGTGACGTGTCATAAAGGAGAGTTGTTTTTTTTTTTTTTTTTTTTTTAAGAGCCTGGATGGGAAAAACGAGGGGGGTAGAAAAAGAAAAAAAACAAAATCCTCGAAAGAGGAGGCGGTCAAACAGGGAAATACTGGAAAGAGATTACGAAGACAGATAGGGGATAAAAAAATAAAAAAAAAATAAAAAATGTTGGAAGACGGAAGCCAAAAAGAGCGGGAAACACACAGTGGAGATAAATGGCGACACACGCGTATGATATAAAATTAATATTTTGTAAAAGACTCCGTTATTGAACGCCCGCAAGTACGCATCAGTTACCTATGTTAACATTCTTTTGCCTGACATTAATGTAGGTTAACAAGTATCTGCTGCTTCCCCAAATGCGCGCCAAGTTACATTCTGCATACAACAGTCATGGCGCTGTTGTCTAGCGTTCATGACATTTCCGCAATCTAGTGAAATTCTACACAACAATTACGGTTAATTAAAAGACGGCACCTGGTGTGGCCAATTCATCACACGATTTTCAATCAACATTATATTTGCAACGTTTTGTTTATTTTTAAATAGGTAAGCAGGTGCAAGAAAGGTTGTTTATATATATATATATATATATATATATATATATATATATATATATATATACGAAATCTCATAGATGCACACTTCCATACGAAATCTAGCAGAAATTTAAATAACTTGTTCGATATAATTTCGAAGCCATTAGAAAATTAGCTTCGACGATTAGTTATTATGTTTTACGTAATGTCATTTTTTCTCTCCTTTGTTTTAATCAGGCGGGACGGACAAACTATCTCAAACTGCAATGAAAACCTGACGATACACCAGTCGAAACATAAAAAAAAAAAAAGCAACAACACTCCAAACTGATTCTTTTTTTTTTTTTTTCGAATCTGCAACAAATATTCTAGATTCAGGAATGTCCCGGGATACAATATTCTAGTAGATTAAAGCGTTCGTTCATGAATTCGGTGAAATACTATATCAGAGTTGTATGAGCGAGGGAAAAAAAAAAAATGGAAATCCCTAGACATGAACAGCTGTACGAAAAACGAGAATAATATTTTTTTTTCTCTTTTTTTACGGTTTATCAATCCATAACAGGTTATTTAAAGCTAGAAATTAATTTTAGTTGGTAAGAATTTTTTTGGAGATAATGATTTACTGATCCAAGTCTTACTAATTAACCCATAGCTGGAGAGTAGAAAAGAGTTGGGTTCATGCCTTCCCCAAGGCTATTTGCGCCTTAGTGAATATATCGAACCCAACCGGAATTGAAACTGCTCTCAGATCTCCAATTCGGAGCCGTTATCGATTGCACTCGCCGCGTATCCACCTGGTATTACCAAGCGGTCACCTATTCAGGTGCTAACCAAATTCGATCTTGCTTACGAGAACCGGCAAATGTAGATAAGAGATTTATTTCTCGTATTTCATGACATACAACAGAGACTCCAATTTGATGAAAACGTTTAAAATTGATTCCATCAAACGTACACGAAACACTCCTTGAATGGAGAATCATTCGAAAGTACTCGATTATTTGTGGGGAGGGGGGTGAGGATAATATAAAATAAAAAGTTAATGAATTTTGGCAAATTTACAGATAAGACAAAACTTATTCGGAAATTTGAAAGATTTAATAAAGGAATTGATAGACAGAGCTTATCAATGTTATTTAACAGAACGTGTAAGAGAATTCTTTCTGCCGACATACACCTTATTTGATGGACAGCTTTTATCCTTAGGCCCTGCATAAAATGAATGCCGATTCGATATTGTATGTCCCTCACAAATACCTGAGGATTGCGCGACAGCCGACAAACATTACCTGCACATGAAACAAAGTCGCGGAAAAGCGAAATTTTAGACGGACTCTCTTACATTACATTAATATATATATATATATATATATATATATATATATATATATATATATTATATATATATATTATAGTGTGTGCGTATTTCGGCAGCAATCCTTTCATGCACAAATCATTGAATACGACAGACAAGGCGCTTTGATTTAGATTTTTTATACAATTTCTAATGTGATCTTTTTTCGCTTGAGAAATATATATATATATATGTGTGTGTGTGTATTTAGGCAGCAATCCTTCTTTCATGCACATTTCATTGAAAACGACAAAAAAAAAAAAAAAAAAAAAAAAAAAACATTTTATAAAACATCATACAAACTATTTCTAATTTTCAGTTAAAATATAATCCTTGAAAATGGCTAAATGTATAGCCGAAAGCGCTCGGATAAAAAGAACATTCGGACAGTTTTTATATAATATAATCCAAAAAGAAAAAAATTATTAGATCGCATGAGAAATTGTATAAAAAAAATTTAAATAAAAAGCACCTTGTCTGTCGTTTTCAATGAAATTATATATATATATATATATATATATATATATATATATATATATATAATAGAACGTCGATTTAACGGATTAATAAAGCGGGAAATTTGAAACTTTTTTGTGGCCTAAAAACACCGAGTACTTTACAAAATTATTGTAAATAAATTTAAATATGCATTTTAAAGTTACTATATACCTACACACATTTTACTATACTGAAAAGTTTTATGCTTAAATCTGGAGTTAGTTTGTTCTGGGACAGTTCGAAGATATAACATTTAATTGAATTTTTCTCATAACTATCAGATTTTATATAACTTATGTTTTTTTAACTTTATTAATTTAAAAAAATTTAATCAAATTATATATATCTATTATAGAGAGAGAGACACACACACACACACGATATATGGATATCTAAATGGATTGAATCCGACCGATTTTGAATTTATTTACATCTACTGGCCTAAATATCTCGATAAATATTGTTAGAAAAATATGCGTCCTCCTAGGGGACGCAGGTTCGAATCCTGCCAGACGATGCATATTTTTCGAACAAGATTTCTCGAGATATCCAGGCCGGTAGATGTAAAAATAAATAAATAAATAAATAAATATACTGTTTAATAGCTAAAAACAGAGCATCTACTATATATATGAGCGTCCATTTAAAAACTAACGTTTAAGCAAACATATATATATATATATATATATATATATATCTCACTTAAGTAAACATACGCACGAATTTGCCACAGATAAACAGTCTATGATCACACCTTCAGTAGGTGGTTAGTAATAATAAAAAAAAAGTAATCATGCACGCTCCAAGTGGCAAGAAAGAAAAACAAACAAGAGAAGATAACTCCTGGAAGTAATTAATCACACTGAAAAGACTGCAACGTTAAACAGGGGGACTTTCCTGTCAAGGCGTTTATAACAGTAATTAGGCGCACCAAATAATAGGGTATCAACCTCCACCTTTGCAAGGACTGTGAAATAATATAAAAAAAAAAAAAAAAAAAAGAGAGAGAGAGAGAGAGAGAGAGCGAAGAAAAGCTATGTGAAGAGAGTAAATTACCCCCCGCCAAGCCACCCACAAGACTGGAATTAACATTTGACAGTTAAGGCTTAGTCAGAAGTTTTTTTTTTTTTTTTTGGTCAGTACAAATCTTTCCCGTCATACGAGGTTGTAGAAATAAAATAAGACCCTGACTCCTGGTTTTCAGGTGCTTGCTACCCCACCGGCTTCATGGAGCATCTCACCATTGCACTAATTAAGTAAACTTCTAGACACCCCCTCCCATTTTTGGGATGAGGAATGGTTAGTATTCTATAATTATTTGCTTTTATCTCCATCGCTATAAACATATTGTTTCAGCCGAGTACTCTCTGGCCATCCTTTGTTTAATCTTTGAAATCTGTTGATTATTTATACCCTGTGTTGTTAGTTTTTTTTGGGTTTTTTTTAAGTTTCCGTTGATGGGGTGACTATTCTATTCCTTGAGCCAGGGATTGAAATCATACTCCCTCTGGAAGACCGTAACAATGGATATTTTCATAATATAAAAATATCGAAAACGTCATGACAAAATGCTGAAAATGACACTAATACAAATCCCCCCCACCCCCAAAAAATACACCCACTAACGTCCTTTAAGATAATGGTGTAGGGGATATAAAAGCTGTTTTAATCGAACAGTGTTAATTTTATTCCTTGGATAAGGTAGAGAGATAGAATTACACCGGTTTGAATAAGAACTGGTATCACAGGGACAAAATAACGCAATAACCAGGAGATATCCCATATGATCCAAAACACCTGAAGATGGTCAGAGGCTATTTAGTCGAAACGTGTCTATAATAATAATTATTATAATAATAATTATAATAATAATAATTTTAATAATAATAATAAAAACTAGTTGAGAACAATACTTAAAAATATTTCAAGTATATTGACCAATGTGTTGCATTTCTTCTCATAGGTGACAAATCTCAAATATTTTGCTAAGTGCGTGTGGAGGGGGGGGGCGAAAAAACAAAAAAGAACAAAAACGAATTCCAGTGTCAGTCCAGTGACCATAGTTGAAATACATTAATTAAAAAGAATGTCCTCGTGAGTGTGGAGGTGGTGGGGGAAATATTTAGTGAAATCCACCAAGGAACTAATTATTAAGTTCACACAATGGAGTGAAGACAAGAGAGAGAAGTAAGAAACAAAAGAGAAGGATGAAGACAAGAGAGAGAGAAGGAAGAAACAACTTTATCAACACGTTTCACGAAATAATTACCTGCAATAGAAGTTCTATGATTTCAAGCCAACGACACGTCCCACCACCCTGAGAGAAAAAGAGGTTAGGGCTCATTCATGTGCATCAGAAAGGGGCTGAGGGTCTCATGTTTAAACTTTTTTGCGGGGGAGTGGGGGGACAGGTAAAGAGAGGATATTTCTCCCTTCGAAAACAAACTGACATATTTACTCTTTCGTAAGCACTCGTATATTCCTTCATCGATCGGACGGGAGTAAAATAAGCCTTCAATGAGGAAAATCAAACTTTGGGAGTAATTTGCAATGAATAAAATTTGTAATCAGTGTCGAACGAAATAATTAACCTTGTTTTCCAGCTAATGATTTTATTGGTGTCCTACATTTGGATCAAAGAATTTTCCTAAAGCAGACATTCCTATATATATATATATATATATATATATATATATATATATATATATATCTCGGACACGGACACACAAAACAATAGCTGGCAACTCGTATTCGAGGATCACCCATCTATTAGGGGCGGCTCGCTCAGGCACATTTATGTTTCTCGGATAGAGCGTGTTATGACAATCTGAACAAGGTCAGCACACTCAAACCCTGGGTCACGGTGCTAGCATAGTTATCGACGTCTACCCAATTTCAAGCTTTGGATTCCAAAGATCGCGTGACAAATCAACCCGGGCCTCATGGTCAGAAAGCGAACGTTCTAACCACTCGGCCACGCGCCTATATTTTTTTTAAGCGTTTCACCCCAAGCAAGGCGGGAAGCCACTAGGACGCAAGGGGTTACAGAAAATTTGGAGCAAGATCAGATAGGAGTGATAGAAGAAAGGATGAGGAGAAGGGTAGTGGATAGATCAAGGCAACTGGAGATATCGATTGACATTACATTTGAACAGCTGGAGATTATAGCTCTCAGGGAAACTGGAATAGGGAAGGGAGTTCCACAGGCGAGAGGTGCGAGACATGAAGCTATTGGAGTAGAAGAGACGGCTACATTTAGGAGTTTTGACAGTGAAGGGGTGAGAGCGGGATGCCAGTCTCGTCGGGCACTTGAACTCATGAAGTCTGGGAACCAGCGAATGCAGCTCCTCGGAGCAATTGCCATGAAAGTATTTGTAAGTGTGAGAGAGTGACTGTAGACGAGATACCAGATCAGAGCCAATTATATTGCATATCCGCCTCTGGAGCCTATCAAGAACTCCGAGGCAAACAGAAGGGGCTCCAGACCATATATGGCAGCAATACTCCATGCAAGGGCGAATTGTTGATTTGTAGATCTGGAGGATCGATTCCGGGGAGAAAAATTTCCTGGCGCGGCACAGGGAGCCAACTTTCCTTGCGGTGGACGAAGCAATTGACTCAATGTATTTGTTCCATCTCAGGTCAGCAGTCAACGTGAGACCGAGCAGGCGCAGAGAGGTGCTCTCGAAAAGTTGAGCGTCAGACATTCTAATGGAGGGCAGGGAAGGAACTCTGTGGTGATTAATAGAGAGCAGTTTTGTTTTTGAAGCATTAAAGTTGACCAGCCAATTCCTGCCCCAGTTCACAACCGATTGGAGGTCCTTTTCGAGACGCACGGCCGGGTTATTTTTGTCAGTGATACTAGATTTGTTTTTGAGGCAGGAATAGATTGTGGTGTCATGTGGTATAATATAAACATAAGTAATTATAATCGTCTGGAAAAAACCTTAGGTGTATTGGCTTGTAAATGAACAAACCAATGCCCAAGGAAAAATAAGGGATAAAAAAAGAAAGAAGAAAGAACTAAGAACATGTAAATGAGGCGAAAATAATCGTCCAGAATCCAAGCTTAGAGTCCAAAGAAAAAACCTCCAACACGAGTTAAGCAAAAGTCCAGCGTACCCTGACGATCCGCGTAGGTGAAACCTAGGTAGGTTTGCCTGGCTCTTTAAGTTCATATATATATATATATATATATATATATATATATATATTATATATATATATAAAGCAAGACGGTCAATCGCTCAGAGAGATCAACTCCGCATAAGTAATTACCCTTTTGGCTTTCAAACTAGATAAGTTGTGAGAACTGGCCAGGTACTTAACTACCTTACAACCACCCTCGGATGGTACTATCCGACATTTTCGATAACAGCCGCATCACGTTGAAATCCCGGAGTTAAGCAGTGTCGAGCCTGGTCATTATCTTGATGGATAACAGCTCGGGAATACCAGGTCTGAATGAGTGGGTGTACTAGATAATGGCTCGGTATTGTTCATCGAAGAGCAGAGTTCAAATTCCAGTTAGGTTCTTTATATCCAGTTACGCGAAAATGTCCTTGGGAAACGTATGAATCCACCTCTTACCCCCGCTATGGGTTAATTAGTAAGACCTATCATTATCTCAAAAGTATTACAATCTAAAAATATGTTCTGGCTTTGATAAACTGTACAATATTCTTGTGAATTTTTCTCATCCCTCTTGTACCAAATTTGGAGACACATTATTACAAATCGCATTAGTCATTTAGTAATTTTCGGTCAATGTATTCCTTAAAGCTGATTTCTCTAATCACAGACAACTCCATTGAGTGATAATACTTGAATAATTATCTTTAAATAAAAGGGGGTAGGAACACGATTATAAATAAGTTTTTTTTAAACACATCATTTTTGTCAAGGCAGCCATTTTAGGTATTGTTCTAGTTTTATGAACAGTAGACCAAATTCCACGACCTCCATTTACCAGAATCTGTCAAACTTTTCTTGAGCATTAGATTCTCACCACCCGCTCCCCCATTCCCATGAGCGACCTCTATCCATCTTCAAGGACCAGTTGCAAGACTAACTTCAAAGAGATGTAAGCAGGTTAGTGAGGGTGGGGAAAGAAAGAGACTACTTCGCACCGCCCCCACCCCCGGGATATACACCAACTTTTGCAGAATCTTTCAAGTAAGTCATTCAATGTTGTAACATGTCAAAGAAATTGACATCAGGTGGGAAGCAAATGTTTCTATCTGGATGAGCAGATCAGTGTGGTGGGCGCACACAGTGTATAGAGAGAGAGAGAGAGAGAGAGAGAGAGTGAGAGAGAGAGAGTGGTGGGGAGAGGGATAAACAGTGTATCAAGAGAGGGGGACGGGAGGTGCAGAGAAGGAGGGTAGATAGGGGGGGTTCGTATTGGTCACGGCTAGCAACCATCACACATACCTCATTTCTGCACCCCACTGCACCTTCAATCGGTTAGGTCACGCAAAAAATAGATATTTTTTTTCCCTTTTATTACACCCCACTGCACCTTCAAAATGGCGCTGGGGGGTGTGTAACACTGTAAGAGAAAAAGAGAGGTCAGAGCAAAATAGAGATTTTTTTTCCCTTTATTAGAGAGAGAGAGAGAGAGAGATCGAGAGGACAGAAAGAAAGGAGAGGGGGGAGAGGAACAGAGAGGAGAGGAGAGAGAGAGAGAGAGAGAGAGAGAGAGAGAGAGAGAGAGAGAGAGAGAGAGAGAGAGAGAGAGAGAGAGAGAGAGAGAGAGAGAGAGAGAGAGAGAGAGAGAGAGAGAGAGAGAGAGAGGAGAGAGAGAGAGAGAGAGAGAGAGGAGAGAGAGAGAGAGAGAGAGAGAGAGAGAGAGAGAGAGAGAGAGGAGAGAGAGAGAGAGAGAGAGAGAGAGAGAGAGAGAGAGAGAGAGAGAGAGAGAGAGAGAGAGAGAGAGAGAGAGAGAGAGAGAGAGAGAGAGAGAGAGAGAGAGAGAGAGAGAGAGAGAGAGAGAGAGAGAGAGAGAGAGAGAGAGAGAGAGAGAGAGAGAGAGAGAGAGAGAGAGAGAGAGAGAGAGAGAGAGAGAGAGAGAGAGAGAGAGAGAGAGAGAGAGAGAGAGAGAGAGAGAGAGAGAGAGAGAGAGAGAGAGAGAGAGAGAGAGAGAGAGAGAGAGAGAGAGAGAGAGAGAGAGAGAGAGAGAGAGAGAGAGAGAGAGAGAGAGAGAGAGAGAGAGAGAGAGAGAGAGAGAGAAGAGAGAGAGAGAGAAGAGAGAGAGAGAGAGAGAGAGAGAGAGAGAGAGAGAGAGAGAGAGAGAGAGAGAGAGAGAGAGAGAGAGAGAGAGAGAGAGAGAGAGAGAGAGAGAGAGAGAGAGAGAGAGAGAGAGAGAGAGAGAGAGAGAGAGAGAGAGAGAGAGAGAGAGAGAGAGAGAGAGAGAGAGAGAGAGAGAGAAGAGAGAGAGAGAGAGAGAGAGAGAGAGAGAGAGAGAGAGAGAGAGGAGAGGAGATGAGAGGAGAGAGAGAGCTCCGAGTTGCACTTAAAAATTTAACTCGAAACCGATTTCAAGTGTTGCTTACGAGAAAAAAAAATATTAAATTAACGTGCGAATCTTCTCTCCTCACGGAAATTGTGAAAATGAGAATACAAAATGTGAAGTCGCTCGATAATGAAGGAAACCCCAAATTAATTCCGCCATCCAACAATTTCGATTACATTCTCAAAGCTCCCGTCTTCGAATTTAGATGACTATTGAAATTCGATTCTGTTATGGTCATATCAACAAGAAACAAGAGGAAAAGGCAAACATATATTGAATAACAGCCCCTTACAGTATATTGGTGGAACTGGGTGAATTCCATCACCATCGTAACAAAAAAAAAAAAAAAATTTCAAGGTCACCTGAAGAGAGGGGGAAAAATATCAAACAAGAGAAAGGTTCGACCAAATCAATGTTGTCATGTTGTCCGAGAGATGACGAAGACGATTGGCGAATCTTCCATAAATTTACGAAGACGTATTTATAAACATCAGATCTCCGACATAATTTATCCAATGCATTAGTTATACACACAAGAAATCTCGACAACAATATTTATCTTACAAAAAAAAAAAAAAAAAAAAAAAAAAAAAAAGAAAAAGAAAGTTGTCCTTATTAAGACAATAACTTACATAGTCGACAAGTCAATACTCCCCCACCCCGAAAGTGACAATCAAAGCCGAAAAACCTAGATAAAAGTCCTATTTTATTACTAGAAAAACTCGGGGAAAATTCACGGTTTTTTTTTTTTTTTTTTTAAAAAAAACTGAATTTGATAAATCTTAATCCTTCACTTAATTATTGAATAAGCCCATGGCGAGTTCTGCGACAATATCCGTAGAAATCTCCCCATATTGCATCGTTAAATATTTGAGCTTCTTTAACAAAATATCGTAATGACAATCATAGATATGAATGCTGGCCGTCATTTTAAAAATTAAGGAGGTACAAATGAAAAGATTTGAAATTGAAAACTTACTAAATTCCCCATGTATAATACGCATTTTTTCTATTTAAAAATAGAAAAGAAAAAAGGGTTACCAGGGGATGCGTATTATGCACAGCTATAACAAGAATTTAAAAAATTTGTCGTAAAATAAGTATTTACATAAAACTTGAGTAGAATATAACCATAAAAAAAAAAAAAAAAAAAAAAAAAAACAGTAGAAAACGCTGACCGTAATAAAATTAGAGAAGTACAATTTATAGGGTTTGATTACCAAACAAAGGGTGCGTATTATGCATGACTAGAAGCATTTTTCAACACTTTCAGCACAATTTTAGGTGTGCGTATTATACATGGGGAATCACGACATTTCCATTTCACTGAAAGCCGTTCTACTTTCCCTTTTTTTCTTTTTTTTTTAAATTTTTCTCGCTGAAACCAAGTAGCGTCTACGTAGAACATTAATGAAAACGGAATCGTCCATTATTTATAAGGTATTGGCAGGAGATATTAAACACCTTCTCTTCTCTTTCATTTCCCCCACTGAAACTAAGTCGTGTCTTATCTTTTTACACGTGATTAAAATGGAATAACGTTATGGAAGTATTGACACAGCGTTACGGTCATACGAACTAACTAAAGGGAGAGACAAGCCCAGTTATAATAAGATCACCATCCTTATTTCTGATGCCTTTTGTTTTGATTTCAACTTTTTGTGCACCCCGGGTTTTCGAAACAGATTTACGAAGGTGTTTCACCAGTTTAGATGTTTTCCTTCTTGGAGTATCACACCAATTTCACAGTAAAATCAGGAACCTTCCACCCCTACCCTACAGCTGCCCATGTCCCCACATCTCTTGACTCCATCTCTTGCATGACAGAAGTCATCAATAAGGAACGGATTGCTTGACAAACATCCCGTTTCAGAAGTCAGGGTTAGTTCTACAGCCATATTTTTATTGGGTTTCGATATCGCTGGGCCGAACGAACCCTTAATAATAGTAATAATAATAAAAATAAAACAAAACTTAAAGAAAAGGAAGAAACAAAATGTATTATTTCCAAGAACGCAACGACATTCATATTCTCCTCTTTCCTCTTTCTAGCACATCCTTACCCAGTCTATTAGAGATCAGTGCTGCTCCATGCTTGGCCACTTACTCCTAAGCACCGAACGATCGGCCTTACAAATATACCATACCATAGCTTTCATACAACCAGTGCGGCTGTCATGGAGAGCCTTCCCTTCTGTAAATGTAGACGGAGCGTTATTGTTTGAAAGCCGATTATTGATTGGTGATCGTCTATTGATTACATTCGCACACCGCCATTTACAACCCCCAATCTTCTACGAGTCCGAGTCTTTGAATTTTTCTTTCTTGCTCAATTTTTGTCGATTTTTTTTTTCTTCTTTAAAACTGGTGGGTTTGACGGTCTGGTGGCAAAAATTGAAGAATTTTTACGATTAAATCCTAATGTTTTCCCCCTCAGCTTTATTCGTTCGAATTCTTTTCTGTTACTATGTCGACTACAGAATACTTCCATCTCTTCCTGACCAACTACCAAATTTTTAATATCTTTGGAATTTACCTGAGTTGCTGTATTTTTCAATGAATCCCTTCTCTTCAAACTCCTTTGTCCATTTTTCTTCATATGCCACGGTTTAAGTTCAATTTTCTCTCCTTATATCTAAATTCTCTTCATTGAAAGAGATTTTCTCTCGGTTGACCGCCATACTGTCTTTTCAAACTTTCATTTCTTTCCCTCCCCTTCCTATACCTTTTCCTCCTCCCCGTGTTAAAAGATTCCCCCCTCCACCAGCATTTTTTTAAATTTATTTCTCCAGTTCACACTCCCTTTTTATTTCTATCTCTTTCCTATTCTCCCTCCTCCAACTTCCTCTTTATTACAAGCCCTTTTCTCCCTTCCAACCCCTGACTATCTTCCATTTCTTATTTCCCCTTCTTTTCTATTCCCCTTCGTTGTTTCTCTCTCTCTCCGGCAACTACTACTTTTGCTCTTAATACTTCACTTTTCTTTTCACCTCTTTTCTTCTCACACCACCACTCTTTCTGAACTTCTTCCTCCTACTCATTCAAAATCTGCCTCCTGCTTAAACATCTTTTCACCCTCTTTCTTTATTCTCCTCCCACTATTCCTTCAACTTCCTCATTATGAAACCTCTCCCACAGGCTACATTCTTCCCCATTTCTTATTCCCCCCTCCTTACTGTTCTTTATCTCTTCCTCTGTTTGCTCTTTTCTCTCTCCGTCAATACTTGCTATCTCTCTTCAAACTTTCATTTCTTTCCTTCCAATCTATTAATTTTTCTCCTCTTTCCAAACCGTTCTCCTCCTACTCTTATTCAAAGTCTTTCTCTCTAGTTTTTTTTTTTTTTTAAACTTTCCACTGATCTCCCTCTCTTTGTACTTTCTTCCTCCAACTTCCACTTTATTGTAAGCTCCTTTTCTTCTCCCCCACCCCCATTCGTTTTCCCCTCCATTGGTTCATGGCCTCTTATTCTTTATTCTAACTTTCTTTCTCTCCAGTCTTTTCTATTCCTCCACCCCTCTTCCTGAACCGTTCCTCCTACCTCCGTTAATTCAAAGTATTGCATCCCTCCATATTTTTCTCTTTACATTCTCCCTTTATAATTCCATCTCTTCCTGATCCTCTTACCCCTCCAACTTCCTCTATCATAAGCCTTTTCTTACCCCCACCATTTCTCCTCGTTTTTTTTCTATCTTTCTTTCCCCCTCTATTGATTCTTTTTCACCGAGTCACAACTTTCTTATCTCTTCCTCCAGTCAATATTATTCTTCCTCCCTCTCTCCCAAATGCTGATCCCTACATATTTCTCTGACTACTACTTTTTCTCTCCAATTCTTTTATCCCGACATCAACCATTATCCTCCTCACTATCTTAAACTACTGCTTCCTCTTCCATATTTAACTTTATCACTCTTGATTTTTACTGTTGTAACTTTCTCTTCCCCCTCAACCATCATTCTCACCCCCCTCTCTCTCCCGCCTCCAGATTTCACTCTTCATCTCCAAATCTTTTTACCCAGACGAAACTTTCCTCTCCCCTGTTGAACCATTATTCTTCCTCTCTCAAACGACTTACCCTCTCCATATCACTTTTCCTCTTCAATTTTTTTTTTATCCATTTGTAACTTCCATCTCTCCCCCGCCTCAAATACAACCTTTCTCTATATATTTCACTATTTTTCCTCTTCTTCAATTCCATTTTTGCCCAGTCGTAACTTTCTTTTTCTCCCCGCCCTCTCTGAAGCCTGCAACGGCTGATTCCCCCTCCAGGTTTCAGTATTTGTTACTTTCTCTTTTTTACCAAGTCGTCACTTTCTTTTTTCCTTTCCTCTCTCGCTGCTTCCACCTCCCTTCTACCACTTTCTCTTTTTACCCAGTCGTAACTCCCCCCCCTTCTTTTCTCCTACCTCTCTAACTACAACTGCTGACCCCAAGACCCGCTACCGGTCCATATTTTCTCACAACCGAATCAAAATACATCATGGATGGAATTCGGATGCTTCATGTTAACATTGGCGTCTTTTGTGAACTCGAAGACAAGAGAATTGACAAGCTTTTTGCAGTGTGGAGGGAAGCAGTCGTAGAAGATATTCCCACTTGTAGCAGGAGCACGGACTTTCTGCTTTTTTTTTTTTTTGCTTTTTTTCTTCTTTGTTTAAGCTAAACTACCTTCAACCCGGTGATCGTGTCGGAATACAAGTTAAGGTGGGTGGATACAGTTGACGGCTCATTGAATAAAAACGCTAATTCTATAACCCTTTAAGTCATCAACCCAAAATTAACAACTAGGGACAGAGTGTCTGCAAACCTAATCTCCAATTCTAGGAACAAATTACATTAAAACGGAATTATTTCATTCGTGTATATATATATATATATATATATATAACAAGCACAGATTGGTGATAACGATTTGGGTGTTTGCAGCGCTTGTTAGAGAGTGGCTGATCAATTGATAGGAAAGTTGTTAGTTCAAATCACTACAAGTAATGAGTTATTCTATATTTGATTAGCCTTTGAATTATTCAAACCAACTAATTGCAAACACCATGTTAGAAGCCCAGTATATCTGAACGGCCTGTTGTAGCGTTCCCACCCCAACTCTATTCAGCTGACATAATT
>CAHIKZ030000358.1:692500-717500 GCA_903632075.3 Acanthosepion pharaonis | reverse complement strand
GAAAGGGCAGTAAGAAAGAAAGTGCTGGTAGGTGGTTTTATTGGGCTGGAAAATTGTTCAGAGAGCAGGACTGGATATTTAATATCGAAATTACACACACACACACACACATATATATATATATATATATACACACACACAATGGGAATGTGTGCGTGTGATATTATGCAAATGCACAGGTCAATATTTTTTTTTTTAAAATCTCTGCTTGAATAAACAATTTTTTTTCAATATTTTCCAAGCTTCCTGCGCGCGCGCACACACATATATACATATATATATATATATATATATATATATATATATAAAGAGGAAAAATGTCGCATCACAGTGTTTTTCCATTGTGTCCAAAACAAGATATAGATTTGTATGAAATTATGTCGTCTTTAGGACAGACAGGAGAGACGAGAGTAGACCAGGCCAAAGACGAGACCAGGCCACGAGACTTGGCCAGAGCAGACCAGATCAGGCTAGAGCAACGAGGCCTGGCCAGAACAGATCAAACGAGAGCTCATCTTGGTGTTTGATTCAACAATTTCTAATTTTTTCTTGGATTGTCCAATTGTGTAAGTGGAAAATCTAACTACCTTGCTCAAATGAAAAAAAGAAATCCGTTTAATGTTAATTAAGCCAATAATTAAGCAACTATTTCCATCTTTCACTGACATTAGATTGGGAAGAGGTGGAGCGGAGGGAGAAGTAAATTTACAAACGCGACTTCCTCGTTGAAATCAATGGAGGGGAAAAAAAGAAAAAAAAATCAAAACAAAAGATGAAGAGACATGACAAACGCTTCAGGAGTGCAAGGAAGTCAGGAAATGTAATCATGCATGAACCTTAATGGAAAAGACAGTAATTGTCTACGTAGGCCAAAATGCATTATGGGAAACGGGAGGGGGGTATCGAGAGGAGGGGGGACAGAGAAAGAAATGAAAACCAGAAGATTGGTAAATATCAGCAAATAAAGAGATTTCAGAGATTAACAAAACTTGTTTGAGAATCAAAATGGTTGTCTGTATAGATGTGCATGATGGGAAGAATTAGTATCTATAGATGAGGGATATGTGCACAGATCAATCTATATTATGGTAGATTCTATCAATGGGTCAATGCAAGCTATATATATATATATATATATATATATATAGAAATGAATAAAAACACGTGGAAACTATTCTTAGTCAACGTGTTTCATCCTCTGAGAGACTCAAGGTAAAAAAACAAGGATAAGAAAAATATTCAAGATTATTATTTATTTTTTTTTTAATAAATGGATATTGTTTAAATTGTGGTCAGACGGTTATAGTTTGGGATGGACGTTTATATGCTGTACATATTTAAACACATCAGGTAATGGATTTAACTGTTTTATAACTATTAGTAGCCAATTTCGTCCAATGTGGACTTTTTCAATTTCGTTTTTGCCTTGAAAAGTTCACATTGGACGAAACGCGTCGGCTAATAATACAGTTTTCATATTGTCTTTTACCTTTATACACACACACGATATATATAAGAAAATTCAATACCTTAACATAAAAACACAATTATACGTTCACTGGGTTAGTTTGCTTTTTTAATTGGGTTTGGTAATATAAGTATTAATTGTAGGTTGGATTTATAATGTGTTTGTTATTGTTGGAATTTATGTGCATATGTCTAATTATACACACGTCTATTCGCGCACATATGTACACACAGAAACAGGTACATTTAAAAATATGCTATATTTATGGTTTTAAGTTTTTAATATCAGGGATAGAGCATATGTAAATAGAAAAGCGGACATTGACGTCAACATAGAATGGCGACAGCCTGTTTTGGACTGAAGATGGTTTTCGAATATGAAAAACTGGCGTGGCTCTGTGTTGACCTCTGTGTCCACTTATATACAGTAAGTGTGTGAAAGATACACCTAATCAAGTGCAACTGTTTTTCTTGTGAAAATACACCCACCTCAGAAAGCGACTGGATTCTAACTGCCGTGTGAAAATATATCCAACCCAGAAGTGATAGGGGCGTTTGTGTGGATCTGTTGAAAAATTGTTAAATTTAAAAATTTAATCGTTGTCACGCGTCCCCGAAATGGGAAGAGCAAAAAAATTTAGCCAGTGAATCCACTTGTCATACACTCTTAAATCCGTAATTTTTTTTCCCCTTAGAACATAGCCACGTCTATTGAGTTCCCAATGAGGATTGAAGCAACATTTGTTTACGATCCTTTACGGCACATATATAAATTGCCAGAAATTATTTTATGCAAGAGGATTTGTTGATATTTACTAAGTTCAGTGAGACCCAAGGCTAAAGAGAACACTGAAGGTTGAAAGAATGTGTTGCGCCAGACTTACAAATGGGAAGGACCGCTCTTTCCTATTCTGAATTCAAAGAATCTAGCTTTTCACTTGAGGAAACATGTTACTAGTTCTCTTGGTCGTCATCGTCATTATTACTACTACTACTACTTGTACATTTATACACAGATGAACTGGTAGCTTACAATGTAGATCAAGTGACAATAAGCCTAATTAGTCCAGCAGTCTTCACGTGGTTGGTTCTATGTGTTTCAATTTTCAGTCGCTCAGGTCCTTTTTCTCAGATCTCGGTACTGTTCCAAGTGCTCCAATAATAACCGGCATCACCGTTATATATATATATATATATATATATATATATATATGTGTGTGTAACTTCCTCACTTATCCTTTTTTTTTTTTTTTTTTCTTTCTTTGGTTATGACCCATTTCTTTCTTATATATATATATATATGTTCCTCTTTCCTTCTACTTCTCACTGAAGGAAGAACCACTTTTATCTTTGGCAAATAAAGGCCTAATGGAATCAAACAGAATTGTCAAGTTTGGATTTTCTCCACCCCCTCCTCATTCAGAAGAGCATTTGGGAGATGAAGACACACCCCAATGTCACCAGCACCTGGCTCCCTGCCCAACCTCACCAGAAATATCGACTGGAATGGGAGATAGGTTGGCAATGTCTTAGAGAAGGTTCAGATGTCATTGCTACAATTTTAATGACAGAAAATGAAATTAGAAATTAAGTTGGGAGAAATAAATTCATCTGACTGAACACTGAGCCTGAAAATAACGGACAGAGGGCGGGGCATGGACAGAGAAAAAGATGTTTGGGGAGGTGAAAGAAGAGTAGGAAATTTATATCCAAGGATGAGCTAATGAACTACAGAATCAGGGCCTTATGACAAGGTGGGCTTGGGAGGATGGCATTGTAAGATTGCTACTTTGTCCAGGTTTTTTTTTTTTTTTTTTTTTTTTGGAGTGAGTGAGAGAGAGTGAATAATACCCTCCCCTACCAACATCAACCAGGACCATTCTGAGAGAATAAGTGTGAATTTGGAGAAGTACAACGCACTCCAAACCACATCTCCAGAAAATGCTCCACAGCCTCCCAACTTCCAACCCCTTCTGAAATAAAATTGAATATTTGAAAGTTCTGATCAATTTTCAAATTATTTCACTTCAAGAAAAGGTCGATCTCCCTCTAAAAAAAAAATAATAATATCAGGGCTGTAATGGCTAAATGCAACCAGAGGTCTAACTGTTTCTCTTCTTGTACTCCTCACTTGTGGAAGTTGTGTACCCTTTGGCTTTCCGATCAAATCAGATTTCTAAAATTATAAAAGCAATGTTGTCTCGTCTTAATTTCTTTTTTTGATTGTTCACTCGTTAATGTTTTTCTTTTTCTCATCCCCCCCCACAGTATTCCATTGCATCTTAGTGGCTTTATTACCTTGCTTGATATCATTAAATCGAAAACTACAGACCATTTATTTTCAGAAACTGTTTACTTTATATTACCTTCCAATTTCTTAACATAAAAATCAAAAAAATCACAAACTAATTTTAATATTAAAATAATTACAACCAGATCCCAAACTATTATTATGGATATGATGAGAGCCAAAAATGTCCAGAATAATTCTGACGCTGGTATCTATAAAATAAATGTCACAACTACTCCTTACAAGATATTGTTGAAACCTTGGGAAATTTAAAAACAAAAAAAACTCTGAGAGACCAAATTACAATAGATTAACCTCTTTTCTTCTATCAATTTATCCCATCTTCTAGTTATACAAATTAAAAAAAGAGAATAATAAAAGTATTGTTAGTAATGCTATACTTGTTGCGGAAACGTATAGTCATAGTCATTGGTTGTTACCAAATGAGAAGTAGATAATCACCGTATAAACATAAACAATGCACATTCGCTGTATTTTACAACATGATACTTTTATAATACGATATTAATAACCAGAATATTACATGCATTATTATTGGATATAGTTAAATAAAATATCAGTTTTATAAAATGTTTATTTTAAATACAGCTGTACTTTTTGACTAGAGTAAATGGATATATAGTTTGGTCAACGGTGTAGCCAGGGACAGCAATACATACGCTAATTTAAAATGGTTAAATCAAAACTTTTCTAAAAATGAATACATAATTAAATAATCAAAAATGAACACAAAAAGGATTTCACCCATAACAATTTTATTAGTTACTAGCAGTAGAGCCCGGCGTTGCCCGGGGATGTAACAGTAAGAGATAAGTCAAGTATCGACCATCATAAAGACTGAAAAATAAAAAGATTATTGTTTAAGGTTGACGGACACGCATCTCTTAATTAGTTTTTTTTTTTTTTACGAATTGGTCAAACCCAAAACAAAAACATTGTTATGAGTCTACCGATTGAATAGAATTTTATTATAAACAATTGTCTTGTAAATTGAATTTTTAAAGCATTCTGAATGTAAAAATAAAGAAAAAAGTGTGCAAGACAATAAGAAACTACCTACCCCCCAAAAAAGTGAAGTTTTGTTGAAATCGGTTGAAAAATGTAAGAAATCCGATCCCATATATAAATGAACACACACAAACAATCTGGGTTTTATAATAAGTAAAACTCGATATGAGTTGTCCCCCCTTTCATTCTCAACAATGATGCCTCTTAATCGTGTTTTCAAATTGATTTTGTGCAAAAACAATTGTGTTTTTCCAATTTTTAGCGCTGTCAGAACCACCGCAAGGTAATTTTACGCAGTCCTGTGAAGTTTTGTTGAAATTGGTTGAAAAATGTAGGAAATCTGATCCAATATATAAACGTACAGACACACACACAATCTATGTTTTATAATAAGTAAGATACACATAAGTTTAATTACATTTTCAATCTAAAGAAATCCACACAATATCTTAGAGGGAATGTTCTTGAGAGTGCTACTATCAATTCTTCCCATATTTAATTTTTTTTAAATAGTAATGACAGCATTATAGTGATAGAAGAAAGAGATTGCCAGTATGTGCTATGTAGAAAATGAAATAAAATTTAAACAAAAGTATTATAATTATCACAATTAAAAACAAAATGAAAGGAAGGAAAAAAAAAAAAAAATTTTTATCAAGGGACAAATGGAGAAAGAGAGTCAAGCCAAGGCAAGTTGTGTTTCCAAGTCGAATCAGTTCGGTTTCTCATTGGAACTGAGAAGCAGTAAATCTATTTGGCTGACAGATCAGATTTTTATAGAAACGTTTTGTCAGTGTGTGTCTCTCCTTGAGCGGACATCAGCACCACACACTGCCACCCAAAGTGGTGTAAGGGTCAGATGGCTTATTATGTCAATCATTTCCATAGTTGTCTTAATTTGCTTGCAATTTAGCTTGGGAAGGAGGAGAACAAGCTAAGCCATGCTGATTACTATTGTTTCAAGATCTCTTTACTTGTTTCTGTGTAAATTTTCACTTTTAAGAGATATATATATTTGTGTATTTAGACAGCAATCCTTCTTTCATGCACATTTCATTGAATACAAGAGACAAGGTGCTTTTAATTTTTTATACTTAGTTATTGCTTAATTATTCCAAACATCGCATGTGGATGCCATCCAAAAGTTAAGATTTAATATTGACATTAAACTTGAATACGGATGACCAGTTTCAAAACACAGTAATTTCTGTGTCACGATAGAATCATATTTTTTTAAAGTGTGTGCGTAATATACATCTATCTCTCTCTCATATATATATATATATATATATTTATTGTAAATAGTTGAATGGCAAGTAATCTTTAGGAAAGAAATGCCTGTAGGATGACTATTATAATAGCCTACAATAAAAAAATAAAAAAAAATTAAAGAACTGGTAAGGATGGATTGAGGAAAAGTACCCAGGAATCAAAAAAGATAATTTGACAGGCAATACAGAAAAAAAAAGGGGGGGGGGTATATGATTGTGCACTGGCATATATGTTCACATATGATGGGGAAGGACATGGAGGTATAAGGATTGTAAACCATGTGCCGATGTTATCTAAGATCTAAGAAGTCAAGACTTGTGTTGAAGTCGAGTCAGGGGCATACCAGAAGAATTCTTCACCTGACCAAAGCCCACTGAAAACACGAGATTTGGTCATCTGTTGAGAAGAGGGTCAAGCCTGAAACTTTAGCACCTTCTTGTGAGACGTATGGGTTAAATAGGTGGGTAGGCTTTGCTCTTTAGCCTTGGTTGGCTAACGGTCTAAGAGAAGGAAAATGGAATTTAAAACCTGCATTCTTGAGCATTCTTCTCATTGGATTATCATAGTTCATAGACTAGTATGCATGTTGTAAAACTGTTTATCCCTATATAGTTACTTTCATGTAAGAAAGTGGTCATGCTCAAAATGGAGTGGAGTGTGTGTGTGTGTGTGTGTGTGTGTGTATATATATATATATATATATATATATATATATATATCTCCAAATAAAATTTGTCCCTGAATTATGTCCAGTACCTCAACTCCAGATGCTCTTAGACAAACTTTTTTGTAATTGTTCAGCTGACTCTTCAGCAATTGGCTGCAATTTTTCATTTTCATTATCTACAAGTACAATGTAATTAATTTATGTGCTAATTGGGATGCTCTAATTATTGGCATTACATTGTATTATTTATTTTGCATGTATGCAAACGAACCCCTTAATGACGTGTTATTTCTCCTATATATTATGTAAAATGTTATTTTTAGTGAATAAAGCAAGTTTTCAAGGTAATAGATACAGGGTCAGATTAAAAATAAATCCATTAATTATTTAGAAGTGTGTGTGGAAAGAGAAAGATTGGATCACTACCGGAATTTGGTCATCCGACAATCGCAGTAGTGTGAAACTTGAGTAGCAGTTTCAACTCTTTCTTGTTTATTTGCTCCAGTTCTGTAATTTAGACAGAGAGAGACAGTTTAGTACTGTTTGCTTGGTCACCTAACAGGCTGTGTGTTGGTTTTACCAATATTGTGTGTGTGTGTGTGTGTGTGTGTATATATTCTTTACTTTTTTTTTTAGAAAAAAAAAAAAAAATAAAAAAAATTGGTAGTTACATTTATTTCTTTTATATGACTTTCAGTCTCTAGGCTGGTAGACATTAATTTCACTGTTAAAAAAAAAAAAATAAATAAATAAAATAAAATAAAAAAAAGCTGATGTTTGATTATTTGTTCAAGTACTCCCTTATACAAATGTGATTACTGCTACACAGCTTTTAATGATGTAAGTTGACAGAGCAAACCAGACTGTTCTTTTGTCACAATCTCACAGAGATGACCAAGGAGAATTTTGGTCTTCATGCATTTCTGCACATGTCTTACATAGAAATATCAGGAAAATAAACGAGAAGATGTACCAGCGGTGGACAACGAATCCAAAGCATGCTATGAATTTAGTTTTCTGCCAGGATTGAATTACATATTGTATTTTACGAACACAGATTTCGTTACTGGGACATAATATCAGACATTTATGGCTAGATAACGCTTGGCAAAGGGAGGGAGGGTGACAAGAACGTGTAGACAATTAAGTAAAGCAAAAACGGATAATGAAATAAAATATAAAACTATACTTTTTTTTTTTTTTTTTACTGCATCATTTTGTGAATACACCCTTTTTCACTTTAGTATTTAAAAATAAAAAAAAATAAAAAAGGAAAGTGAGTGGATTGAAGGGGTCCCTAGGAAGCCTGCAATGGAAGAGTTCCCCTCCAGGCCCTATCAATAAGGCTGTTTTCTGAAAAAGCCTGAAGCAATTTCCAAACCTGGGTTAAAGAGTTCCAATACCTAAGTGAATCGCCACGGGGTATGATACAATCCCATCACCCACCCAACTACTAATTTTTTTCCCCACCTTTTTTAAAAACCACCCCACCCTATTTATTTATTTTTTTTTTTGCATCTTCTGTCTCCAAAATGATGACTTGAGGCAATGTTAACAGCAGTAGCAGCAACGCCAAGTCCTGAGATGAAGAGAATAAGGTAAAAATGAAAGTGTTGCAGAGCGAATACAACAAACAAGCACTGATAGTCAGGAGCCTCACAACAGCATGCTGAAATGTAATTGGACAAGATATTGCCAACAGCTATATCTCAAATTTGATTAAGCCTGCAGGCTTTAAACTAACACAGCACTACCTCTTATTTGAATAAATGGTCTATAATCTTTCACATATTTTTTCTTTTTTAAATAAATAATAAATAAATAAATAATGTTAAAAATATGTAATTTTATAAAAATAAAAATTTAAATTAAACATGAAAAAAAAAAAAAAATTTCCTAAGACAGCAATAAGGAAAATAGAAATACAAATAAAGTCACCTTTCTGAAAAGTATTGTTAAAAAAAAAAAAAAAAAAAAAAAAAAAAGAGTATGTATATATATATTTAAAATAAAAAAAGATGTATATATATTTCTAATATATAAATGAAGATAGATTTTTGAAAAAAGGAGAGGGAAAAAAAAAAAAAAAAAAAAAAAAGACATTGTCCCTTAAATGGATGAGTAGAATGTTACAAATAGCATATCTAAGAAATAAAAAAATAAAAAAACAAAAAAAACAAAAATATGTATGGAGAAGGCAAGGAAAGTCCTCTGAAGAACTCAGTATAAATCTTTATCTAATTGGCAACCATATGTATAGCACTTCTCCTCCCCACCCCAACTATTTCTATACCTATTATTTTTTTTTCTCTTCTTCCTTCCCTTCCTTGTACAACAAGAAAATACTATTAGGAGCCAAGTGATTTCACTCTTTTTCTAGTCCTCCATTTTGTTCCTTCCTTCTCTTTATATCCTGACAGACATGCAGGTAAAAAAAAAAAAAAAACATATTGGAAAGTGTTTAGATTTTAATGAATAAATTGAATAAAATTTGAGCAAATTTACTACCTGAATGCAAATAATTTAGATTTGTGTGTCGATGAGAGTGCCTTGCCATGTCCTGGGCAAAGAAGCTAAATAAGAATCCCTCCCCTTCAATATGAGGAGAAGGGGAAAAAAGTTTATTGTAAAGTACATAAAAATAGAAGAAATTATTTAGGGGAAAAATATAAAACTAAATAAGAGGAAAGTGATAATTTAGGGTTATTTTAAAGTTTTTGAATATCATCTGGAAGAAAAGGAAAGATTAAAAAAATATTTAAAATTTAAGTTTTGGACTATGGAAGAAAATTTATTTTATTTTTAATTTCTTTTTCACTTCAGGAAAAAGTGGAATTCTTTTCTCACACATGCTAAAAATGAGAAAAATTTGAAATATGAAAGTTAAATGTTTACATTTAAAAGAGAAATTTGAAACTGAAAAATAGTACAAGAAAAAAAAAAAATCTGAACCAATTATTGAGGTCTTCCATTCATAATTATACTAAGAGTGAACATTTCTTTTAATATATTAAAAATGGAGGCATTTTCTTCTGACTATTCAAAGAAAGAAAAAAGAAAAGAAAAAGTTAATATATTTGAAACTAATATTAGAAAAAAAAATTCCAGATTCTTTCTCCACAATCTCCAAGTACAAATTTTGCATCTTTTCACACCTCACAGAAACAAAAAACAAATGAATTCAAAAAACAGATGCAAATTTAAATAAAAATTAAAAAACATGGGAAAAGGATACTTAAAAATTGTATCTGAGATTATATATATATATATTTGTATGTGTGCGTGCATGTATATTGCATTTTTTCAGATTTTGATTAAAATATTTTCATATTGCTATATGCAACACAATCTACTCAGCTAATGAATACATAAAAAAAAAAAAAAAGGAAAAAAAAAAAACCTATTCCATTCATAAAAATATTCAAGTATATATAATTTCAAAATCAGCAAACCTGACATTATTATTATCTAAGGTTTAACAAGATGTAATCCAACACGTAATATTATGTATTTGGAAATTGTAGAAAACTGGAATTTCAAATTAAAAATAAAATAAAGATAAAAAAAATTGATAAAAGTTTCAAATTGAACAATTTTTATTTTTTTATTTTTTATTAAACCAACCAATCTTTACTTTTTCAATTCTTTGTAAAATATAAATCCCTCAGCAAAAGCAAACAGACGAATTTAACAATCACGAAACGCAAAATGCGCAAGATTTATTTCATAAACAAACTGACATTCCACTGTAGAGAAAAAAAAAAAAAAAAAAAATTATGCAGGATATTAATGTACTCAAAAATCAGTAAAACCTACACTGAGAATATATGGACGTTAAAAGTAAAATAGTGAATTTGAAAAATGTCAATATAGTGACCCTGGATTTGTCCGTAACCTTACAAAAAATGCAGCTGAATTAGAACTTTATGACAAAGTTAATCTTCACTTTAGTTTTCCAAACTTTTAAGTTGAGCAGAAATTTATCACGCAACACTTACAGAAATCTTTATTTAATAAACAGAAAATCCACAACTTCAAAATAAGTGACTTTTTAGATAGTTACATATTTTTTATTTTTTTTATTTATTTATTTAAGTTATTCATGGCAACTGGAAAGATTTCAGCTAAAAACCCAATTAAAAGAAACAAAAACAAACAAACCGGTCTTCCTACACTGATTTTCTTGGCAAAAGACCTTCCCCAATACAAAAACTGGTGCAACACAATCTTCCTATCAATGCAAGGGTGTATAAGATCTGACAGTTAATAAGTAATGTATTGCCATTTTGACACCAGGGGATGAAAGTAAAAATTAGCAAGCCAGTCTGGTTGACCATTACTATTGACTAGTGTACCCAATACTCATTGGGTACTGTAGATTTGAAATCTTGTATAAAACTAAGTAAATTATAAACTGCATTGCCATTGCATATAATTGTGAGAGGGTAACTAGCAATAAACTATATTTTGCAACCACTTCAGTATGTTACACACACACACACATACATACAGATTGAAAAGTAACTCAATATTTCACATATGATCGACTAGTGTCTTGTAAAAACTCTTAGATAGGAGAGCCTATTATACACAAGATGAGGAGTTACTTTTTTTTTTTTTTAATTCACAATATATATATATATATATAGTTAAATATGACAGGTCTATTGTGTTTGATCATGAGCCATTCTAAACTCCATACATTCACTTTAATTTTGGGAGAAAAATGGTGAATATCTGTTTAAATGCCCATATAACCACTCTAAAGATGGCTCATGTGAGCAAGAAAAAAAAATCCAAAATGTTAGACAATTTTTGTCTTTTTCTGCCAACAAAGCAAATATACAGAGGTTAGAATAACTCATGATCAAACATAAGATATTTAACAATACATGTTTGAATATGATCTGCTGCCCCAATACACTATATATATATATATATATATATATATATATATATGCGTGTGTTTTACTGCCTTTCTTTATTTTGGTGGTGGTGGGGGTGGAGATGTGTGCTGAAAAGTTTTGTATAGGGAATAACTTCTCAAAGTCTGCAAAAACAGTTTACATAGGATTTAAAAGGGATTCTTTTAAAAGTGGAAATATTTTATATATATATATATATATATATATACACACACACACACAATGTGTTTCATCAATCCGACTTCGTCAAGGCAAGTTTAAAAGTGAAAAACGTTTTATAGTTAAGTGTGTAAGCCTCCTTCTGGATATTGGTATTTTTTTTTTTTTTAACACTAAAAATTTGTTTAAGTTTTCCATGTTGACATACTGTTAAATTTCTGAGTATAATTTGGGAGATAAAACAAATGGAGGATAAAAAAAACAAATGGAAAATATTCCTTAGTCATTGCCATCACACTTCGTCAATCTGACATTTTTGATTCCCATGAGGTGCTCCTAAATAATGGCCTTTTACCAGACAGTTATGCCGAGAAAAAGTCTGCTCTGATCAGTTGTGTAATTTCTAAACATCTGCCAATGTAAAAAAAAAAAAAAAAAAAAAAAAAAAAAAAAAAGCTCCAATGTTTGCCCATAGGCCACTAAATGTGAAGCCATATGGAGAATTTTTTTTTTTTTTTAATTATTGTCAGACTGGAAGAAGATATATATATATATATATATATATATATATATATATATATATGCCCCTATGCACATTATTTTCAGATCAGGATGAGCCAGATTGAGCAAAGCAGAGAAAGGTCTACATGATAAATAAAATGGACAGATAGAAGATACTGCACCCCAGAGAAGGCCACCCCGCCCTGTGCTTAATCTGTTCAACTCAGTTTTATTTATTATTGATAGGTAAAGTTTTACAAGCATACCAACTGTCAGATTTTTTATCCATTTGTCATGCAAATGGTATATTGCCTGATACCAATAGAAAAAAAAAAAAAAAAAAAAAAAAAAAAAAATGGCCTGGCAACTGAAAGATGAGAATAGTGTGTGTGTGTGTGTATATATATATATATATATATATATATATATATATACACACACACACACTTGGTGGAGTAATGGATAGCGGCTTGGATTGAGGAATCAGAGAGCAGAGTTCGAATTTCAGTCAAATCCATTACATTCACTTACGTGCCAATACCCTTGGGAAAGGGTGTGAATCCTCTTCTCCCTCCAGCTATGTGTAAATAGCAGGACAGACTGGGTTCTATAGCCTTGGATGGCAACTGGTCTAGGAGAAGGACAAATCTGAATTCAAAACCTGCAAGGGGTCATTTGGGGACCCTGTGGCATGTAGGGCAACAAGTCTCTGTATTCAGCCCTTCAAAAAGTGTAGATGGTTCTTCACAAAATCTTCACCACTATAATCAAATCGCATGTGCTGCTGTCGGGAACTGATCTGCTTGACCCTCATATGTTGAATTTGGTGGGAGAGTCGAGTATGTATGTGTGTGTGTGTGTGTGTGTGTGTGAGTGAGAGAGAGGTTAAAAAATCCGTGGGTAAGTAATCCAAGTAGATTCTATTAGTATAAAATAAAATTAAAACTAATCCACAAATGAGCTCAATATTTTGGAAAGAGGAAAGGAGAAAAAAAAGAAAAGGAGAGGGAGTAAGAATTGGCCTATAATGAAGGAGGGAGTTATATAGATACAGAGGGTTAAGAGACGAAAAGTGGTTGTGGTGGAGTCAGGTACAGATAACAGTGTGTTCTTCAGATCCTGCTACCCAGGAGAATGCAAGTTTGATTCTTGCCAGAGAACATATATTTTTCTCTAATAAGATTTCTCAAATATTCAGGCTGGTAGATGAAAACTGAACGTCTACTCAAATATGAGCATCCAAAAAATAATGCATCCAAATAAAAATAATATATATATATATATATATATATATATATATATATATATATATATATATATATATATATATATATGACACCAAGAGCAATTGATTCTCTCAGATCCCCCTCCCAGTGCCCCAACAGTTCTGAACTAGCAACAGCCATTTCCCATCCTATTTTCTGTACCCTATTCAGTCTCCCAGCAATCACTTCAGCCAATATCATCCAGTGCAGGTAGCTATCTGTTATGCTAATTGCAAACGAACAGTAACCAAGAGATCAGAGAATAATATAAGTGCAAAGAGGCTGGCGGGCCATTTTTCTTCCGATGTCAGCTCCAGACAGTGCCAGACAAAACCCGAAGATTTAAAGCCGTGACCTTTTCTCGGCTAAACGTCTCCAATTTGTCTAAGGTGTCTTCTGCCAGTGTAAATAAGAGCTGATCCCTCACGTTTTTGACCAGCTAGCTGGGAAAACAGAGAAAACAATGCAGTGGGGAGGTGGTAGGAACTGGCACAGATAATGAGGTCAGAGTTGAGGATCTTGTCTTCACCTCCCATAATCCTCACCTGCCTGAACAAATATGATTTCTAACTTAGCCTTCCAAGATTCTCTTTAAAAAAAAAAAAAAAAAAAAAAAAAAAAAAAAAAATTTTTTTTTTTTCAATCTGTTTCAACCCAAGCAAGGCAGTAAAGCCACTAAGACACAAGAGGTTGCAGAGTGTGGAAGAATTAGAAAAGGAAATAATGACGAGCAGAAAGAGAAGAGAGTAATCAGAAGGACAGTAGCTAGCTATTAATAATACATTTAAATTTTTACAGATTCAAGTTGGCTGGAAAGCAAGGAGCCGGAAGGGAGTTCCACTCTTAAAAGACAGGGATGCCTACTAAAAAAAAAAATTTTTAAACCATTAATATTATTTGTTTTGGTTACAAAACTGAAGTTAACAGATGGATGCGAAAATTGCCACTATAGAATTCTCTCCCTTTGCTGCTCTAGGCACATTCTGTTGCCTTGAGATGGTTACTTGAAATAAATACAACTTATTTTCAGTATTTTAAGCTAGAAATTGCTTACTACTGCTTTGGAACGAGGCTAAACTTCCGTTGTCTGACACCATTTTTAATTTTTCGAGATTCTACATGGGTTGTAACATTGATTAAACTCATGCCAAGCAATTTTTTTGCTATTTTTTTTTGTAAACATAAAATGGCTTCATGCAACAAAGTCTTGATTCAGTTTTTCTTTGATTCGAACTCTGATGATGATTTTGAAGGCTTTACTTGAGTGGATACTGACAGTGAAGCGGTTGAAGATGATAAACTACACTAGGGACATAAAGGAAAGCAATGGTGACTGCTAGGTGATCACTAGCAGCTACTATCATCCATGGTTGACTAACTTTATGGAACCTACTGGCAACCATCGATGTACCTGATGGTCTTTCTGAAGGCGAATTATTTCATCTATTTATAAACTGCGAAATAACTTTATCAATGAAATAAATAAATATGCTAGTCAGGTGAAAGAAAGAGGCAACAAATGTTGGTGTCTCTTTGTATGTAAACACATGGAAGGATATCATATTATATATATATATATATATATATATATATATATATATTTCTCTCGTCTGTCTGTGTGTCGTGGGCGTTGTTACTTCACCCAGGCCGCATTTCTCACCTAATTTCGATGCGGTTTTCAACACAAGTTTGCAAATGGTTGCCGTAACGACATGATGGAGCCCGATTTTTGAGTTCGAAATCAGGTTTTGAAAGAGAAAAAAAAAAAAAAAAAAATCGATAATCAAAAAAATTCTGCTTACAGAAGGAATGATCACATTTCAACCAAATTTGACACCCTCTTAGAGTCTACCATTAGAAGTGTTGTCCAGAAGTTTCATGACCCCAGACCCCTAAACAGCGCGGAAAATCGATAAAACCCAAAAACCGATACGCCCAGATTGCATCTGAACCGCATGTCGGTTTTTAGCGAAAACTGAGCGGATTTAGGAATCGGCCATTGGGAGTCATCATGCGAAGTTTCAACTCTGAGCACCCCCCCAAACAGAGTGCAAATTGACAATCGGTCAACCCTTAAAAATGTTTTTCTGGCTTTTTAAAGCTGATCGTATTGTGTTTATTTTGTTTAGTTCTTTTTTGTAACAGATTTAATGTTTACTATAGAGCTGAGAAAAAGTTGGCAGTGTGATATAGGCAAGAAATAAGGCATGTAGCAACATTAGCACGACAAAGGGCACTCCTCTAAAGGCAAGGAAGGGCAAAAATATTTTAAGTCAAGTGATAGCGATTGCTGTATTAGTCATACTATTTTTGAATCAAGCATGGGCCACGCTGCTAGTATATATATATATATATATATATATAAAAACAGTGGCAGTGGGTAACAATTCTAGAAAGAAATTAGTGGGTAAAGGTTAATAAGAAATAATGAAGGATTTAAGAAAGTGTATGTGTGTGTATATATATATATATATATATATATATATATATATATATATATATAAATTTGAAATGTTACATATATGACAAGAAATGCAGATTGAGCGCTAGCTTTATGAGCCACTGTCATTCACACACCCAATGAATGCTGTGTTGGGGGGGGGAGTTTGGAGTGCTGGACATGTCAGAGATGGTCATACTTGCTTTGTGAGCTGAAGAATAGATTAGTTATGGCAGAAGAAAAAGATTAAAGTGCACTCAGTGAGATTCAAAGTTACAACTCAGTTGTAATTGATCTAGTAAGAAAAGCCTGCTAGCCATTACAGCATGTTGAAGTACCATACAATATATAATTATACAGAATTATATATATATATCATTATATATCAACAAGCAATATTTAGAAAAATATGACATACTGGAAAATTCCTTGTGATTGGTTTCATCTGTTAAGATTTTATCAGATTGAAATCATATATATATATATATATATATGGGTGTGTGTAAAAACATAGAAAATAGGAAAGAACTCATTAAGTAAATAATCCAAAGTTCTTTAGTATTTTAGTTATTATTTTTTAAAAATAGTGCTCGATACAAAAATATAATTATTTATTTAAAAATATGATTCCATCGCTACATAAGAGTTCTCATGTTAATAATAACTAAAATACTAAAGAACTTTGGATTATTTACCTAACAAGTTCTTTCTTATTTTCTACACACACACTATATATATATATATATATATATATATATATATATATATAAAAAAATGTAAATCTTTAAATTCTGTGGATAAAAAAAACTAAAAAAAAAACCTGGATAACACAATTTTCAATATAAGTAAAAAAAATTTGAAACCTTTGAACAGGGGGAAAGAAACCGTCCAGTAACTTAAATTTCTGGTACAAAAAAAAAAAAAAATCCCCCAGCAAGTAATAAGGTAAAATGAAGTGTGCTTTATACATTAAGTCAACAAAAGGTAAAATAAATAAATCCTAATGAGCCAGGTTTCACCACAGGGGATTATCAGTTCACCTTTTTATTTATATATATATATATATATATATATATATATATATATATATATTAGATATCCCTTGAGAAGTGGAGGCGATGTCTACTAAACTATAGTGTTGGGACGCTGAAAGTAACACCAATTAGCTAAGTGACAAACTTTGTATTATATATATACACACACACTTGGTGGTGAGGAGAAATGAAATCCAAAGCAGAAATAAAAATGGAATCCAGTAAGACCTGGATTTGGCAAACAATGGGGAATATATAAAAAATGTCAATGCTAACCAAATACAAAAAACAATGAATTCGTAGAAGTGGTAGCAACAGAGCCCACTGCAGATCAGTAAAAGCATTTGAAAATATCAGCATTCGCTGAAGTACCTCTGGGGAATCTAGCCACGACCATCAGGCAAGTTCCGTCCCAAGTATTTTAAAGACAATTCACATGTTACAAATTTAAATTCTATTATGTAGACACAGCAAATCAAACTGCTGTAAAAATCTCATGGTGAACATCAAACCATTGCAGATACCATTCATTTCACTGCAGAATCTATACGCCTGAAACATTAACTCATAAATTTAAATAGTGACAAAAAGGAATCTATTTAGATTTAATAGTGTAAAAATTGATGCTGGTTATCGGAGAATTATTGAATTTGGAGAATATACCGTTAATGGATTTATTTGTAAATCCGAGTAGATAGGTAAACTGTTTAATTCCATTAAGTTTGTCTACGTATATCTAATGTAAGTAATTTTATATAAATGCGAAATTGAGAAGAAACAATAAAAGATAAGGGTGGTAGGGATGGGGGTGATTAAAGATTCAGTAAAACAGTTTCAGCAACAAGAGAAAAGTCTCTTAAAGTTCAAATTAATAAAAGCAACATACAGATAACTGTCTATATTGAATAAGAGTTTTATAGATTTTATAGAGGGACGTCTCGGTACCCCCCAGAATAAGAAGCCAGGTACAGTAGAGGGAGGTCACGGTACCCCCAGAATAAGAAGCCAGGTACAGTAGAGGGAGGTCACGGTACCCCCAAAATAAGAAGCCAGGTACAGTAGAGAGACGTCTCAGTACCCCCAGAATAAGAAGCCAGGTACAGTAGAGGGAAGTCATGGTACCCCCAGAATAGGAAGCCGGGTACAGTAGAGGGAGATCATGGTACCCCAGATTAAGAAGCCGGGTACAGTAGAGGGAGGTCATGGTACCCCCAGAATAAGTCGGGTACAGTAGAGGGAGGTCATGGTACCCCCAGAATAAGAAGCAGAGTACGGTGTAGGGAGGTCACAGCACCCTGGAATAAGCTAAGTACAGTACAGGGAGGCAGCAGCTCCCAGAATAACATACTGTTTCTGTGACAGTGGAGGCACATTAAAAGTAACTTAGTTCAGGGTTGGTTGCCATGAAGAGAAGAGAAAAAAAAAAAAAAAGAAAAAAAAAAAAAAAAAAAGAAAGGATTTTTATTTTCCAAAGTAGTAAAATCCAATCCAAATTCCTTGAAGCCAACTAATAAAAAAGAAAAAAAAAAAAAAAAAGGAAAAAAAGATTTCAATACATACGATCAGTGTCCCTTGCCACTAACAAATAAGACACGCAAAGATCAATTGTATAACGTTGTTTTAGTCAACTGCATGGAACAACTCCCTATTTTTATTGGGATGTCAAATCATATTAAGGAAACATTTGCCGACAGATTGCATGAAAAAGCAATGTTCAATACACGTCCTCATTCAGTTGAGGGCAATGCGATCTATTTCTTTCAGGATAAAGCTTACATCAGGAGACCATACCAACTATTGCAAAGACTTGAATTGAAGGGAATTTTTACACAGTTAAACTAAATCAGCTGTTGTTTCCCCCACTGTCCCTTTGCGGCATAAATCTTGCGTAGTTACAGAAATGTTACACTAATGTCGTTCAAAGCCTTTAACCCTGTATGTTATGAAAGGGAGTTGATATTTTGCTTCAATACCCATAAAATAGGGGCTGAACCAACCTAGTTGTGAATAAAGTCTTGCAGTATTATTGCATATATATCTCTAAACTAAATTAATTGATTTAAAATTTTTTTTTCCCGCTACACAGTTCTAACCACGTTTCAAAAATAGAAGCTAAAAGCCCCGAATTTAATTTTGCAATTAAATTAAAAGCATTAGTTCCATTTTATCCTCAAGCGAATTATATATATGCCTGAGAGATTGGAGGAATCAGAGAGCAGAGTTCCAATTCCAGTCGAATCCATTACATTCCCTTACATGTTAATACCCTCCTCTTCTCCCTCCAGCTATGGGTAAATAGCAGGACACACTGGGTTCTATAGCTTTTGATGGCAATTGGTCTAGAAGGACAACTCTGTATTCAAAACCTGTGGAGGGTCAATTGGGGGACCTTGTGGCACGTAGTGCACCAGGTCTCTGTATTCAGCCCGTCAAAAAGGGAAGATGATTCTGCACAAAACCTTCACCACTATAATCAAATCAAATGTGCTGATGTTGGGCTGTTGGTTCCTAGGAGCTAATCTGCATGACCCTCATACGTTGTGTGTGTTGTAACCTAAGGAAGGTTACTGAATAGAATAATCTCACAAAGGTTGGTAACGAACAATAATACTTAGGACAACACATAAGATTTGCCAGTGACACATAGAAGTAGTCAACCGCTGGAAGTGAGTCAAGTGAATCTCCAACTGCAGACCAACATACAGTATTTACTACTATATTTATGGGAATGGGGACATTCTCTCTCTCTCTCTATATATATATATATATATATATATATATATATATATATAAGAGATTATAATAAAAACATGTTGAAATTGAAATCACTACACAAAAGCTTTCATGTTTCTAATCTATGATTGTAAGTAAATAAGGAGTTAATTATTATTGCTTAAAGAACTACAATTGCAGTATTGAAACAGGAAAGCTTTGTGCAGTGATTTCAATGTTTTATTATAATAATTTATTGCTTTACTTTGTATTGAGCACTTTTTAAAAAGTAAATGCTATAAACAGTGGAGTTTTACTTCATCTGTTCTTTCTCACATTTGGATATATATTTCATTAAATATGGCAGATAACAGAGATTTAGCTAATTATTTTGTTTTTCCAGCATCCTTGTGCTTTTTCTGGAAAGTATGGAGCTGGAAGAGTTCTACAAGCAAGAAAAAGTGTTAGAATAGAACTTGTGCCGACATCTAGCCAATTCAACTGTAACTTAATGAGAACTCGACGCTAGTCTAGTGCTGCGATTAAATTCAAGAAGTTTACATATCCTAGCGAAGATCTCATTCGAACTATTAACCAGGTCAGGATGAATAATATTGCTGACTTCTTTGGATTTTAGCAAGAATTTCTAAATATTTAGCAAGAGCACCAGACCCTATGTGGCGGCAATATTCAAAGCATGGACAAATGATAGACTTATAAAGAGAGAAAAAAAGTGTTTAGTATGACACTGTGAACCAACTTTCTTAGCAGCTTCTTTTATGTGCCTTCAGGACATAGGTGATCATGGATCTCCACTTCCCCCCATATCCCTTGCAGCGCTTAATATGTTTTATCCCTCTTCCAACTTCCCCAGACCACGTTTTGCCAGCCATTTGCTTAAGCTCGCCAGGTATGTCATTTGTTGCTTGGAATATATATATATGTGTGTGTGTGTGTGTGTGTTATAAAATCGCTACAAAAATAGCCATTTTGTTCCAACACTTCTGATGTCTTATCAAGTGCTAAAAAAAAAAAAAAAAAAAAAAAAAAAAAAAGAGAGAGAAAGAAAAAAAGGACATTTTTTTGTAGTGATTTTATAGCATATCTATGTTATAATTTTCAAATAAATTATATATGCTCTACTCTGTATTGAGCATCCTTTTAAGAATAGTAGTTTTTTGGTTATTCAATTTATTCTGTATATACACCAGTCTTGTGTGCGATATAGATATATATATATATATATTTTTTCTCTCTGATTTAACCAGTAGAGAAGACAATAGTTATGAATAAAAATGACAATTGGAAAACTAGTAAATGTGGACGAAATGAGTCAGAATTTACTAGTTTTCCTATTGTCATATATATATATATATATATATATATATATATATATATATATATATATATATATACACACACACAAGACACTATTTGGATTATACAGTATGGTGCCCATATAAGCCAACTATTTGTATTTAACCGATTTGTTTGATATACTCGTCCTTACAAGAAAAATATGGGGCTCTGTTTGGCAATTTCATTCTGCTTAAAAGACAATATTGTCCTGTTGAACTATTTACATCGTTTGGACATGTCCTCATCTTTAAATGCCATACTTTAAATATACATTTCAGCCTCTTCAGTTGACATTAGCTGGAATTTTAAACCAAACCCATATAGATTAAATGCAGCAACAGACTAGTCGATTAAAGTGTTGGTTTGTGCATTTGGTGGTTAGTATTTGTAAGTTTGAATTGAAAACTGGGTGAGCAATAACTTAACAGTAGTAGTACTAGATGAGAAATGACGTGAGCACTGGAACAAGAAGAATCTACCCGATGAGTAAATTAAGGGATCAGACCAAAATTCCCTGTAGGTTAACCCAATTGACATACACCAGATGAAGGCTGTGAAGCACAATGGCCAATTCTTTTTGAGAAAAATGAGGACAATTGTCTGCATGTTAATAGACTTCTTTAATCATCAAGGTTTTTTTCTGCCATAAATGTGCTCATTTAAGATTTTGATCCAAATTTATAATGAAAATTTCTGAAACTGTTTCTTGTACTGTCGAATAAATTGGCACTGCTGTCAATAAAATAAATACAAAATAGCTTATTTTTATTTCTTTAGTAACTAGGAGTTCATGCCTTTCATTTATAAAAAAAGTCTATATACATATATACATGGAGAGATGGTCAAATTAACAAGGTTCAAGAAAAAAAAAAAAAACGAAAAAAAAAAAAACAAAACAAAGATACAAAGGGTTACTGAGTGTGAAAGAATGCGAAAAGAATACACCTTTAATGAGAGAACAATAAAAGAACAGGAATTAAGATAATGCTTGACATTGCATGTAAATTTTTGAAGATCAAAGTTGATTGATAAGCCAGAAGAGAGTTCCACATGTTAGAAGTGTGAGAAAAGCAGTGTTTTTTTTTTTACAGTTTATCAACCCTCTGCAGGTTATTTAAAACCAGAAAATATTTTTAGAGATTGTAAGAATTTATTTTGAGATGGTGACTTAATGACAAGTCTTATTTTCTGCCCCCACCCACAACTAGAGGCGGAGAGAGAGGGTGGTTTCATCTGTTTCTAAAGTATATTCGCCTGAAATGAAAAATGAACTAAACTGGATTAGGAACTGCACCCTGATTAACAATTCCAAGTCAGTATTCATTGCATCACCTGGTATTTCCATTCCTGCCTAATGAGCATTCCCAAATGTAAACTGAAAATGATGAGACCTAACTGCCAATCTAGTACTGGACTTAAATTTGTAAAATCTAGGTACCAAAGAGGAAAGCTTATCAGAACAATTACTGTGAAAATATTTATAGAAAAAACAAAGTGACTGGATTTTATCAAGATTTTCTAAATACATTGCAGAAGCACCAGACCAGATGTGGCAGCAATATTTGATGTATAGATAAATGGTAGACTTGTGTGTCAGATTCTGGCAAGGGGAAAAAAAAAAAAAATATATATATATATATATATATATATATATATAAATATATATATATAAAATGAAAACTTTCCTAGTTGCAAACATAAGAATCGATTCAATTGTTGCATTTTATGTCAGTGGAAAACGTTACGTTCTTTTCACTTACGTCATTTAACTCTTTACCATCCAACATCCCCAAAGCAGCACAGAAATATCAGCCGTCAAAGCCCCACTGTTTGTGAGACTTCCTACGTTATTTGCCATGTTATATTAGCATATACTGATTTTCTAAGTGTAGCTTAGATGTGGCACAAGGCCAAAAGCATGGAGCACCCAGTTAGGACCAAACTCTCCAGTTGTAACCATTTTAACAAGACAAGTTTACACTGTTTTAGCAAGAATCATTACACCACACCGAGGTGCCCATAAAAGTAATATTCTAAACAGCTTAGATGTGGCACAAGGCTGGAAGTGCAGAGCAGTTAGTGAGGATCTAAGTCACTACTCAGTTGCAAAGCTTGTTAACCGTTACACTACATTGAAGTGCCCATTTATGGTTGAGGGGTAGGATATGACAAGTTGAACATTGAGAGCTGGTATTGATAGAGCAGGGTTTGGGTAGGTTGAATACTAACTGAACTTTAAAAAAAGTTCAACTAAGGGAACTTATATATATATATATATAAAATAATAAAAATCCCTCATTAATTGAAAAATTTGATAGAATTACTTTGTAGCACATGTATATCAATATGGATCCGCTCTCCAGCAAAAGTGTTGTCCCCCTCACAAAAGGGGTCTCTTCTCTTTTACATCTTTTCTTTGTATCTAATGAAGCCATAAAAGCAAACGTAGAACTACAAAACAAAAGAGAAAGACAATCATTTTGAACGTCAGAGTCAACACGAGAAAATGGAATGTACGGAGAAAACGTTCAAAATAAAATCAAGGCAGAGGAAAACATGATTCTTAAGCAAGTTCCTCTAGGGAAGTAATGGGGAAAAAAATATCTATTGTATAACCTATGTGGGTGGAATTTTTTTTCTTCTCTTTTGGATCAGAGTAAACAAAATGACGTAAGTTACAACAAATCTATAGAGAAGTACTGGGTTGCTGGTAAAAACAAAAAGAATTGCCTGCCTAGTGTGCTTATTTAATCATATGTCGTGCCAAAGTAGTAGTCATTATCAATCTATGAAGAGGGTACTCCCCTTGCCACACTTCGATTTTCACTTTCGGTTTTGCTGTCGTTAAAATGGATTTTAGTTCGAAGAAAGATATCAATAAAATTGAAGAAAATGTTTGTCATAAAACACACTTAGCATACACACAAACAAGTATAGATCCACACACACACATATATATATATATATATATATATATATATATATATACTTTCAAGATGTTTATTTTCAATTTGCAGGTTGCATCCAAGATTGGATCTCTGAAAATCTTTTTAGTATCCTCGCCCACATGGGTGGATGGGTGTTGGGATGAAGAAGTTCCAAAAATGTTCTTACCATCATACAGTTCTTACATTAATAAAATAGGATTCTTACAAGTTACATGCACAGTCAATGCTTTATTTCCAAAGAAAAGACGTTTCTGCACAGGGCATATTTGGAAATTGTGAGGACAACAAGGAAGTTTTAAGTAAAAGGGAAACAAAACACTTCCACTAAGAATCAGGAAGATAGAAATTTCTGGGTCAATGAGATATTGGTGAATTTGACACCCAAAGGACATATTGAATTAAAGACAGAAAACAGTGCAAGCCTCTCTAACAGGTTTATGTAAATATTTGGCAGAACAGAGTAGGAAAGAAAAACGTTTTTAAGTGCTAAAGCATAGGATGTTGTGGAGAGCCATGACCTGCCTTATCTCAAAAGGAAGACTACACATGAGATTAAATATCCAAGTTTATGACTAATCTAAATTCTATGTGGTTACTTTCAGTAACATGAGGGGGGGGGCAAGGAGAGACACAGAGAGGGAGAGATATTAGAGTTTTTTTTTTTAACGTAATGAATGTCAAAATTGTTCATTCCTTAAAATTTCATTTGTAATGAAAAATTCAAATTTTAAATATTGTGTGTTTGTGGAGACTGATGCCTGAATATGGTTTTTAATGAAACAGACCATCAAACTTTGTGTTGACGTGTGTGTGTGTGTGTGTGTGTGTGTGTGTGTGTGTGGTGGTGTGAGTGGTGGTGGTGGTGGTGTGGTGTGGTGGAGGAGGTGGTGGTGGAGTGAGAGAGAGAGAGAGTGAGAGTGGAGGTGAGGTGG
>CAHIKZ030000358.1:672500-687500 GCA_903632075.3 Acanthosepion pharaonis | reverse complement strand
TTCAATGTTCTGGGCAGTATTGAACATAACCAGAATGCCCATCAGCTGAGGGACACCTTTTGGAGAGCCTTTGTAACAATTGACAAAGTACAGCTTCCCAAAATATCAGGACACTGAACTGTATCATTTTGTGCCATTAAAATGGTGTTTATACAGACCACCCCAGTGTGTGACAGCGTCAATGAAAGTGAATAAACTGAATCTAGTCCATGTGCTTTTTATTACTTTGTCTTTTATTACTATTTTGGTAGAGGGGGTGACAAGACTTTTAGACCACCATGTAAATATAACAAATACATTTTTCCTTTAAGGTCACATCAGATTCTATTATGAACGTCAATGTTTTCATAATCAAATTAGTATAAACTAACCATAGTTAAGATTTGAAGGATATGTTTATATTTATACAATAATTTAAATTTCCGGTTATACCTTATTTCTAATTAGGAATAATCATTTGACAACATTTATTTGCTGCTCTTTGACATTATTATTATTATTATTATGTTAATCAGATTCTAAGTAAATATACTGGGTAGTCTGAAAGTCCTGTCATTCCCTACATAATATAATTTTCTATTTCAATGCTCTGTGGGGGGTAGGTGGGGGGTAGGGGGGGGGTATTATTATTAAGAGTTTCACATGAACGATACCAGAATACCCATCAGTTGAAAGACGCCGTTTGGACAGCCTTTGCAAGAATTAAAGCACAGCTTCATAAAATACCACACAAGACATGGCATGCATCACTTTGTGCCATGAAAATGATGCGGTTTATACAGACCTCTTCAATGTGTGCCAGCATCAATGAAAGTGAATAAACTGAATCCAATCCATGTGCTTTTTATTACTGTATTACTTGTTCTTCAATTGTTCTCATTATTTTTTGGTAGGGGTGACAAGACTTTAATGTCACCCTGAAGAACTAATTGCACAACTTTGGCTCATTATCTACAAGGAGAAATACATCTGCACCAAATTTCAACTTAAAATGTTTTTTTTTTTACATTCTAACATATCGAACAAAGAAAATGTAATTCAAATACTGACAAATTTTATTATTATTAATAATCTAGCAATAGACACGTGCATTGACTAAAAAAAAAGATTGCATACCAAAGTAGATTAATTACATGTAGATAACACATGAAAATAGTACCAAACTTATTCCTGTCATGATGAGTATGCTTCTTGGGAAACGGCCTGGGAAACTGAAAAGGACTTCAAGAGAATGTGCCCAAGTCTTGGTGACATGCCCAAGAACAGAATTTTCAATGACTACTTCAGTGTGCAACACCAACATAACTGCTACTCTGCAGTTAGTCAGATATTAAGATTAAGGGGTGTCAAATAACAGGCTTGAAAAGAGACTCGTCACTTGATAACACAGGAGCCAAAAAAAAAAAAAAAAAATTGTTCCCTTGTATTTGTGAGATATATATATATATGAGAGAGAGAATGCATTTATTCTTGCCAGTCATTGACTTTGATCACCACAGATTGTGTTCTGATGTGGCTTGTTTGCTGAAATAAAATTCCAAAATCTACTAAATGAACTTTTCTTCTGTTGAGGCCCACATAAATTATTACCTGAAATGACAATTTCATTGTGAGATTCAAACAGCCATCAACTTAATTTCTTTTGAGTTACGATCATCCAGACATGCAAGGTATACAAAGCTGCATGAAGACATCAGCAACCCCCCCACCAAAAAAACAAAGACAACAGAATATTAGTTAAAGAGGTACACTCCCCTAGTTATGGGTTAAATAGCAAGGGTAGGTTCACTTGTTTCAAGTTGCAACCACTCGAGAAAATACAATAAATTCAAAGCCAACCTGAAGAGGAACAAGCTCCAAGAGGCTATTGCCTTAGGCCAGGGGTTTTCTCATCTGTAACTGCCTGATGTGAGGTGGGGGTTTTTATTTACAGAATTTGGAGCCTATCATAGGTATAAAGTAAAAGAAAAAACGTGCATGATGAATGTTATATTTAATATGGATTTATCGCCATCATAAAGCAGGGAAAAAGGCCTTCGTGTGTAAAATGATTCTTTGAAACCAACAAAATTGAAACAACTTTGGCAGAATGTTCATCCTCAACACGACAAGCTTCTTGAACATCAGAGAAGCTCTCAAAAAGTTAATTAGTTACGAAGTATAACAAATTACATGTATTCAAGCTTAAAGACCAAATATTTTTGATTGCTATCAAGTTTGTTAAATTCCTCTATAAAAATAATCCATTAGTATATTTACTAATATGGAAAAGGATGAAGATTTTCAATCATATACGCATTTTATTTGAAAGTTGAAAGTGAATGCCTTATACAAGATGTTATGGATACAGCACATATAGTGCTCCTATGACCTAATGAGAAAGCAGCAGTTCTCAACCACTAGAATATTTTGTACCAGGCTGCACAGAAAGCATTGTTATACACTTACCCCTCCCTGGTCCATGGAAAAATTGTCTTTCATGACACCCGGTCAGTGGTAGAAGAAAAAAAAAGGGGGGGTCGAGGGCCACTGAACTAAAGGATGGGTTATGTAACGGCCCCTGGAAATAAAATGGAGGAATTTGTGGAGAGCCATGTCGAATGCAGGAAGAGATTTATTGGTGTTCAGACCTACTAAATAATAGGCATTTCTTGTCTTTTTCAAATAATATAGTCGTTTAAATAAAAACAAGCAGTATCACGAATAAAACTTTAGAAATGAAAAGAAAAAAATCCAAACGATGTATTTTGAGTTTGGATGTGGCCAGGAAAGTATGTGTTTTGTTTTGTTTTTTTTTTGTTTTTTTTTGCAATTCTTGAGAATGGTTATAATATGGCTAGTGGGAAGTGACAGAAAAAGCAGCAGCAGCTCAGCCTAAGTAAAAAACACACCGAGTCTATTGTGACGCCCCTGCAACTAACACTGACACCACCAGCCCAGACCCCCTCCCTGCCACCATCGAACACACTTTAGGAGAAAACAATGTCGAGATTCAGTCAATGTTTTCCTGATTGAAAGTACACTGACATTTTCTACAAGATGTTTGACTTCAATATGCTTTACTTATCTACACCTCCCTGCACCACTACAAGTTCCCCACCCAAAAGGAAAGAGAATTTGAAAACACATGGAGAGTAGACTCATGCCTTCCTAAATGCATTAGAGTAATACTTAAAAAGAAAAAGAAAAAAAAAAAAAAAGTTCCAATTCTATTAAGATATGATCAGGCATATTACTGAAGAAACAGTGCCTGCACACCCCAAAGAAACTGTGGCTGTGTCAGATTATGTATACTCGGTCTCAATATATATTTTATAAAAAATAAAGACGGCTAGATAAAAATAAAAAGTGGGAGGGTAGATAAAACTTTGATGTATAATAGTAAATTTAAGGGTGTGTTTCCCCATTACCCCATGAGTGAAGAGGGAAAGAGGAGAGGGGGGGGAGAGGAGAGAGGGGGGAGAGAGGAGGGGGGGAGGGGGGGGAGAGAGAGGGAGAGAGAGAGAGAGAGAGAGAGGGGAGAGAGAGAGGGGGAGAGAGAGGGAGAGGGGAGAGAGAGAGGAGGGAGAGAGAGGAGGGAGAGAGAGGGGAGAGAGAGAGGGGAGAGAGAGAGTGGGGAGAGAGAGAGGGGGGAGAGAGAGGAGAGAGAGAGAGGGAGAGAGAGAGAGAGAGAGAGAGGGGGAGAGAGAGAGAGAGAGAGAGGAGAGAGAGAGAGAGAGAGAGGAGAGAGGAGAGAGAGAGAGAGGAGGAGAGAGAGAGAGGAGAGAGAGAGAGAGAGAGAGAGAGAGAGAGGAGAGAGAGAGAGAGGAGAGAGAGAGAGAGAGAGAGAGAGAGAGAGAGAGAGAGAGAGAGAGAGAGAGAGAGAGAGAGAGAGAGAGAGAGAGAGAGAGAGAGAGAGAGAGAGAGAGAGAGAGAGAGAGAGAGAGAGAGAGAGAGAGAGAGAGAGGAGAGAGAGAGAGAGAGAGAGAGAGAGAGAGTGAGAGGAGAGAGAGAGAGAGAGAGAGAGAGTGAGAGGAGAGAGAAGTAAATTTAATGACATTTCCATTTAATAACCATTTTTGAAATTACATGGCGATTTCATTTGCAGCAGCCTCAGTCCAGATCACAAGCACCCCACTGACCCAGTCACCACTGAATACACTAAGTGACCGCCTTCATTAACCTCATACACAACTTTTCACAAATAGCTTTATTTGATTTAATCCAGTTTCAACATGTCTACTATCAGGTGGTCTTTTGCTTACAATCCCATAATATGGCAGTTTATAGAATTAACATTTCTCCAGCACCCACATCCTTTTTTTTTGCCTTCTGACAAGCTACCCCTTATAAAATATTAATTTAAATCCATGTTTTAAAAATTTCATAAATTTTCTTCCCTATAAAGTAAATTATACTGACTTTTAAAATGCAAGTTTTTCTTTTGAAGGTTTAAAAATAAAAAAAGAAAAAAAAAAGAAAAAAAAGCATACAAACACAAACTTCAAGCAAAATGCATTTTTGAAACAATTCATGGTTATGATTTTTTTAAAAATTTAGTCTAAAGGCTAAACACACAATAACAGTAGAGCCCATTTTGTGGTTGTTTTGGTGAAAGTGCTTTTTTGTGTTTCATTCCAAACAGGAGATTGAAAAAAAAAAATCTAAATAAACGCTGTAAAAAAATTTTTTTTTTTTTTCAAAGCAAGCAATATTTACCAGCGTTCGACACTGAAGAAAAGCAATTAAAATGTTTTACTGGCAGGGAGTAAATAGATTAAATGGCGAAAAGTGTAATGATTTTGACACAAAATAAGATGAACAAATGTTTTACATTAAAAAAAAAAAACAAAAAAAAAAAAAAATAGGTCTATAGTGAGAGTGGGTTAACTGAAAGCAATAGGAGAAATATATATATATATATATATATATATATATATATATATATATATATAAGAGGAAAAAAAAAAGGAATAAGAAAAGGAAAGCTTAGGAGAGATAAACGGAAGGGTATTGTGGTAAAAAAAACGGGTTGGGGTAACCCGCGGAAGCAGGACAAATCTAGGAGTTGGGTAAGACGTGTCTCGGGTAACATGAATGAACCGGGTGAGAGTTATATACAAGTCGATATATATATATATATATATATATATATATATATAAAAAGAAACTAAAGTCGACTGGGAAGATAACATTTTTTGGAGGAGGGGGTACTCAATTTTGTTTTAAATGAACGCGAATGGCAATACATTAAAAAGGGGTAAGGGGTGTAGTCGAAAACTATCATTTTTAATCCCCTCTTTCTTTCCGCGGAGATAGAAACCGACATTGACGATATATTAAGAAAATAAACAAATAAAAAGGCATTGCAAGTGTGCATGTAAATATTTTCGCAACAATGAGAATAATTTAAAACGGAAAAAAAAAAAAAAAAAAAAAAAAAAAGCAAGGAGTGACGGAATTAATTTTTCATTCATTTACAAAAGAAAGAAAGGAATGTCTGTAGTGAATTCCTACAATACATTTCGCGGAAGACAATCAGCACTAACTGAGTGATCCCAGCCGCCGTCGCCGCTGACAATGAGTGTAACAGCCTTTAAATATAGCTACGACCACCCCCACCACTTTCTTCGAAGGTAGTTTCAGCTGAAATTTGAATTATTTATAGATACAAAATCCTGTCACAATCGTCGTTACGAGACCTTGTAAGTTAAGGTTTCTTCCCTGTGTGTGTGTGTGTGTGTGTGTGTGTGTGTGTGTATCTTCTCGTTGATACGAGTGCTCGATATGGAATATATTTAAAAGGGATGATGCGTTCCTTTTGAAAAAGCTAGAAGAGAAAATGCAACGCATGACACGTAAATGGGTAACAAATAAATGTCTACACACGCACACACCTTGAACGACGTTACCGGGCAGGTAGAGCATTACGACGGTTACAGCGCTGTCGACGGTTTTATATTCAGATTTGCCCTTAGACTGACTGCCAATCAAGGCTAAAGATTCCAGTCTAACCACACCCATTACCACTACGTGTGTGTGTATATAAAAACAAAGTTTATGCTTCAGTGCTCTTCAAAAACAAGTCACGTCCACGGCATTTTTTGCTTTCATCTTCTGAAAAACTAAAAATAAAAAATTAATTTAAGAACAAAGATTGTTACGTTTTTCTTAAGGTAGTCGGGTGGTAGGGTGTAAGAAAAAATTTGACTCGTACCCTATGCAGATATATTTTCAAAGAAAACTAAATGAAAGGCATTTCAACAATGTTTACAAGTTTATTTCAATCTTGCAACATTTATGTCGACCGGAAATGAAATGAACATCATATGGATACACATTACGTAATAATAATACATTTCATTTTAAAACTTAAATAGACTGGTCCCTCAAAAGGAAAAAAGCGAACTACATATATGTCAAAAAGTCAGGGTTCCGTTTGATGTTGTATTTATATTGTAAACAGTCCCCCCGCCATGTAAAATAATAGAAAATTAATGTTTTTCAATTCTGACAAATTGTCTGAGGAGAGGAAGTTCTTCTGAATGCTAGGCAACAAAAATTAGTCATGAAAATATTTTTATCTATAAGAAATTACTAATTAATATTTATGTCAGAAAGTAAAGGATCGTTTTGACATTTTTTTTTTGTTTCAATAGTTATTTTGATTTTACACTGAAAAAGTTTTATATTTTTATACAGTTTCGTTCTTTCCACAACATTGTAAGCTAATCTTGTAAGGTTTGACGTCTTTTTTGAAAATGTTTCACTGCAATGTTATAATCACTAATAATTCGAATCGTCTGTCTGTTAATAAAATTATTTGATGTTAATCCGTTGTTTATTTTTAAGCATATTTTTGAAGACTTTACGTTAATATTACACATTCTAAAAAAAAAAAAAAAAAAAAAAATTGCTAAGGGTCCATCAATTTTTGCCTGCCCCCTATCTTAGGCTAAACTCATCCCTCTCGGTGTGGGTGTGTGCTATATATATATATATATATATATATATATATATATATATACACACACACACACGTGCATATATATATATACATATGTATATAAATAAAAAGAAAGAACAGTAAGATATAAAATCCGGTGTTCTTATAGATATTTTATTTTTACAAAATAGTGCTCAATGTAAATTTACAGAGCATTAATAAAAATAACCATATTTTAAATCAATTAATTTATAATATATATATACATACATACACGTGCATATATATATATATACACATATACACGTATATATATATATATATATATATATATATATATATATATATATATATATATATATATACATATATATATATATATATATATATATATATATACACATATATATATATATATATATATACACACACACACACATATATATATATATACACACACACGTGCATATATATATATATACACACACACACACACACACATATATATATATATATATATATATATATATGTGACTACACAATAAAAAAAAAAAATGAAAATAAAAACGCGAAAATTCTTTTTGCTTAAAAACATATCCTTAAAAAGTAAAACTCGATCGGCAATCGTCGAGATATCCCGACGAATGAACCGAACGCTTATAAAAAGGTTCGTCTACGAAACTCTGGAGTCGGCCTGCTGAATATAACATCAATCAGTAAAATGACAATTTTTATATTTGTATTATATATAATAAATAGAGTGAAAAAGGTTCAAGTGGTGTTCGAGGATTAACCAACATTTGGCCCCGATGAGCCTTTCGACGCGTAACTCTTGAGTCGGCTAAGCAGAAATCACTAACTTAATTCAGTGATTATACCTCTAGCTAACCATTAAAATAAAATAAAAATAAAATAAAATGTAATATTCTGATAATTACCACGTATTTATTGAAAAGAATTTAAAAGTCTATCAAGTTTGACTATTCCCCCCCACTAAATTACGAATGATCTTTCGAAAAAAAATAAAATAAAATAAATTAAAAAAAATAAAATAAATAAACAAAATAAAGTAAAAAATAAAATAAAATAAAATTTTAATTTAATTGGCATGAAATATTTGTACTTTTCAATAAAATATTTAAAATGACAATTGCTGCTTACACTACGGGCAATTCGCGCGTCCCTATGAAACGCATTAATGTGGAGAATATTTTTGTCATGGAGAGCACAGAAAATTCCCTCTTCCTGACTCCGGTCAAGTGTGGTTGGAATCGAGGGGACAATTAATAGGGAATTCAATCTAAAACGTAAGGGGGGATGGGGATTAGTCGAGGTTTAGGGTAAGCTGGTTTAAGTAGAGATTGATTGGGGAGAATACAACATCCTACTTCAAGGGATATAAATTTGGAGAAATAAGGCCAATAGATAAGCCCCCCCACCCCACTCCTTCACTTTAAACTAGCTATATTATTATACAGCTAATTCGCTACTTTACTGTGTGTATATCCAAACCCCTTTAAAATGTGTCAAATGTATATTTCAACAAGACGTTCTGAAGAGGGGGGGGAATTTGATTGTCGGAGTAGGGGAAGAAAAAGGATTAAAAAAAGAGTGGAGCAAAAGGAGAAACCCAAGCGGAGTCAATTATACATAAATACCTGTTACCATTATAAGTATATTTTCCCCCCTCTCCTTTAGCCATACATCTGGAGACGCTCGTAAATTTTTAGCGAACTTTCATTACGACTGTGTTAAAAAAATCTGACCCAATCTGTAAGGTAACATGCCGTAAGCAAATTTTAATAATTAATTAAATAAACAAACATGAAAAGTAACATTATAAAAATCTAGTGAGCCCATCAATAAATCAATTTCTTGAATTCGTTATTTTATTTCTACAACGTTAACTTTGTGGAGGGGGGTTGCACAACGGGAGATGTTTAATTACAGCGTTTAATTTTTTGTCATCACATACATCAAATGCGGCGTCATCGAAGTCAGTTTTGGTTGACAAAATTTTTATATTAAATAAACCTATCTAAAACTCATCTTCTAACAATTAAAATTTGAAACATATACACACACACATATATATATATATATATATATATATATATATATATATATATATATATATTTATTTAAAAATATGATTCCAAATCGCTACATAAAAGGTCTCATGTTTCAAAACAAGAGTAGAATATCTACTCTTGTATCGAGCACTATTTTTAAAAAATAATAACTAAAATACTAAGGGACTTTGGATTATTTACCTAACCAGTACCTTCCTATTTTCTATATATTTTCACACACATATATATATATATATATATATATATATATATATATATATATATATATATATATATATATATATATTCAACTTAGAATACAAAGAAATTTAGAACAAATTCCGAAGTCAGATTTTTCGATACAAAAATCAACCCACATTTCATGGACAGATTCGAAAAAGAGCCTAAAAATTCTGCTTTCTATACCATTTTTTAACCGGACACATCTTGGGGTCATGTATGAAAAATATCAAAGGTTTATCTAGCCTACATGCTTAATAATAACAGAGTGACAGGTTTATTACGTTTAAAGTAACGGTGACAGAAATTTGCAAAGATTAATAGAACATAATTTGTTGATTTTATTTTTTTTTTTAAGTTACCAGTTCTACCATATGCAAGAAAAATAAAAAAAAAATTTGGATGGAGGGAAAAAAATATTCTGTTGTAATTTCGTTCGAAATGATTCTAGAAGTTGTCTTATCCACAGCCTTACACAACATTTCCCCACGTTAAAAAAAAAAAAAATAAAATAAAAAAATGGATTTAAGGGGTGGGGTCCCATTATCGCACAAAGATTTGAGCTAATAATCTCTAACACCCGAGAACATGTAAGACTATGAAACCACAGGGGAAAGTCATCCAAACTGACTGCTGCTGGACATCGGTCTTCTTAAAGACGCCGAATATCGGATAGGGTAGGAGGCGAGATTGCAAGAACTGGCCATTTTTTTTTTTCGCGCTGCTGTTTGAGACCCAGAAAGGATCCGGCATCTAAGCTCGAGTCACTTTCCCATCGCCGTAAGGTAACTTCCCTGTGCTTTTATATAAATTCTTTCAGTGTAATTGTTCTATTGAACTTTTCTCTATGTACATACGAGGAATAACTAAGATTTGAGGTATGATGGTAGCTGTAAAGAATGTTAAGTAAAAATGCATTTTGTAGCAAGGAATATCGTAGTTTGTTTGGGTCAGTGGCTAGCTAATTTTAAGATAAAACATTCAAAACTAGCCTACAACCATTCACCATTTTGTACCATTTTTCTTTTACACAAAATAAATATTACTTTCCTCTATGGTACGTAGACTTTATGAATTTAAGCGCAGTACTAGATTGGCTGTAAGGTCTCATCTTTTTACAATTGAAACGTCTAGATGTAATTGTAAGTTCTATGCTAACAGTAATTTTATACTGGCGAGTACTTCAACACTTCTCACTTTTGGAAGTCTGTTCCGGCTTCTTGATTAAATGTCTTCTTTAAAGTTCCTTTCCCACCGCCATAATGTATCTTCCCTAATCCTTTTCTATAAATACTTTCATGGTAAATGTTCTGATCAACTCTCCTCTATCGTCCGTAGACTTTATGAATTTAAGTGCAGTACTAGATTGGCGGTTTGGTCTCATTTTACAGTTGAAATGGCTAGATGTAACCGTAGGTTCTACGCTGACCGTTTCTTTCACGGTAACTCTTTAGGATTGCTTTTCAGTTAACTTTGATCTTCGAAAATTTAAATGCAGTGTCAACCCTTATCTTCAAGTTCTCATATGGTTCCTTCACATTCAGTAATCCCTTACGTTTGAGTGGCTTTATTACCTTGATTGGTGGGTGAAATGATTAAAACCCAAGAACAATTCTCCAAGAAGAAAGCGTGGGAATTATTCTAGTCAGACTGAAACGATCAATCGAAGCAATTCAATATTTTTTTTCTCCTGTAAACAAGAATTTGGCAAAGAATGGTGCAAGGAAATTTACGTCAAGAGTAAAAGTTAAATTGATAATGAGTCGAAAGCCAGAGAATTTTGTTCTTTTATAAACCGTCATAAGAAATTTTGACTATCAGCAGAGAAAGGAAAGGCTATTAATCTGAAAACTTGATTGCAATTTCGCGGCAAACTTGTGGGGCATCTTTTCAAGACACATCTTTGAGCGAGGCAGGCAATTTGAAAAGAACGGATTAATTTTCTTGCATAAAACGTTGCTGGGATTTAAATTCACTTGAAACCTTGGAAAAATCCTTGGCCCTCAATTCCGAACTGGTGTATTCCGGTTTTTGCAATCAAAAGGAGGTGAAATTGATAATTACGATTTCTTTCATGTTTCAATCCATCGAGGTCAGTTTCTTTTCAACATGAGAATATGGGATTTTCAAGTTGCTATTCGGTTAAAAAAACCAGAGTTGAGAGTCGATTTTTTAATTTACACGTGAGGATCGTTTTCTTTAACCAGTACACTGGCGCCCAGAAGAAACGAACCTGGTCAGCTATTTTTTTTTTTTTTTTTTTTTTAAATACAAAACATTTATCCAAGATCCGTTTATTTGGCTTTCTATCTTGTTCAACAAGCACTCCCTCAATTTTTTGTGTTTTTTTTTTTTTGGGGGGAGACAAATTAAACTTTAATGAATATTCAATATTCTATTTACGACAAAGTATAGAGGAAGGCATCATATGGCTGTATGAAACAGAATCAACTGGTTTGTTTAAAATAAGCACCGTGCCGGCATTTGTTAGGGGGGTCGCTCAGGTGTATCCTTGGACTTATGTTATTTTCCAATTACGTATTTATGCTATTTTATTCTGTCTAAAGTTCGATAGGCTCAACAAAGTAAAACTGGCAGCTGTTCTCAAATTACTTCCAATCAGATTTTAACTGAGGCAAGAAATGGCCTGTAAATTTTAATGCCTCCAAAACGAAACTGTCTCTTAAATCTTAGAGAACCTTTTTTGCTTTCCATTAGTATGGCTGATGCTAACCTTCAGAAGAGCGACTCATTCAGCTTTCGTGGTCTCACATGAAGTGAAGTGATTATATTGAATCAACTGCTGTGTCTGCTGCTAAGAAGGTTGATTCACAGAGTTAGGAATTTTTTTTTTTGGTCAGAATCTGTCATTCGTCCTTGCATTGAATATTGCTGTGATATCTGGCATGGTGTGCCGGTTTTATATATATATATATATATATATATATATATATATATATATATATATATACACACAAAAAAAAAATCCGAAGAAGAGTTTGTAATGTTTTCGTCCCTAACCTGGCATCTCGATTTTAGTCACTTTCTTCCATTACAGTGACATGCAATTTCTGTCTTTTCTATAAATATTTCCATAGTAGTAGAAATTCCGTATGAATTTAAGCGTACTACTAGATTGGCGATTAGGTCTCATCGTTTTGTTGAAATAGAACAGAAGTCACGTCTACACCTGGTAACAGTTCTCCCCACCGACTGTCGAACTTTTCCGACACCTACAATCTTCAAAAATTTAAATGCAACGTCAATCGCCATCTGTCTTCTTGAATATGCCTTTATTTCCACGCCATCCCCATTAAAGGATTTTTATTCTCTTCCACTAATTTCTTGCGTCTTAGTGGAATTATCACCTTGCTTAGAGTAAAAGGTTAAGAAAAAGAAAGAAAAAAAAAAGCATTTAGCAGACGATAGTACCTACAAGAATTTAGGATAACAGATCCGTTGATAATACTTTTACAAGTTAATGACTAAACTAATGTTCAATTGACAATATCTCGCGTCTGGCCAACAATTTCAATAAGAAGAACACCATCTGATTATTCCAACTGATACGTTACCCACCAACCGCTTCTACAGTCTTTGAAAAGGATTTTTTTTAAAAATGAATATTCCAACATCGTTTTTTTAATTTATTTAAGACAGTTTTAAAAACATTGCCACCGCAGAGCTTTTAAACACTCCATAAGATTAATTTTAAATATTAACGACTAGAGAGATCTGATTTTTATAGGATAAATAAAAATATCGAAAACGTTTCTTTTTAAAAATTGAATTTAATGAGGTTAATATTAAAAACAATCTCTGAATATCGCTAATAACTAAAAGGAGATTCTGGTTTTAGCCAAAATTCGTATGTATTTGTGTGTTTATTGAAAATGAAATGAAACGAAACTTTCTTTCTTTCTTTTTTTTCCCATAATTCTTAAAATAATTGTAGTTATTAGGAGTTATTCAGAAACCTACTCTACTAATCACGAAAACTTGACTTTCCACTTGCTGGATATTAAGGGAAAACATTTTGTGATTTATTCAGACCCCCGAGGGTATGAACAAAGGGTTAAGAGCATTTGAAATCCGCAAGTGATATTTGTAAAGTGTTGTATAATTCCATTCCATCTTATATAGAAAATGAACTTATATCGATATTAAATACAAATCATGACAGTCAAGTATGGCACACGTTTGGGGAGAAGGGGTCATATCTCTTCCGATTCATGACTGACAAAGCAAATTTTCCCGCAGTTTCTTTTTGCAGTAGACTGGTTACCAACCAAGGCTATAGTCTGTTCTGCCATTCAACCCATAGCCGGGAGGAGGGGGGAGAATAGATGCATTGTTCTGTAATATCTATTTGTTTAAATGGCGATAAATAGCTGGACTCCATCCCAGAGATTAAAGTGGTGCTTAAAGCGACGGAGACGTGGTTTTACCGACGCAAATCGTAAACAGACATAGTAACGAGGAAAAGAGAAACTAAAAGCAAAATTATACTTACATTCAGAAAAAAAAAAAATAAAAAATAAAAAGGACACACGAGAAATGGTTTGGAGAATCTAACACCCACAGGACAGCAAGAGAAGCAGGGTGAAACAGCAAAGGATAGATGGAGAAGTGTTAATAGTTAGCTAGAGATGGAAAGTCGTGGAGTGCCATGATCTTTCACGCTCGGAAGAGACACGCACAGTTCTAACATACGGATGTAATTTTATTAAACGTCAATGTGTTACGTATACATACACAAACATGCATATTTGGCTGACGAGCGATTTGAGACAATTCTGGAGTTGGTTAATGAGCTAAGTCCATTGAACACACACATACACACAACTTTATATGTTAAGTTGAGATTGTTCTAGAAGCTTTGTACCTTCTCTGGTTGCTGAGCATCGAGTTTTAGCAGACTTTTTCAGATTTTGCAATATATATATATATATATATATATATATATATATATATATATATATATATATATATATATATATATATATATATATATATATATATATATATATATATATATATATATATATACATACACTGAACTGTATAATGATCAAACTTCGGTTTCATGAAGATTTTAAATAACAGTAACGAAGATTAAGAATCTTTAAAAGACGTCAAAGGTAAAGATTAAAAGAGAAGAAAGGAGAGAGGGTGGGATTACTGGGTGAGATTTCAAACGTTTAATCCACTGAGTGCAGAATAATTAAAGAGGCTAATCGCTTGTTTATCTATCAGAGAACTACAACACAATTTGTATTGCTTCACCCAAACCACACACCCACAGAGAGAGTGGAGGGCCGGCCACCAAGAGAGAGTGGAGGGCCGGCCACCAAGAGAGAGTGGAGGGCCGGCCACCAAGAGAGAGTGGAGGGCCGGCCACCAAGAGAGAGTGGAGGGCCGGCCACCAAGAGAGAGGAGGCCGGCCACCAAGAGAGAGTGGAGGGCCGGCCACCAAGAGAGGAGGGCCACCAAGAGAGAGTGGAGGGCCGGCCACCAAGAGAGAGGGAGGGCCGGCCACCAAGAGAGAGTGGAGGGCCGGCCACCAAGAGAGAGGAGGGCCACCAAGAGAGAGTGGAGGCCACCAAGAGAGAGTGGAGGGCCGGCCACCAAGAGAGAGTGGGAGACTGGGAACTAGAAGAGAGGGAGTGGGTCTTTTTTTTTTTTTTTAAAACTACAAACGTTTTTTGCTGAAATGTTCAACCAGTTATCAATTTGTTAATTACTTCATACCACATGATATAT
>CAHIKZ030000358.1:665000-667500 GCA_903632075.3 Acanthosepion pharaonis | reverse complement strand
TGAAAATTATTAAAATCTGACAATTATCCAAGTTTTTTAAAGAATTTCCAAACCATTGTGTTTCACACTAAAAAAAAAAAAAAAAAAAAAAAAAAAAAGTTCTAAAAAGTATTAAAATATAATTTACTAAGAAAAAATCCTTTGGTCTTTCCTCTTAACAGATTGACAAAATTATTTAAAAGATTTTTTTTTCAACGGATATGTGGGTGAAAGCTATGTATCTTTTTCAAACACGATTCACTGAATAATGATATAGACAAGTTCTGATTTTTCAAATTTACAAGCGAAACTTAAAAATCGGATAATTTTATTAAGCTTCATTTGTGCATATATATATATATATATATATATATAGCATATATTTTGGTACTATGTTTTCGTTGTGTGTGTACGGTTCAGACTTTCGTTCACAAGGACAGCCTTTTCACTAAAATCCCTAATAGCTGATCAACCTGAAAGCATACGGTTCAAGCCCTGTCAAAGTGGCAGGGTTTCTTTAAAATGTTTGAGAAAAAAAAAAAAAAAAAAAAAATGTATCCACAAAATGTTTATTGTAATGAGGAAAAAGATAAATAAAAAGCCTAGCTTAGTGGTTCCAGGTTTGGGCATTGGGGAATTAGCCATTTTTACAGTTGTAGTTTATTTCTTAGGAAAATCTAAAATTAATAAAACATTTAAGTAAGCAAACAATAAATTTTCTTTTTGAATGAAAATCCAAGTTAAATAAAAATTAAGCTATTGGAAATTGTCATTACTCACTGGAAAATCTCAAATTAGCCATTTGGGGGTAATTACACCCACTTTTGAAATCACTGTTCTAAATGAAAGAATGTGACATCAAAGTAAGTGTATAAATTACAAGCAATATGTGTGTGTGTGTGTGTGTGTGTGTGTGTGTGTGTGTGTGTGTGTGTGTGAGTGAGTGAGCCTCTGATATGGTAATAATAATAATAATAAAAAAAAGGCCTTCATTAATAAACAGACACTTATCCAGAGCTACAGTTACCCAGAAACCATTACTACTGCAGTGAATTCAACTCTCACAGAGTGGCCCAACAATGGTGATCATGTAGCTGTTCATGCACAGCAAGTCCTAGAGTACCCAAGTGCCAAACAAATATATATATATATATATATATATATATATATATATATATATATATATATATATATATATAATTGTAAGGTTATATCAAAGTTTTAAATCATCAAGGTTTTTTTTTTACTTTTTATTCAAAACACGAAACTGGGATGGTACCAAAAAAACCTTGGTCTGATGCATAGATATTCAGACTAAAACATCAACAAATGGCCAGATATAACAGTTAAATGTGTGTGCGTATATATATATATATATATATATATATATATATATATATATATATATATATATATATATATATTCCTTAGTAAGAATTTAAATCTTGTGAAATCTTAAGAAATATCTTAAGAAAAATCAGAAAACTAAATTTTTTTTTCAATAGGCATATTTCCTACCTCACTTTAAGTCTTGTACACCCAGTAGATCTTCCAACCATGGAGGTCTCTAATTGCATGCGCCGCTACCAGAGTTAAGCTCGCACGTGGCCTGTGGCCCGTGACCTAAGTAATTGCAAACGCTGATTAGATTTTTGTGGCCACACTAAACTCCCTATTGCCGATTAATTTAATGTCAATGAGAAGTGAAAAATAAAATGAGACTCATGGTTTTTTTTTTTTTTTTGGAACAAACAAAAGGAAAAGAAAAGAAAGGTTTAGATCTTTAGCCTCAACAACACACAATGTTTTTCTAGCAGTAATTAAAACTTTCGTGATACCCCAATCTTATCGTCTCTCCAGATATTAACAGAACAGAAAATTCACCTAAGAACATACTTATGACATAAATGCACAAATAGGTCTTATCATTAATTAAGTCCAGGTGTTATAACCAAAACAGCCTTAAAAGGAAAGCTTGGAGGTAAATGTCCCTCCCCAACTACCTAGATGCAATGCCAGATTAACACTATCGATTTGCTGGTCATAACTTTTTGTTTTAGCCTTTCTGCACAGGTTTTTGTCCTTGACCAAGCTCTGAAGAGGAAGGAGCGATAACTGGTTACAACCCCATAGTTAACCCTTGCCGCTGAGAGTTGGGAATGTCAGGATGTCCCCCCAAAAAAAAACAAAACAAAACACACAGTATGTGAAAAGGATGCTTATTTCTGTGACCCCACTATCACTGTATACAGTTTGGACTCCCTTGTCAACGTTTAAAGTGGGGGAGGAGAATGAATTAGAATTTTAATGCCAGAACACATGAAAATTCTTTATTCTTGAGAATTAAGAACAAAAACATTAAACACTGAAACAATTAGCATGAATAAAAAAATGTTTTTATAGTTATAAAATGGTAAATAATAACTAATGCATTGTAGTTTGGTTTATTTATGTTGATTAATTTTGTAATTTGTTTTTATAGATTTTTTTTTTTTTTTTTAAATGAAAATATTTTTCAAAT
>CAHIKZ030000358.1:655000-660000 GCA_903632075.3 Acanthosepion pharaonis | reverse complement strand
GATGACAAGCTTTCATCTACATATGCAATAATTCTTCTTTATCCCAAAATAAAGAATCATAATAATCAAATGCTACTTGTATTTAAAATCTATTTCAAAATCATTGGATATGAATCCAATGATTTCACAAGCCTTATTTCGATGAAAGAATCCCTGGATAATCTCTAATCCACTTACACAGCTTATTTTTCAACTAAATTATTGAATTTTATAAAATTCAATTTTTTTTTTTTTTTTTTTTAAATCCAATTCAGAGCATTAATTTAAAATACAGCAAAAATTGCAGTTTCTCAAATATCATGATTACTGACACTGCTCCTACCAAAAATAAATTACACATTGACCAGTATCTGTCAATCAGTATCATATCTGTTCAATTTGTGTGTGTGTGTGTGTGTGTGTGTGTGATACTAGGCTAAAACTAGAGAAAAAAAAAAAAAAAAAAAAAATTAAATTATTAGTACAAAAATGGATGTCACTTAAAAATATAAGAACAATACTTGTAATAAAAAAATTAATATCCACAGACAAAGATTTAATAAAGAAAATCTGTGTGTGTGTGTTTTAAATGTTCACCTATTTTGTTCTTACTCAGTTTCAGATACTAATTTCAATTATACTATGAAGTCTGATGAGTGGCTATAATCTCAGCAGTACTGAGCTGACGCAAAATATGTGAACACTTAATTTTATTGCTTGCAGATAACGCCCAGTCTCTTGATATGGAACACCTTAATTACAAAAACTGGCTGCCTTAAAAATTTTAGCTTCTAGAAATTTCCAGGTTGACAGTGCATCCTTGCCACCCATATAGATCTCCTTTTTTTTTGGGGGGAGTCATATGCATTAGTCATAGTTCTTAAAATCCAAAATGAAACCAAATCCATGGATTGTGAACTGCATTTTCTTATGTACCCACATATCCCCTACCCAAAACAAGTCTTGCTGTGAAGTAGTGGTTTAAAGCTGTGACGATTTTCTCACAATCTTTAAGAGGTTCAATAAATATTCCAGAGTTTTTTGGGTTTTTTTTAAATTTTATTTTTAATAGGCTCTCTATAGATTTGATTTAAAAGAACCGACAAAATCTGGCTAATTTTCTATACTGTATTCTTTCCAATTTTTGGAAAAGGAGTTGAGTATTATGTACACAATTGGGGATAAAATGTCCAAAGTTCATATCCTGCTATTTTTGTGCGCAAGACTCAACACCTGATTGAAAAATTGGAAAAATACAATAAAAAAATGAAACGGACAGACCATGTTGGTTCTTTTTAATCAAATTTGTTTGAATGAATATTTGCAGCATATTATATATATATATATATATATAAATAAAACAATTTCAGAAAGAAAATGTTTGAGATGCCAGAGAAAAAAGAAAAATATTTGAGATGCCACACTAAAAATAAATTTAAAATATGAAAATTAATGGTTACAGAAGCAAATTATGAAAGTATGACATCTTGGTAATTAAGAAACTACAAGAAGGCTGAAGAATTTATCAACCATGAAGTTGGATCAGTTAGTAATACTAATTAAAAAATTAATAATGGTTAAAAATGTTTAAAAAACAAAAAAAAAAACACTCCTCCTCCCCTTAATCTTTGTTTTAAGTCTACAGATTACCTTGCCTGCTACCTGCAAGGATTTAGAAAATCTATTCTACAGCCCTTTTTCCAGGATTAACCTTTTGAAAAAGAAGCTGTTACTTTGGAGATATAATGCCATAATCAGAAAGGAAGGAGCTTAATTGTTTGTAGAAACATTAGACTGAGACAACCCCCAAAATTATACATCAGAATATGGTAGCAACATCAAAAACACAAGAGAGGATTTCAGTTCAGACAAACCTTAGATGATTAAGGATTTCTCATATTCAGTGATCAAATACAAATAACAGATAAATCTTTAACATTATTTTTGCATAATTTTATTTTTTTTGTTTAACTTACCAAAAATAGGAAGTAAGACAACACTACTTTATTAAACATGTTTAAAGAAAAAAAAAAAAAAAGAAAATTGAGAAAATTGTCGAGCATGCATGTGTGAATTTGTTGGGGTTTTTATTATTTATTGAATCTTGAGTTAAACAGCTGTAAAAAAAAAAAAAAAAAAAAAAAGGGGGGTGAAAACAAAATACGAACATCTCAAAAATAAAGTTTATATATTTAACTATTTTGGGAGTTCACACACACATATATATATATATATATATATATACATACACACACACACGGTGATTGCCAGTTTCATGCTTCAATGCATACGAATGTGTGTGTGTGTGTGTATAGATTGAAACCTCCCACCCTCTTATACAGGGGGCTGAGAATAGTAAACATGTCAATATAATTGCCAGACCAAAGATGTACTGAAATATATAAATGATAGTCATCATGCAGTGTTGATTCCTATATCCACACTGCCTATATCTATAACTTCAATAAGGAACACACTTTCCCCTATAAATATAGCATATATATATATATATATATATATATAAAAAATATTTGGGTCATGTTTAGCATTTGAATGGATCATCTAAAGATCAAATGTGCCTATACTTCAAACCTTTTGGCTTATAGCCTGCATGCAGATGATATAAAGACTTTTGTTTCTCCCAGATCAGTATTTCAATCACAATTTTGAAGTTTCAGCTATGAAAAACCTTCACGAATTTGTTGTCATTACCAATTCTGAGAATGTCTACAATCTTGTCTGCTTGAAGAGAAGAACCCAGTCTACATTACTATTTTATCCATAAATAAGGAGAAAGACAAATGGGATCATACCTTTTCAAAGGGCAAGGCTGATATATCTCCAAAATTTTTTTATCTGCAGCACTGAATTCAGTATCAGGGTGAGATTTTTTTAAAAAGCTTCGCTAATAAATAAGGAAATTGTTAAAAACAAGTTCATAAGAGCTACTCCAGCACCTGGTGTAAAAATGAAATGGTGATCTGAGAAAATCAACCCAAGTCAACAAAAATTGTACTAAAAAAAAAAAAAAAAAAAAAAAAAAAAAAAAGGAGAATAGTATAAAGGTGTAAGCCAATGGGGTAATCCTACAAATTTACATCCCAAATTGTACCATTGGAAAATTAAATTTTCTGCCTGCCAGTACTTTCAGAGTAATTTCTTATGGCTTTTATCATCTGACTCATGAGGTTTAAAAAAAAAAAAAAAAAAAAAAAAAAGTATGGCATTACTAATATATATATAAATATATATATATATATAACACAAAGAAATTATCTGCACTCATAAAAATGTTATGGTGAAATGTGGGTAAATTTTTTTTTTTTTTTTAACTTACCCTTGTTCATGTGTATATACTTTATTGCATGAGGCTTGACACTTTTAGTAGCAACAGTCTTAAGTTTTTTTCTAACTAATATATATGTTTAAACTCTTATATATCTATGGAAGATAAGTAGTCAATATCAGAAATTTATAGATTTACCTAATGTGGACAAAGGAATTAAAAACATCTGGTCTGAGGATCACTTGTGTTCTGAAACTGACAGCCACCATTCAATGTTGATTCCAGTGCCCATATATATATATATATATATATATATATATATATATATATATATAGCTCTCCCCAAAGATTGCATGAAAGACTATTGTGCTAATCTCCATGCCCACTTTTATATTTACACACATTCATTCCATGATATTAAAAAATTTCACATAACTACAGCATATATATATATATATATATATATATATATATATATATATATATATATATATATATATAACAACAAACCATGGAGAGGATAACTTTTGATCTTACCATTTGTGGATGGCTACATAACTAGAATCAACCAATTTTGTAGATGAAATAAACATCATAAAAAAATAAAATGTTCTACTTAAATACAGGTATAAATGAAAAACAGTCTTTAAAGTAATAAAAGTATCAAAGTATGTGTGTGTGTGTGTATATATATATATATATAAAATTTCATCACATATTTGTAATAACTTTGACCCTCACTGAATGCTCAAAATTTGAGGCCTTGTGCTAATAGTTGGCCTTAGGAGTTGGTCTATACACATATATAATGCCTGTTTAGTGATCTAATGTATATCAGACCAGGGAGAGAGTCGAAAGATACAAAATTGTGATAGAAATAAAAACTAAAGTTGAAATATTTAATTGAATAAAAGACAATAAAAACAAACATCAAATTAGAACCCTCTGCAGTTTTGAATTCAGAGTTAGTCTATACTCGCCCGAGAATTAGCCAATCCATCTTACCACTGAACAATAAAAAAAATTATCAATAATTAGAAGGTTTGGCATTGAGTTTCAACAAAAGGGTGGGAGGAATTGATTTTGTATAGTTAGTTGCAAGCCACAAAATAAATACACACTAATATATATATATATATATATATATATATATAAATCAAATTCAGGGAGGAGGTTGTAGTGGTGGTTCTTTTTATTTATACAACTTGGAGCCCATCAATAGTACAGCAAAAATCCTCCCCCAAAAAAAAAAAAAAAAAAAATTATATATATATATATATATATATATATGGTTTGACAATCCTAGAAAGAACAGGGGTGTTAAGGCATTCTTACATGTGGTAAAAAGGGATGAATGGACAAAAAAAAAAAAAAAAAAAAAAAAAAAAATGGTTCAAAATGTCCGTTTTAGACAGTCATATACGCTGTATGTTGCTATTCTTTGTGCTTGATGATCTGTTCTATACCATCAGACTCAATAAGAAATGCTTGACACATAAAAGCACAAAGTATTAATCTACATTAAAAATACACACTTGTGCAACAAGTAGTTTTTTTTCCAACAATTTCCTTGTCAATGCATTTCATCCAACATAAGTGAGGGCACACACACAAAATGGCAATCAACAATTTAGAAGAAAAACTTTATTCTAACATTCCACACCGTCACTTGATAAGACAGAAGTGTTGGAAAAAAAAAAAAAAAAAAAAAAAAGGTATTTAATAATTTTTGAAT
>CAHIKZ030000358.1:615000-652500 GCA_903632075.3 Acanthosepion pharaonis | reverse complement strand
TATATAAGGTGTGTATGTATGAATAATTTAAGATTTAAAACTGAAGCAGGTATTTTCATATACTGCACGATAAAAAAAAAAAAAAAAGTGTGTGTTTGTGTGTGTGTGTGTGTGTGTATATATATATATATATAAAATCTTGAATCTGACATTGTCAGTTTAAAGTTGGGTTGTTGGCAATACCATGCGAAGTTCAAGTCCTCTAAAAATTTCCCCTTTTGGGGTACACTTCAGACATTCGGTAATGCAGGCGCAGTATTTCCTGGGGTTTGACAGATCTATGCAGGGACTTTAGCTTAATACTCTTGAAATTACCACACCCTATTATATATTTATTAAATTTGGGGGGGGAGAAAAAAAAAAGAAAAAAAAAAAAAAGATTACTGTGTAAATTAATATCCATATTTGAATTATTGGTAATTCTTCTTCCAACTATGCAGTTTTGTGGTTCATGCCTGCTTTCAACAGGTCAAGATGGGCAGAGATATATAGATATACGATTGTTCATACATTGATAACAATCCCTTATTAATTTTTGCTTAATCAGAAGCTGTACATAAAAAGTTTGTTTTAACATTCATTACCATTTGCGTCAATAAAGACCACCGATTAGTTAAGTTTAACAACCATATCAACATTTTTGAATTATTTATCTATTAGGATCCGCAATATCAAAGGAATACAAATACAAAAAAAAAAAATCTTTATTTTCATTAAGCTATTGACGCATTGTTTCAACAAAAGATGTGGAACAACAAATAAATAAATTAGATAATAGCTGAGGAAATCAGAGCTAACATGGTGGCATACTAGTCATGGGGTCAGCCCTTGGGTCGGGCAGTGCAGACTTGGGCTTGTAAGATGGGCAAGTGATAACTGAGCAATATCAGGACGGGAACGAGATGAGATATGGGTACAGATGGCTGCACGAAAACAACCTACTGCAGTAGAATAAAAGAGTTCAGTTTGAGATATCCGAGGGGCTTAGCCCATCTGAGGAGAGCCGGGTGCTGAAGGGATTTGGACAATGGTCAAAATGTAAAAAAAAAAAAAAAAAAAAAAAAAGTGCATGCACATTTTATATTCTATCTGAAACCTGACGAGTGAACTAAATAACTAGAAAAACACCTACAAAACTCAGGACTTGCTGGAGAGAACAACAAATTATTGCTAAGTGACAAACTTCTATAATTACACCCACACAAAATTTTTATTTTTTTATATTTTAGTAGATACCTGTATTTGAAGTAGACACCCCATTCTTTTAAATTATAGGTGTTATAACAGTAATTCATCTACAGGTATTAAAATAAATAAAAAAAAAAATTCTTTACTAATAAGTTTTGTTTTCAGAATTTATAAAAGGCAAATGTGAGGATTTTATTTTGCAACATGTATTTATAAACAGAAGTAGAAAATATCAGATCTTGAAAATTTTTTTAGAATACTCAGAAACAGTTGTCAGACTGTGAAAAAGATAAAGTAAGGAGGACCCTAAGTGCTGTAATTTACTGCCTAATAAATGAAACAAAAGGTGGTTGATTTTACTTTTCTTAATTATACAATTATTTTAATTTGATAAATTGTTTATGTGTTCTTTATTTTATTTTTTATTGATGAAACATCAGTAAGAAAAACCTTATTTTTATCGAGAAGTTTATATATTTATTTGTATATTATGAAATGGACTATGTCGACAATTATTTTAATATGTTTTATTGTTATACTTTATTTATATAGACACAAATAAGTAAATACTCCATTTATAATAAACAGTATTAACATTTACCGGCTTGAATGTCTGAGAAATCTCATAAAAAAATATGTGTCCTGACGGGAATCAAATCTGTATCCTACATGGAACCGTCATAGTTGATGTGCTATACCATTTTAGCCATAAAGGAAGCATCTGGTAAGCAATGTCAAATTACCGCTTTTGAATTTTCTATGAAATTTCTCCGACATTCAGGCCAGCAAATGTTAATACTAATTATAAACAGAGCATTTAGTAAAATATTTTTGTCTACTAAATTATATATATATATATATATATATATATATATATATATATATATATATATATATATATATATTTATTGCGTGTGAGAGAAATTTCAAATGTAACAAAAAAAAAAAAAAATGTGTGAAAGGACAATATTAATAAAGACAAAAGGAAAAACCTTATCTTAGCCAATGTGTTTCAGCCTCTGATGGGCTTTATCAAGGCAAATTGCAAGGATCTTATTTTACAAGTATATATAAACAAAAGTAAAAAATGTTATCAATTTTTGCTAATTTGCATGTATGTATGTACGTATGAGATAATATTTTATATAATCAGGGATAACATTGTGTAAAAATTCATGTCAAAGTGGAAAGTTTTGTGATAAGTTTTGTGATAAGTTTCATGAAGCCCTAAAAGACGAAATGCATCACAAGAAAACATTCCATTTGTTATATATATATATATATATATATAAAAAAAAAAAAAAAAAAAAAAAACAGAATATATCAATTGATGGCTAAATATTTTCAAATTGCCAGAAGAAAATTTTCTCCAGCTGTTAGAAAAAAAAAAAAAAAAAAAAAAAAAAAAAAAAAAGAAAAAACATGTTTATTGCTATGCAACATGTGCATGGCACGTTGCAGATTGCTTCCAAGGCATGCTCATCTATCCATGTTTTCTTTAAATATAGATAACTATGTAGCTAAAGCTATTTGCAGTTGCAAATGTTTGGTTTCTTGATTAGTCAAGCCATTTTCTTTTTTGTCTAAGAAAAATGATGCCGCTCAAATGCAGTGCATGCACTTTGTGGAAAAAAATGAATACAATACACGAGGGTTTTTTTTTTGTTCTTTTGTTTTTTTACAGTTTAATTTAATATTTATTTACCAAAATAATGCACAAGTAGTCTTATATAATCTTATGCTATGTAAGGGTTCAAATCGCCAAGACAGCAGTGAATGTGATAAATTTATTTATCTGCCAAAATAAAGCAAATATAATCTTATATAGTAATTTGTAATGGTAACCCTGCCAAAAAGAAAATACAAGTAAATGTCATTATGACAGGGATCAAATACCCAAAGCAATAGATTTAACAAAATGAATTCCATTTTTATTATTATTTTGTGCCAGGCAAATGATTTCATATTTTCCTTGTTGGATGATGAAGAGAAGAGAGAAAAAAAAATTGCATTATCTAAGGGCTCAAATATCCAAAGTAGCAGTTAATTCAATTTTATGATTTTCTGTTGGACTAATATCCCCATCTTTTATTCACCTAATAGTAAAACCTAGCAACTTTAACAAAATATTACTTTTATTTTACCAAGACAATTATATAGTTTTTATACAGACTCACGCACACACACAAGTACAGACAATCCTTAAAAATCTATTCAGTCAATTTATTTCAGGAAATAAATTATAAACAAATGGATTTTTAAGGATTATGTACTCCTTATATTGCTCTGTGACTTACATTAATCTCTTTGGATTAATTCGCTCCTTGGAATTATCCCCACTAATTATCAATTATGTTTTCAAATTTATAACTTATACATGATAGATCACTACTGAAGTTGCAATTTTGTTTCAACATTGCTGGGGTCTCATGATGTTGAATGGAAAATAAACGATTTTAAAGAGCTCAAAAACCAACCAAATGCCCTCAGTAGGGGAAACTTTTATATAACATGACGAGTAATCAGAAGACATGTATATGGTAATTTAAATGATCACAACATACTCTGGTATAAGTAAAATCTATCAGTACATTAAAGTTAAAATTAGATTAAATTAGAAATCAATATAAAAAATAAATTTAAGTTAACAGTTAAATTTAAAATAAAACATGTCAAATTCTAAAGTTAAAACATGTTTAATATTATTTTAAGATTATTCAGAGATGGGAGAGATTAAAGTTGTTCTAACAAGAGAAAGATATACATTTTAAAGAGAAGCCACAAACATTCTTGGTCTTAATGTTTTTGGGTTTTTTTAAATTTTATTTACCTATTTAATTTTTTTTTTTTTAAATTATTTTCAATATTTTTTTCATACAATATTTAAAAGGTACTGTGACCATCATCAAAACAAAGAATGCCTATTTACACATTATTTAAAGCAATTAGCTTTTTTCTTTGTTTTCCTAGGTTTAACTAATATATATATATAAAAAATTGACTGCAGTATAAGGGTTCAAATCACAAAGGCAATAGTAAATGTGTTAAATTTTATTTACCAAAGCAAGGTGTTACCCCTCATGTACAGTAATTTCTAATGGGGAACTGACCAAAAAAAAAAAAAAAAAAAAAGTCATATATATATATATATATATATATACACACACACATGTAACAGATCAGCTGCTTGGTAGGACCAATGGAAGAAAACAGAATCAAATGTGTATGCATGATTGTAGAACTGTTTGGAAAAAAAGTGACAGCTACTTGGAAGCAAAAACTGTGGTCCCTATGGTTTTCAGCTATGGTTCATTGAGTGCAAGGAGGGTGTAGAATAGCACCCCTAACAAACAAAGATGAAGTGGAAAGATCTGTTCCAGCAACACGTTTCGTCTCTTTATGGCAGGTATCTTCAGGTTGCAATGCATGTAAAGAAAGCGCAATGGATCTTTTGAAGTGATAATAAACTTACCAGATAAACCAGCCAAAAAGGGCTTCCATTGTTAAATATGCATAAAAAGAAAGAATATATATATATATATATATATATATATATATAGCCATTAATCTCTAAAAGTAGACCTGTTTTTGTTTTTTTTCTATTAATTTGTATAATTGTGCTAATATATTTATTCCTTGTCTGGCAGCAAGAATCTTGTATAATACATTTGCATTAATTCAAGTAACAAGAATTATCTAATATTCCATTGTATTATTCCAGTTTTCAAATAAGTTGTTGCACACCTTAATCAAAAATGAGAATCAATAGTCCAAACCAGTCCACAGACATTTGGTTGTTGATAATGACCAAAGAAAAATAGAATATAAATATGAACAATTCTGATCAAAAATCATTTTAATTTAATAAAATTTGGGTAATAAATAATTTCCATCCCTATTTATCAGGTTGTTCAAAATATTACAATTTATACTCCAAAAGACTCATATATGATTAAATTACTTAACTGTAGATATCAAATCTAAATATCTTAAATTCAAACAGAGAAAAAAACGTTGTCAGAACAGATTTTTTCACTTCATCTTGTTATTTCCACATTTCTTAGGGGCGCTATTTTATACCCTCCTCACACTCAATGAACTCTTCACAAGCTAAAAACCCTAAGGACCACAGTTTTTGGTTCTAAGAAGTTGTCATTCTTTTTTTGAAGAAAAAAGAAAGAAATGGACAATTCCAAGAAACAACAAAAATTGATTAACTTCATATTATCAATGTTCTATATTTAATATTGAGCCCTATATAAAAATACCCGCTTTTGAACTATTCTTAAATACCTCTCTCTCCCATATATATATATATATATATATATATATATATATATACACACACACACACACACGTATGTGTGTGTGTGTGTGAAAATGAGAGATAAAGAATTAATATATCTTTATATACAAGAACAAACAAAATTGATGGAAAGAAAAATGAATTGAAATGGGCCAGATTAAGAAAAAAAAAAAAAAAAAAAAAAAAAAAAAAAAGGTGTAGTTGTGCTAACATAACAAATTTAGTCTGATGAAATCCTAAAGAACAAAACAAGCCACAAGAAAACTTTTTGCAATTTGTCATACACTTTATAAAAATAAAATAAAACTAGTTCCGTCAAATTCAAACAAGGCTTGTCTCTCTCTCTTTTTTTTTTTTTTTAAATTTCAAATAAAATCTATATTGGATCAAAGTTATAGATACACTGAAGTTTATGTATTCTATTTTGTTCAAGCCATTAAGGAAAATAGTCTAGCCACTCCCACAATAACGAATTTTGTAACGGACCACGCTTAAAAACACACGTAAACCGAAAGATAGCTTATTCCTAAAATTTCGCATGAAGATGAAACGGGACTAAACACCACAATTCAACTTAATTTTAATAATTATTTGGATGGTTTCGGCTCTCGTTTTTGAAACATGAGAACTCTTATGTAGCGAAGGAATCATTTTTTTTTTTTTTTTTTAATCAAAAAATATTATTATAATAAAGCTCTACTTCTGTATGGAGCACTATCTTCTTAAAAATAAACCAAAAATACTAAGGAAAACTGGATTATGCACCCAACGTGTTCTTTTCTATTTTCTGCATACCTGCGCACTTACACTTTTACATACACACACACACACACATATATATATATACACACACACACACACACACACACGTGGTTAAAATAAGTTAAACAATAAAGAGCTCGACAGTGTGTGTGTTTCTTAGAAAAATAATGCTACAGATAAAATATGCATCCTTATCATGCATCATGATGGAGCACCCCCCCATTACATTGAGAAATTTCAACTTTTCACCTAAAATAAAAAATGCACTTGATGGCTTTCCATCAGAACATCCAAACTGCAAAGAACTCTACAACGGTGCATTGGGACTCAAAAAATTTATAATATATATATATATATATATATATATATATATATATATATATATATATATATATATATAATATATATATTTGATAAGACACAGAGTGTGTTGAAACAAAATGGCTATTTTTGTATATTTTATAACATATATTATAAATTTTTTTATAAAATATATATATATATATATATATATATATATATATATATAAACAGCAAATATATTAATAAGCTTTTCTACGCTTGGTTACAAAATCATAATAAATACATCACTGCATAAAACACTGACTCATCTGTCAAGTTATTTACTGTCTATGTATTCACCCCACCCATCCCACAGAATGGAAAACTACACCCTTGATGATAATGTTTAAGAACCAACATTTTGGGAGTTGCCAAAACTAGTAATTTAACCACACTCTCTCTCTCGAACGAACAATTCAAAAAAAGAGAAGTTGTGAAAATTAAAACAACGGCAACATCATTCTCATCGGTAGATTGACCTGCTTAAAAGAAATTTTAAATTTCAGAAATTCTGTCATTTCTATTATTAAATTTATATTTGTTCATATTTTACTGTCATGTTCTATCAACACACTGGAATTTTTGTTGTTCATACTCATCAATAGCAAACGTTAAATGCCAGCAAAAGTAATAGCGAGTTCATTATCTCCCACGTCAACCGTGTGTGTCCGTGTGTATGTCCCGGTTTGTTCCAACACTCAGCTTGTAAACATGTTAAGTTGATTTTAGAGCTTCGATCAGCTTATACTAGTTTCAGTTTTTTGCCACAATTGTATTGGGAAATCCAAACCTGTGAGTTTTACCAAAAACAGTCATAACACGGAATTTAAAAAATTTGCACAACCTCCTAAAACTTATCAGCTTATGGTCAATGTCACACTGAAACACTGGTTTTCATACAATCACCGAAGTTAAGCAACAATGAGCCTAATCAGTGCCTATAAGGGTGACCATTTGAGAATACTAAGCATTCAAAGCTTGGACTTGTCGGTGGCACAATGGCTAATGACTCAGGATTGGAAACAAAGGAGCAGAGTTTCAATTATAGTCAGGTTACTAGTATATTCACTCGAGGAAGGCATAAATCTAGCTCCCTCCAAATCAGTAAATCCATATTATGTAAATAGATAATTACAATCCAAAAATATTTCTGGCTTTAAATAATCTGGTAAAGGTCGATTTAAAAAAAAAAAAAAAAAAAAAAAAAAAAAAAAGAAAAAGAAAGCAATTTAAATTTTGATTTCAATTACCAGTAGTTTTGTTTAAAATATTAAAAGCAACAATTTTTTTTTTCTTCTTTCTCTTGATGAATATTTTTATGTATCGAATTTGAATTAAAAAGCTAATTATCGAGCTAAAGATCGTGTTCGTAATAAAAAACTGTCTGGTTTATATATATTTTTTCTAATTATACATTATTTAACAGATACAATTTAAGTAAATGACATTTTTTAAATTAAATAATGTATAAACAGAAAATTCATTTTATATATATTGCCAAGTCAGCATGCATGACAATCAAATTTACCGTTATAGTTTTTGTTTATAATATTATTGAAGGCAAAGTCGACACCCCCCACCACATTTTATGAACATTTAACTATTGAACCTTAAATAAAGTGTGTGTGTGTGTGTGTGTGTGTGTGTGTGTGAGAGACTACAAGTGCAACAATTTTTTCTTACCACTACATAGGAAAGCAAGTTTGTTATGGTAGAGTTGTTTACCCAAATGCTTGCCCATCTACAAAGCACCCAACCAATGATATATTTCACCACCGTTTATCTGGCAATGAGCCAGAGAAAGAAATCACCTAAATACGTTGTTTATTAAAAGATGAAGTGTGCGTATATATATATATATATATATATATATATATATATATATATATATATATATACACACACTTCCCAGGTCAGAAAAGTGAAGCATCTGTTATAACAAATTCAGCAGTTCCCATCCAAATTTCCATGCTCCAAGACAGGTAGGGTATATATATATATATATATATATATATATATATATATATATATAAAATATATAAAAAAACTTAAAATGGCTTAAATATTATTTTGTTTTGACTTTAAAATAATTTATTACCAAAAAAACAGACAAAAAAATCCTAACGGTGAAAATTACAGAAATCAAGAAAGTGAAGAGACAAAAATCAAGGCGAAATAATTATCAATTTCTATAAATGCCAGCGTCTACTGGATTTTCATTTTGATTAGGTGAAGAGACGCTTGATTATCAAAGAGAGGGGACAGGGTGGGGGAGACAAAAATTAAAATATTAAAAGATCAAAACTTGTTTCTCTCTAAAGAAAACAAAAAAGTACAGAAAAGTAAAAAGTGTATAATTTAAAAGTTGACACATTAATATATATATATATATATATATATATATATATATATATATATATATATATATATACACACACACAAGTACAGGTAATAGTACCATTGGTATATAATCCAGGTGGACCTTAGTTATAACAAATATTAAATTGATCCAGAGAGCTCAATGTATTTATTATAACAGAGCATATATATATATATATATATATATATATATATATATATAAAAAACATGCATAAAGCTAATTTACTTTTTCTTCAAAAAAAAAAAAAAGAAAAAGAAAAAAAAAAAGTAATTCCATTATTTCCCAGAGAACTAACCTACTGCAATGAAAAAGTGATGGACTTTTATTTTCAAGCCTAGACCAAGTCAGTCATTTATACTGGGGATTTGACTGTTGACGCGCTCATTTCCCGAGATCCGAGGATGATATTTGTGATTTTAGATTACATTATGATCAAAACCCTAAAATAAGAGACATACACTGGTTGGATAAGCTAGCAGTTCATTACTAGTTTTAAAAATGCATGTACTGCCAATATATATATATATAATAATGTGTGTGTGTGAAAAAGAATTTAAAATTTTTACTTTTCTTTATAAATACTTGGTGCAAAATAAAATCCTCACATTGATAAAATTCGCCAAGATGAAACAAGTCTATATATATATATATATATATATATATATATATATATATATATATATATATTTGATCTAAGAATGAAGACATAAATTAAATTTGCTGGAGTAAGATAAGCCTCCAATCCACTTAAATCTAAGACTATCTTGGTTTACATCAACAAGGGCTTACACAGCCATTTCATGAGATATGTTAAATTACTTATCAACACCCATTCATTTTTTCCCATTCAATTCTTTACGGCTTTAATCAAGTCGAATTAACAATTCCAAGTATTTTTAAGAGTGGCATAAGATCCAGATTCCATTTTCTCTTCCCTAAATCCTTTCAATTTTTTATTTTTTATTTCAATAGAATAAAACGTGGCTTAATGCAAAAATGTCACGACAGAACAAGTGTCACTCTTCGCAACTTGATAGCAGTGCCATTTTGTCATGAGGAAAGTAGAAATTCAAAGAATCCATGTAAGTTGGCAGTTTATCATCAATACCCAAAGATCGACTGTTTATTTCTATATTAGATTCACAAATTGATGCAAGTATTTCAACTGAAATAAGCTATCTGAAGTAATGTATATGTAAACAAAAATTTGTCTCAGAAGACAATTTGCATTGTGATTGGTAAAATTAGAAAAAAAAAAAAAAAAACAAACCAACTTACATACACCACATAACATTTTGTATAGTGCACAGATACATTACAGATCCAAAGCAGAAAGCACAGATACACTGTTCCATACATCAATATTATTTGCAACAATTTTTTTTTTTTTTTACTAATATGTTTGGGGCGGGGGTACTTGTAATAAGGGTGGTTGAAATTGAAGCTATGAGTACCAGGACAGAGTGCCCTACAGCCTTAGCTGGCAACCAGTTTAAGAGAAGAAGAACTCTGAATTCAAAATCCAAGGAGGGCCATTTCAGAGGCCCTGTCACACTACATTAACCAGCTGCCTGCATTTGGCCCTCCCCAAAAGTGTGGTTGGTTCTGCACAAGCTTTCATCACTATAATCAAATATGTGGAGGGGGATAGTCTGGCTGCTCAATTCTAAGAAATGAGCTGTTGGGATGACAGAGCTGCACCTAAGTGCGCAGGTATGCAGAAAATAGAAAACATGTTGGGTGCATAATCCGGAGTTCCTTAGTATTTTTGTTTTTATTTTTAAGAAAACAGTGCTCCATACATAAGTAGAGCTTTACAATATATATATATATATATATATATATATATATATATATATATATATATATATATATATATGACAACTTATGTCCAAAATATGCAAGTAAAAAGGAACTGGAACAAGTGCTGATTTATATGATATCTGTCAGTTATATGCCATGTGTGATACACACTTAGGTGATCATGTATCTTTTGACGAGGCACCTCACCTACAAGTTTTGAAGAGAACTTTGATAACTGACCCCTACCACACAAATGGTACAAGGTGAAAAGGTTTTAATTTTTACCTATAGAATGCTGGCCAAAATTTAAAGCAATATTTCTCTAACCACAGCCCCTTGCTATTAAAAATGAAACTTTAAAAATAAATATCAGTTTACTGGAGATTATATATATATATATATATATATATTCTCTCCCTAGCTATAGAATAAATTGCAGGCTACAGTAAACTCTCTGGCATTGAGTGACAGCCAGTCTCGGAAAAAGAAAAAAAATCAAAAGCATGAGGAAAGTAACAGAAAACCATTAACTTTCACAGAAAAAATCTACGGAGATGAATAGATATGTCATTAGAGAAACGAAAACAGTCAAAAGTTAGAATCACCTGTATTTGGAGGGGATTTTTTTCTTTTTCGAATAAATATGAAATAAACTTTTTCATGATGTATACCCTTGTCAATATGCAAATTAAAACAGACATACAAATATTTAATTTAGAAACTAAGGCATTTTTTTTTCTCCACCTGTCATTCAGTTCACACACTCAAAGTCTTATCTTCTTCCACTCCCAGTAACCTCTTGTGTCTTAGTGGATTTATTGCCTTGCTTGGGTAGAAGTAGGGGTGAATTGATTATTATGTTTTTTGTTTTTTTTTAAATTTCAAATAAGCACTGATTTATTCCAGAAATTTAAGTTAGAAATATCAAAAGTATTTAAGAGATAAAGGGCAAGGATAAAAAAAAAAAGAAAGATATAAAAGAGGTGGGATATATATATATATATATATATATATATATATATATATCTTAAATTTCAGATATACTGAAAGGAACCCCCCACTGTTAACATTTTTAAAGCAAACGAAAGCATTAACGACCACAGTTCAGATTTAAGTTAAGAATTTAAGTTCTAAGAGATCTTTTTCTGAAATCGCTATACAAAAATTGAGACTTAAAAACCTAACAATCCGTTTTTAATAGAAAAACAAGTTTCTTTTTTGTTATTGTTAACAATTCAAAGCCAAAATATTTGCAATTTAGATTAAATGACAAAAAATTTTTCTCTGAAAAATCTTTCAAATTAAATTAACTCTGAGCAATTTAATCAAATTAAAAGTTATCATTTATTTAAAGATAAGTGGGTCATTCCAAAAAACAGATTCTCTCCAGTAAAAAACATTATCTTACGACATTAGTGATAACATAGGTTTTTCAATAAATTCCATGTTAGCTCTTTTTCGGGAGAAATTCTTATTAATAAAAATCACAGCCGAAACAATAACTTAATTGGAAAAGGAATTTTTCAGAAATTAAATTGTAATTACTACAATTGGAAATTAAAGCCACCCTAATAGAGATACTTAAATTAAAAATGTTGATTAATTTTTGAAACAGACATGAGGAATTTTATCAAATACATACAAGAGAAAGAATTAAATTATTTCTGAAGACAATAGAAGGTACCGGAGTGGGGGCAGAGAGAGAATATAAATATATATATATATATATAAAAAACACAAAACTTATTTTAGGTCAAAAATTTTTTTTTTTTATTCATTTGAAGCAAAATGGTGAAGTTATTTTTTTTTAAGCAACAGAGTTTTTAAATTTAAATTTTCAATTTCATTAAGAGAACAAATGTGTGAGAAAAAATTAATAAATTAGGAGTTAACAGTAATAAGGTTAAAACAACTGAAAAATGCCAACATAACCAAAAGAACCATATTTATATATATATATATATCTCACTCACTATTAAATCTGGTTTCAAAGACAAGTCCTTTGAACTTTGTGCGGTTATACCATGGCCAGTGTGCTGACAATGTTTTCAAACTAAGAAACATTCATCGCTATAGATACACATATATAAGATTAAAATCTAAAAATAAAAAATACATTCTTGATAATGGCAAATGCACTCAGATATGCAGAACATTTGTACAGTTTTTACACACTTTATGCACAGGAAGGAAAATGAGAAAAATTGAATGGAACGCTTAATCGCAATATGTTGTCAGTTGTCTGATCAAACTTGTATAAAAAAAGAGGGATTGTAGACTCATATATATATATTTTGTGTGTGTGTGTGTATATATATATATATATATATATATATATATATATATACATACACACACAAAATGCAGGTGAGTTAACAAGATGGAATAATTTGGTAGCATGAAAAGTTATTTGGAATTAAACTAATCACAATGTTTTTTTTCATTTACATACCCGCTATATATTTTAAGCAATGAAGGGATTTTTTAATCTGGCATGATTTTATACATACTTAATGCACACATATGAGTAGAAATCGTGTGCCAATATATAACAGGTAAGGAAAGAAAAGCCTGCCTTCTAACAAGAAAAACTTATTCTCCTTTAATCTGAGTGTCTCCCTCTCTCATATATATTTACAAAAATAGTTATGTTGAAATTAGCCTGACCAAGAAATGTTTGAAGACTTTTCCAAAAGTAGAAATATTTAATATCAGCCTTGTTAAAACTGAATATTTTTGTGAGAGAAGTGATATGTAGAAATTAAATATAAAAATGTATAGTATTTTTAATTGGCTTAAAAAGAATAGCCATTTATGCAATTGTGGATGGTTCTAACTCACCCAGAGAGAGTTTTGTTTTTTCTGGGGGGAGGGGGAGAATTATATATGCCTGACATAACTCTGGTAGTCACCAGTGTTCAATGAAAGAGAAAAAAAACAAAAACACAATTCTGAATGCTATTAAAACACTTCCGTAATTTTGAAAACTTGCAAAACAATTTTCCCAGAACTATTCAGTTCCCGAGAAGCTTCAAATTTGCTAATTTGTCAACATTTATACAAGTGCATAAACAAAAAAGAAAGAATATCCCAATTTAAATCATAGTTTAACCTACTCTAAATCATATTGAAGGTTTTCATTATCAATAGGGAAACGAATTAAATGCAACTAGTATATCAATTGGTGCTAGAGGAAAAAAGAAAAAAAAAATAAAGAAAAAAAAATGAAATGTGTTTTCTACAATTTAGAAAGCAAACTACATCTTCTAAATTCCTACCAATTTATCTGCAAGTTGGAAATAATTTCACTCAAATTACAGTATTTGTCTTTTTTTTTAAAGCATACAAATGTCTAACACAGCATGGGTAATTTGCCATCTGAAGTAAGACGTTATAAACAGATAATATATATATATATATATATATAGGCAGCAAACATTTTTGAGACATGATTCTATGAACGACATTTCGAACAAAGTTTATTTTTTTTTATTTTTAACCAGTTTTTCTAGTATCCTTAAATTTTTTTTCATTTGATGAAGGCAAGGGAGTGTAAAAATTGTCCGTAGCGTATTGTTCCAAGCGTTTGACCATTTTCACGGAGTCTGTTAATTTTTGTTTACAGATAAGTTGTGTATTTGGGCAGCAATCATTCCCTAATACGCGTTTCATTGAAATTAAAAATTTCTTCTGTCAGCTAATTTCAGTTTTATTTTATTTCCCCTTATGCGTGAACAAAATCTTTTCAGACAGTGGACACAAGAACCGTTTTGATCAGAGCATTTTTGGTTAATCATTCAATTATTTTCACTGGTTTGAACTATACCCTCATCCCTTGATCAATATATATATATATATACACACACACACAGAGAATTAGCTTGTCATATTCAATTAAAATCAGAGACATATGCATGCACGCACACATGTGTGTATGAACTTTATATAAAATTTTGATTGCATTACAGGCAAGCCAGTTTCAGAAAATATTGCAAAAGAAATCAATTTTAGAATTGTATAAATCTTATTTAATTCAATTTCCCTGTGACTTTCACATTTATTTTTTTTTAGTTTTTTTTTAATTGTGCCAGATAATAGCCCTATTTGTAAAGTCATTTATTTTATATAATTTCAATGCAATAAAATCTAGTTTTTTTTTGCAACAAATGATTTCCTTTAGAATCAGCATAAAAAAGGCACCTTATGCTAACACACTAAAAAAAAACCAATTACACTCAACAACTATTTATATATATATATATATATATATATATATATATATATATATATATATAAAAAAAAAAGCAATTTATAAAAGTTACCGGATTTATTATTTTTAATCTAAGATTGAAATGTTATTTTTATTTTATCTACTTGAATAGGGGGTAGATATTCAAAGTAGTGTGTGTACATCTACTTAGATTACACATTTTCATAGTCCAAATCAAAATGCAGTTTGAAGAGACGGAAAAAAAAAAAAAAAAAAAAAAATTTTTCTCAAAGAAATATATTCAGATGTCAGTGCGTGAAACACAATAAACCTAAAAATATCTCATACATAACTTTGTAAATTCAAGCTGACAAATCAGTTGTCAATAATTTTAGCATAAACTACGTCCTGGAAACAAAAATCTTTAACCAAAGACAGTAGAATGCCATTTTCTTGTACAGTTTAAGAAATTAAAAAATAAAAAAAAAGATAGATAAGATATTTATACACTCACTAAGAGTGGAAAATATACGAGTTTGAGCCTAGATAATTTTCAAAGACAATCTGATTTTCAAAGACAAGCTAACCTCACAAAATGGTCTTGTGCCGTATAAAGTTTCCACTAAAATTATCATGAAAAATCAAAGGAAAAAAGTCATCAGAAAGTGCACAATATTGAATTCTTGAAGGTTCCACAAATTGGTAACCATAGTATTAAATTCTTTATCTGATTTATGAAGTAAATGCTTTGAAAAAGTGACAAACATGCCCACAGCAGCTAAGACTATGCTTTCAGTTAATGCTGTTTTTATACATATTTTCAAGAACATTTTAGATATATATATATATATATATATATATTTATATAATATATAATCCCCGCCATATATATATATATATAGTATAAAATTTAAATGCAATATATATATATATATATATATATATATATAAAATTAATATATATATATATATATATATATACACACACACAATTATTTCAATAAGAGTTGTGCACAACAAATGCCAGCAAGATACTGAAACTATATATTTTCGTGATCTCACGCACATATCCAAGTGTATACCGACTCTTGATAACGGATTATCTAATTTGTCATGTATCGAAACATTTAATAAATCAGATTTAGATTCAAAGTAAGCATGTAATGTAAAATTTTAAAAAATTGGAAGAGAAACCATATAAATAAAAAGGTAATGGAAACTATAACATCACTTTAACACACACAATTTCATTTATGATATATATATATATATATATATATATATATATATATATATATATATATATCTCTATGCTAGCATGCAATAAAATTTAGTAACTATTGCATTAGTTTTAAAAAAATTCCAATGTAAGAAAAAGCAAATAAATAAAAATTTAAAAGATTTTCCAAATCTACAATTTCCCAACTAGTTTTCACTACCATTTAAAATGCACTATAAAAATTAAAATTGAATTCAATTTTTTAGGCATTTAACAGGATAGAAAGAAAAGGTAAATTTCCAACTTACCTTTCAAAACTATAATTAAATAAACAAATACAAATAACCAAAAATAGTCCTTAAATTGAAAATATTTAATTAGGTAATATTAGTTACAAAAAAATAATATACAAGCGATATTTAAAAACTGGTAATATATTTGCTAAATCTAAGTTTTACACACGCGCACACCATATAAAGTTAATATTTTTGACATGTTTAAAATTTAATTTCTAGTTAAAAATTATGTAATTAATAAATTTAAGTAATTAAAAACAAAAAGAAAAATATGAAACTGGATAATTCAAGGACCTTAAAACTAATTTAAATACACACACAAGCGTGGGAAATTGTATACCTACACATATGATCGTTCGGAATAAAGGCTGCAGAACATGGAACCACTGATTGTACCATAGAGCTGTTTTCTTGCAACTATTAAACAAAATACATTTATGTGAAGGCTGGGTAAGTTAGTCTTTTCATTTACCCGGCATCCACCCTTGGCCAACAGGGGAGAGAATTCAACTGGCACAAAAATGTCAAAGACTGAATTTTTTTTCTCTATCTTTCTCCTCTTTAGCACCCCCCCATGCTTTTTTTTTTTTTTTAAGCCAAGGGTTTCTTTTAACATCAATCAGTAAGCGAACCTCAGGAGAGAAACTTCAAAAGGAGATATTAATGACTTGTTTATATAACTGCGGAGAATACACACACACACATATATATATATATATATATATATATATATATATATATATATATATATATGTATGTGTGTGTACAAGCTCATCAACACACACACCTAAGTTTTATCAAATTCAGCCAAGAAAGTCGCTGCCTGAACTTTTATTGTATTCTTTTTACTATATCCCAAAAACTTGGAAGAAACAATTAAAAAAACAAAAACAAAAAAAAACCTTGTGTGTGTCTCATATATATATATATATATATATATATATATATGATGGTGAATATGGATATTAATGAACACAACTGTCAGTGTCACCCCCTAAATTTCTTTTGTTTTGGGAGTAAAGAATTAGAAAAAAAATTTTTTTAAATTTAACAACACTGGCAAAGATTGCAAGAAAATTGATCCCTCCTTCAAATACTTTGTACTTATACAGTGCATATATATATATATATATATATATATATATAAAATAAATGCACATTGGAATGAGATATGAATTAAATCAGACAATGACAAAATAAATAGAAACACCTATGTTTAACATATATATATATGACTTTTTTTTTTTTAAAATTGAAATCCTACATTTTAAAGTTATGTTTATACAAATCAGTTTTATCATTGAAATTTTTAGCTCAATTTCCACAGGTAAATAAATATTATTGTACAACTGTGATATATTACAGGTGATAGAAGTTTTAGCTTATTGTTTTTTTCTTCTATTGTTTTAAAAGCAATTGCAACAATTTTTATTTTAAGCTATTTCTGACAAACACAACAAATCAAAATATATTTGTCTACTCATCAAGAATCCAAACTATAATTGAAAAGAATTTAAGCTTAACAAAATTTCTTACAACAATAAAAGATAGAAAACAAATGTGTGTGTACTGAATTAAATGCTATTATATAAACTGAAATTTTCATTAACTTATCTTTTGTGTTATTAAATGAAATTACTCGAATGGATTTATTTTACCTCAATAATCACATGTGTAAATTTGTTTAAGGAAAACATTGTTTATTAACAGAGCCAACCAACCAAAAAATAAAAAGGGCCTAAAACCATTTTAATCCCTTGTTCGTCAGGGAGATGACGCACATTGAAAGTTATAAAGAGAAAGAGAGAAAACAAAAGATCTATGTCAGGCCGCGAAGGGCATAAAAAAATGCAAATACACACTGATAAAATGGCAAACTGAGTAAGTTAAGATGTGGTAGCAAGTTCGAATCCCACGGGGGTCGAAAAATAAAATAAATAAAATAAAATAATTTGACATAATTGACACGTGTCTGAGTTAATGCGGAAACACTTAAGCGAAATATTTTCATGAAATTTATTACCCTGATCAATCTTAGTTTTATTTCTTTATTTTTTTTCATTTTATTTTAGGTGGGAGTAACATTTTTTAACGAATGCTTTTATCAAAATAATAATATCAAATATTAAAATAATTAAAAAATTATATCACTTTTTTTTTTTTTTTATTAGATTTCAAAACAAAAAATATTTTTTAAATATAAAATTAACGAACGTGTAATTTCATCTAGGGAGTTTTTAAATGAATGAAACCTTTCAAAATTGAAGTTAACAAAAATGAAAAACAATAGTTTTATTTTTATTATTATTATTTTAAGAGCTGGAGGTGAAAAATTCAGGCCAAATAAATTTGCATATAAATAAAACAAGACATGTCGGGATCCGGCAGGATACAGATCGATATGATCGGGAACCCATTTCCCCAGTCTCTGAGAGAGACAGAGAGACACAACTTAAGAGTTTGCTTTGACAAGACAGAAGACACGCATAATAAGACAAGACAAAGCTTTTAACACCGACAGAAAAACCACCAATTCTATTTTAAGAAAGGACCAAAAATGACTGGGACGAGAAGCGTAAGGAAAGAAAAAGGAGGGCATTTCTTTGTGAATGGAAGATAATGTGGAGGGAAAAAAAAAAAAAATAAAAGGCTACTGAGAAAATAAAGTTGCTTTCCACCTTATGAAACAAAGAAAAAAACAAACAAAACGAAACACTGATCAATTAACTTTATTATCATGAATGAAAAAGTTAAAAAAAAAAAAAAAAAATGTGTATATTTATGAATTATTCATAATGAATATATCTTAAAAACAGAAGTATGCATAAAACAAATATTTTTCCGTAGAATAAATTTATTTAAGGGAGTTTATTTGTATACATTTTAAATTAAGTTTTCGCCCCCAATCAAGGTGAAATTTGTTGACGTTTGGCTAGAAGAAGTGGACCGGGTCAATAATTTTTCAGCGCCCTCATTGTGTTTTATATAAAATTACATGTTTAAAAAGAAAAAATAATATTGATAGGTATTTAAAAATTATACTTCTTACTTTTTCTTAAATGGATAAATAAACTATTAAAAAAGTTTTAAAACTTTATACAGTACAACTCACAAGATATATACATACACACGATATTCATTGGTAAAAGTGCTCACCATCTGAGCGCATGTAATTAAAAAGGACACGCATTTATATAATATATATATATATATATATATATATATATATATATATATATATATATATATACACACACACACACACACTTGCGCATTTAACATTTTAAATATAAAGTCACTTACACAAACTAAATGCTTGCCAACTTTCAAAAAGTCCGCTAAAAATAGCGTTTAAAAAATAAATATGAACATTTTTAAAACAATTTTTCATTATTGTAAGCATTCATTTTGAAAATTATTGTAAATGTATACAATGAATTTGACAATTAATTGGCTATATAAATTATGGAGTATTATCTTAAATTTGGTAAGAAATATAAAATGACAGTTTTATTTCAATGAACATATTGAAAAGACTTTGTTAATTGTGTTAGCTTGTAAGTTAAAATAAAAAATAAAAGCAAAAAATGATTTGCATTACTGGAATAAAAGTCAAATGTGAGACCTTCAGTCTAGCATTAAAAGTAAAACTAAGGTATTTTGCACTTTAAAAATTAAATTTATAAATTTTAGGAAAAAAAATATTTTGATAATTTTTTTTTCAGTAATATTTAATAAAGGAGAAAATCGTCAAATTTTTTTTTTGTTATAATATTTTTAAAAACTAAGCTTGGATATAAAAAAAACATCCAATTGTTTGGAAATTTGTCTCATCTCTAGAAAACTCCGCACACACCTATGTCTTAAATTCTATTTTGTCCTTTCTTTAAGAAATGAAGACAGGGAGGCTGGGGCTACTTAGGGGGGGAAAAGACAGTAGAAATGGTGTGAAAAGTCGACGTCGGCCACACGCACCAGCTGGGGACGGACTAAAACTGAGAGAGGAGTGGGGAGCTGTCAGGGACACACACGCACTTTTTGAAGGCTCACAACTTCACATGGACACTTCATTGTCAAATAATAGCTTTCTCTTTCTCAAAGCAAATAAGCAATTCGAGAAGAAAATGAAAAATCTTTTTTCTCCAAACTATTTATGCGCTCATGTTTAGGGACACATCTAGCAAGAAATGTACAAGGCTAATTTCTCCACTTCTAATTTCCATTTTCTGCATTTATAGAGTAATTGAATTTAAAAATTTACAATCGTGGACGTCAATAAGGTCATCTATGTTATATTTGTTTGTGAGATGATAAAAACTAAAATGTTTCAAACATTTAACCTGGTCTCTTAATTAAACAATTGTATTTTCTTCTTAGAGTTTATACACGTAAAAATTTATTAAGTTAATTTTTAAATTTAAAGTTTGTTTTGTTTTGATAAATAAATCCCAAAGAAAGTTGCTTTCTTTAATAAAAACGAAAAAACAAAAAATAAACTGTGATAAGGACATTTAAGAAAGTTCATAAAAAATAAAAATTTCAAAGAAATTTAAACTATTATATATGTGTGCATAAAACCAAGATCAAGTTCTCGTTATTTAAGAGGAAGCTTCATTCTTTATTAAGAAAAGAGAAAACAATGAAAAATGTGATTTATTTTTCATTTTTATAGAAAAGAAACGAATTGTGATTTCATCGATCTCCAATCTTAAATCAAATTAAAAAATAGATTTGATCTCGGCCTGGATTCAATTTGTTATTTATTTTAATTGCATTTGTTCTTTGTATTTAATTTCATTAAAAGCAGATAAATTCCCCCCAACCAAAAAAAATAAAAAATAAATGAAAAACGGCCGTGGGAATATAGGATATTAAACTAAAGTCCCTGGGCCTTAATAGTTTTTTTTTGTTTGTAACCCTCGAAATCTAATTCATTATCTGTTCCTTGCCATCGACAATTTCTTACAAGAAATATTTCTTTGTGGGTTGATTTAACTGACCTAGATGACCCCATTTTTAGGGTATGGGGATTTATATATATATATATATATATATATATATATATATATATATATATATATATATATACACATAAGACATTTAAAACCAGATTTTATTTGATTTTAATCCATTAAATAAATTTTTCATTTGGGCGTAATAAGAATATTTTCCCCTTCTGTCCGTTTTAAGAAAAATTGAAATCTAAAAAAAAAAAAATAAATAAGCTAATTCATTTTTTTTTTTTTTTTTTTTACTGATAAACTACATTTACAAAATAAAAATTCCATGGTGGGGGAAGCAATGCAAATCCTCCCTGATCAACAATGTAAACTTTTTATTAAATATTTCATTAAGAAAAAACGATAACTACTAAAATTTAAATCTTACTTAACCACTTAAATTTTAAATGATTTAATTTTTAATAATGACAAATAATTAAATTTTGAATCTTGTAAACTTTGTGATAAAGTCAACATTCGTTGTGTGATTAAAAACTAAAGTGAGAAAAAAAATATCAATTTTAGAAATTTTAATTTAAATATTAAATTCAATAATTTATTTCTTCAACAATTAAAGAATAAAAAGACCTTTGACGGAAACATTATGAGCAACACGTCAGGATAAAAATTTAAAAAAAAACAAACAAAAAAAAACCCACTTCATTTCATCCATTAAAGAAAGATCTTTTCAAGAATTTAATCCAAAGAGTTGATTTTCATTATAAATTATATGAACAAGATGTTTGCTAGTTTTAAGTGATTAAAAATTTTCCTTTTATATAAAATGAAAGAAAAGAAAAAAAAGCTTGTCAAACGCCTGACCAAATATGTAAAAAAGAATTATTTTACAAAGGCTTTATAAATTCCACAATATCATTATCCCCAGAAATCTCATTTACCGATTAAGTTTTTTTTATAGTTGTAAATAAATAAAAGCGTTATTTGAAAACAAGTACGCTCAAGTTGGATTAAGTAATTTATCAATAAGACTCTACTTAACTATGTAGATTTACAGTCAATTTAAAATATTATCAATTATAAAAATTAGTAATATATTTAGTCAGTGTCAGAAAAAATAAAGTTACGAAGTTGATAAAGTTATCAAAAGAAAAAACTATTGATGGAAAATAGTAAAAACTTAAGTAAATTACAATAAAATTAAAATGTTCATTTCAAAGAAACAAGTTGACGCCGACTACAATTAAGTTTTTTTTAAAAGTTTGTAAAACAAAAATAAAAAATAATGGGGTGTTGGAGAGGCTAAAACCCGTTGTGCTATAAACAAAACACCTTCATAAATATCCCGAATAGAACATTTTGTTGAAAATACAAACTTTTTTGCGTGAGTATATATATATATATATATATATATATATATAAAAGTTATCACAGTGATATACACTAAAAATAGATCAAAAGCACTGTGATAAGTTTTTTTTTGGCAATATTTATTTAACCCAAATATATGTATTTTTTTCATTATTGAAAGATTTCTAAATGTCTATATGGCCGATTTAAAATGAAATTCATTTTTAGTTTTTAAATAAAAATTGATAGTTGTAAAAGAAAAATAAAACTAAAAACAAAAAAAACCCAAAAAAAACGAAGTTTATTTATTATTTTAAACCTAAAAAAATAAAAAGCAGACAGAAGACCCAGCCGACGGAGAAAAATGTGGGCCCCCGCCTTATAAATTGATACATTGTTTATAAAAAAAAAAAAAAAAAAAAAAAAATTTAAAGTTTAATTAACGTATCTTAATTATCAAGTAGAATTTGAGACTTCTGGATTTAATAATATTTTTAGTTGGCCTTAAAAGGTGGAGAAAAAACAAAGTTAATACCACGATGCAAATAATCAGACAAGAGAGGTTGTTTGAAATCCTAATACTAGGAAACTTTATACTATATAAACACAGACATCAATGGTATCTTAAAAGCCGCAACTCAATCGCAAACAGGCCTTCCAGATTTAAGATCCACACACACACAATATATATATATATAAGTAAATAAATACGCGCACATAAAAGTTAGAGGCAAGAGTTGGTGGGGGCATTAGGGACCCCACAGTAGCCTTTTCCCTTTCTTCTATTCTAATAATGGACACTAAAGGCGGCAAGAACTGTATCATCATCATCTTCGTAGTGAGGATTTTTTTTAATTAAGGAAATAATGAAATAAGACTTAAAAAAATAAATAAAAAAAAAAAAAAACATTTTTTTTTGCTTACTATTCTATGTTAATCTTAAAAATAATGATTCAATTAAAAAAAAAAAAAGCTGGATTTTTTTTTTCATAACCAAATTTAAATTGAAAAATAAAAAAAAAATACCTTTTTATTGATCGGTTTTCTTTTATATTATGAAAGTAATCAAGTAAAAAAAACAAAAAAAACAAATAAAAATAAAAAAAAATTGATCAAAGTATTTAATAAGTACAGAAAACAAACAAAAAACCCCAAAATCTTGACAGATTCACTTTTTAAATTTTCTAGTTTTTGTCTGTTAAAAATTAATTAAATACACGGAATAATAAATGGTTGGACAGCATTAGTTTTTGGTCTTTTATGTCTTTTGCAAATATATTAAGTTAAAATATTAGTTAAAAAGAAGAAAAAAAAATCGTAAATAAATCGAAAGAAAAAACAAGAAAAAGAACCTCACTTTCCTGACGCGTGTGCGCAAAATTCGGGTGGCCCAAAAGACAGAGATCTGTTTAAAAATAAAATTCAGTTTGAAACTGAACCCTCATTTACTAACCACTCCGGATAAACAACGAAACTGTGGCTGGATATTATTATTAAGAATAAATAAAATATCTAAAGTTGGTTAGTAGAAATAAGAAAGGTCTCAAAGCAAATTTTAACCACTTTTAAAACCAGGATTAATAATAATAAAATAGACAATATAGATAGTGTCACTAGTGTCAACTGTTAATGTTTTAGGCTAGGAATTACATCTTATTAACTTTAACTGATTAAATTTATTTTGTTTATATGTTCGTCTGACTGTAATATTAATTAATTAAAAGTGGAAAAGCTTAAATTACATAAAGTCGGGTAGATAGAGAGGAAAAAAAAAAAATTTTTTTTAATTTTAGAGATACGATATGACATTGCCTCTTTAATCCAAAAGAAAATATTGATTGATCTCGTCTAAAATTGCAACCATAAAGAATCAAGTATAGAGAAATGGAAAGGAAAGAAGAAAAAAAAATATTTGGTTCTGAAAATAATGGAATCATTGGAATCGCTTGTCCATTTTTCAAAAATCATCGTGGGGGGAAGAGAAAGTTAGAAAAGAAAAAAAAGAAAAAAGAAAGGAAAGAAAAGAAATGGGGACTCTAAAATAAATGATAAAAACTACAGTCCTGTGCTTTTTGTAAAAGAAGGCCCAGAAGAAAGGGAGTTCAAAACTGTCTAAGAGACAAACCATCAATGACCATACTAGAGTTGGGGGTGCGGTCTTTGGCTACTTGAATTAAGACATCAAACTAGTAGCACAATAACCATACCACAGTAGAAACTAGTAACTAGTCGCTTTGTATTTGCCACTACTACAGTTTTGCATAGATTGAAAAACAGTCTATGGATAAAATGAAAGAAAAAAAGCCTTTAATTTATTCCCTATGCTTTTTCTTTTCTTTCTTTTTTAACTCCCACAATTGGCTCCTTGCTTGAGTTAAAAGATCGGGGTTGATAAGAAAAGGGGTATAAAAGAGGACAGTTTTGCCAGAGACAAAACACGACTAACCCAATATCCCTATAGATTTAAAATAAATAAATAAAAAGTGTAGAGTTGATTGTGTGGTGGGGTCAGGTTAAAAAAAAGCCCCTAAAACCATCTGAGAAGTGGGAGGAAATGTACATTTTTGAAAGAATAGACACATGGACTACCTTTTTTGAAGATGCAAATATCTGACACTTTATTTGATCGGTGCTCGTTTTTTAAAATTATTTTGTTTGTTTTTAGTAATGTTTGTATTTATTGGTAGTCTAAAAGCCAAGAACAATATAGGCATGGCAGAGAGAAAAGACTTTTTTGTCCTCATCATATTTCAACTACTAGAGTGGTCACTAAACATGTTTTTTTTCTCTCTCTCATTTTTTTTTTAATAAAAACGAATACAATACTTTGAACCCCGACTTTATGTCCAGGCAAGATCTTTCACACACACACATTGACCTACTACTAATATTACTACTACTAGTAGCAAGTGCCTTGCTAGTAGCAATAAGACCGATTTTTGTTGTTTTTTTGTTAAATAAAGATATCAAGTGAATGAAATATCTATGTATATACATAGTTGTTTTTTAAGTTTACATAAAAAAAAAAAAAAAAGAAAAGATAACAGCTTTATCTTGACATGATGGCATTTAAGTAAAAAGAAAGATCGTAATTATATTTGAAAATTAAAAACAAAAAAAAAATATTATTTTAAACACAAACCCGGAAATATTTTTTTAAAAAATCAGGGCTTTAACAATGATCATATATAAATGGTTGATCAAAATCATCAATCGAAATATTAATTTCTTTATATATGATAGATACACGTTAGGCATCAAAGAACACACACATTTATTTAGTGCATTTCAGAACCAAATTAAATGACTAGTTTATTATAGTCCTGTTTTCTTTTTAATTAATTCCTTAAAGTCTTTTTGGTTTAAGGATGAAAAATACCTACGATAGAAATACAGAAAAAAATATTAAAAAAAAAAATAACGAACTTTAACAAAAGGAAGGCCTTGTATAATTTTTAGGACAGTTGGTAAATAGGCAGATACTTTGATGTGGCCCTCATCTCTGATTTAATTTCCTCTTACATTTATATATATATTGAAAAAATGTGTGTGTGTGAGAAATGAGTGATCTTCTGATGATTTTAAGTATTTTTAGCTATGAAAAGCTACATACCTGCCGGTTTTACAAGAAAAAAAAAAAAAGAAAAAAAGAGAGAGAGAGAAAAGGAAAGACAAGAATAAAAGTTAAAAGATCAAAGGGAAGGGTCGGTAAGTTTGTATATTTTTTTATTATTTATTTAAGACGAAGAAATAATCTAATCAGACAAAAAAGTAAATAAGTTACTAAATAAACTCCAAAATTATTCTAAAGAAAAAAAAAAAAAAAAAAAGCAAAACAAAAACATAGTATAAATAAACTTTAGACATATACCAAGGATTGAAATGAATTAGAGGACTTTATTGCAATACATAATTTGAATTGAATTAAGATCGGATAGAAATGATTTTAAATTGACAAAAGGGTATTTTTTTTATTTTTTTTTTTTTAAATTGTTTTATTTATATATATATATTTTTTTTAAAAAAAAGACAAAAAAAAAAAAAAATAAAAAAAGGCGGGGGTTTGTTTAAAAAAAACAAAAAAAAACAACAAAAAAAAAAACCTACCATCTTCTGGCCGACCTGAATTAGACTTGTCATTCCCTGGGTAACTTTGTCCCGGTAAACTGGAGTTTTTTCCCTGAAAATGTAGATATACATTGATAATTTTAAAACTCCGTTTCTGAGATGGTGGAAACAAGTTTTAAAAAAAAGGGGGGTAAAATCCTCCAACATATAAAAATGTTTGTGTGTGTGTGTGTGTGTGTGTGTGCTTTATTTATTTATAATTTATAAATGCGTGCGTGTGCGTGTATATATTTATGTGCGTGTGTGTATGTAATGATGTATATATATATATAATAAAATTTTTAAAAATTAATCATGAAAAATCCATTTTTTTTTATCCACAACAGGACGATTTTTTTTCTGATTTTTTCTTGTTTTTTCTCCTCTAAAATTTCCATCATTTTTTTTTCTTTCTTAAACACTAAGAGATACCACCTACCTCTTCACTTTCAGTTACCAAGCCCAACTTATCTTCGGAAAGATTTTCCGACGATCGCTTTTCTTCTTCCCCTTCATCCTTGTAAACTTTGACCTCGTCTTTAGAGAAAAAGTCCTCAGAGCCGCCCGAACTAACGTGCGGCATGGTCAAAGAGAGTTAAAGGTACGTAATATCCCTTAGAAATCAAAGACTCTCTATACACGTTTTGAATCCGCCATGAAAATACTACGTCAAGATAGTCAAGCTAATAGCGCCCAATTAGAAGCATGTACCCGACAACCGACCAATCAGAGAAGAGCTTACAAACAGACCTCGGCTTTCACCTGCGAAGTTAGAGTAGGAGGTAAGCCCAATGAAGGGGGATGAGGTAATGTTACTGTGAGAAGAGGAGGTTAAGTTAGTGAAGGAGGGTGACAAAGCTTGACTGTGAAAGGAGGAGAAGGTACAAACAAAGAAGGAGGTGGAGGAGAGCGAGCTTGTTAGGTTTTTGAGCGAGGGGGAAGAGATAGAAATAAAGCGCTATGGAAGTAGGAGGAGGATGAGGATGAGAGGCAGGCAGGAAGAGATGAAGGCAATAGAAACAACTTTTTTTGTTTTCTTTTTCTCCAACATCCATCTTTCTTTTCTTACCCCCTCTCTCTCTTTTGTTCTCTCTTTCTTTCTCTTTATTTTTTTCTCTTGTTTTCTTCTCTTTGTCTTTTTCTTTTCTCTTTGTTTTTCTCTTGTTTCTTTTTCTCTTTGTTCCTCTCTCTTTATTTTTCTCTGTCTTTTTTTTAACTCGTTTTATAAATAACATCGTTTTTTGTTTATTTGGTTCTTCTTCTTCTTCTTCTTCTTCTTCTTCTTCTTCTTCTTCTTATTATTATTATTATTATTATTATTACTTATTTGTTAATGTCATTTCTCCAAAATTCCATACAATGTGGTTTTCTAAGTTTCTGTCTTTCCTTTTTATAATGGATCTATTTCTTATTTATTTTTCCCTTTAGTTTTTTTTTATCTACTTGAACTTATTTATTTAATTATTTTTAATACAGTTTATCTTTTTAATTTTTTGTTTTTAGAGAGAAGAGAAAACTATGAAATATCTTGCCGAATAAGTTATTTTTGTTTTAACCCTTAAAAAAAATAAAAGTAACATTTTCTCTTTTTTTTTCTTTTTCTCTCGTCTTCTCTTAAAATATAAAACGTAGTTGTTTTTTTCCCCTCTTTGTTTTATTTCTATCTATATCTTTATTTTTTTTACTAGTCAGTTCTATCAAGACAGGTTGGAGTAATATTTTTTGGAGAGACATGAATTTAAGCGCCTGTTTCCAGCATCTACGAATAATGTAGAGAAAACAGTAAACAGGTTCTTGTGTTCTTTATTGTATCAGTGTGTCGGTGCGTGTGTGCGCGTGTGATCGTCCCTAGTGTCAGGGAAGGAAGGAAGAAATTTTAGTTGTTTGTTGAATGTCCAACACAAGCTTAGATGTTTTTTAGCTGATATTTTTCTTGTTGTGTCTATAAAGAAAAAAGATCTTTCTTTTCCTTCTTTCTTTCTTTCTTTCTTTCTTTCTTTCTTTCTTTCTTTCTTTCTTTCTTTATTTCTATTACTTGATTTCCCCCTTTCTTTTCCCTTTTATTTCTTTTTAGTTTTCAGTTTAAATTCCATCTCTTTATTGTTCGTTCTTCTTTATCCCCTTTTCCTCTTTTGTTTTTCTCTTTTCTTGATTTTTCCTTTTCTTTCTTTTTCCTTTGTTTTCCCCCTTTTCTTTTCGTTTATTTTCGTTTCTCTCTCTCTTTTTTTTAACTATTTATATACCGTATTTTTTTTCTTTTCTCCTTCGACTTGTTTTCTTCTATCTCTCTCTACCTTGTAAATAATTTCTTTCTTTTTTTTCTTTCTTTCTTTTTTATGTTTCCTATCTTCTCTCTTTCTCTTTCCGTCATTCATTTTTTCTTCTCTCTCTTTTATTTCCTTTCTTCTCTTTATTACAGTTCTTTCAATTTGCAGCGATCTCTCATTTTTCTTCGCCTTATTTATTTTTTCCACTTCTAAAATAATTTCTTATTCCTTCTTTATCTTTACTTTATTTATTTCATTCGTTCCTTCCTGGCTGCTTTATTCCCTTTTCTTTCTTTCTTTTTTTTTTCACTCCTCTTTCTTTTTTCATTTTTCTTCTCTCTTTTATTTCTTATTCTTTCTTTATTATCTATATTTCAACTTCACATCCTCTCTATCTCTCTTTCTCTGTATTCCTTTCCTTTCCCATTTTAGAACAATTTCTTTCTTTCTTTCTTTCTTTCTTTCTTTCTTTCTATTTTGATTTTTGATTGTTAATCTTTCGTTATCGTCTTCCATTCTTTACCGAAACTAGCATAATTAAACTTCACGTTTTTACACATTTGTGCAAAAGTTTCCAGCGAAAAACTGGTTTCAATTGTGTACTCACAAATCAAAAAGAGGGCTGAGGACTTTTGCACACAGCTAATTTATACTAGCATAGTACTTGTAAAAAAAAAGGGCTAGTGTTATTTACGTTTATGTCGGCATTCCTGTATCTGTGCTCTCTGCCTAAGATCAAAGTGTCGCTCCCTGGCCCTCTGCCTAGTATCAGAGTGTCCCCGACAATTCTGCTTAGGATCAGATTTCGGGAACTGGACAGTTTTTGTTCTTGCCCACAAACATACCCGTTTGGGCAACCCACATTAAAATTGACCATGTGTAACATTCTACCCTTTTGAAAAAAGTAAGTAAAAGATTGGCGTGTAGTATCTGTAAGCTCTTAGGGTGGAAAATAAAGATTGTGTTGGTTGGTTGTGGGGTATACACACACGCACTTTGAGCTGTGAAGTATTTCCTATTTCCAAAAATGTATTCCTTTCCTAATTTTTTTTTTTTTTTTTTTTTTTGCTTGCTTGATTGAATTTGGAATAAAGTGAAGAAATTTTGGTCCCTTAGCAGGTGGGATTAGAAAACAAAAAGATTTTAAAGAAACACCAAGTGACGAGTTTGGACAGTCAAGTTATGAGTCCAAATTAAATGTTTTCGCACCAGTCTTTTGATGGTGTGCCGACTCAATCTATGATTTCAGGACTCCAGGAGATCGGGGTGGGGGTCAAGAAGGAAAGAAAGACAAGAATAATCTCCCAGAAATTCTCACTTAGACCTAATAGAACCGCCATTACACACACACACACACACACACACTATATATATATATATATATATATATATATATATATATATATATATATATATATATATATATATATGGTTTTTAGCCTGAAATATTCGTCTTTTTCCTGATTCGCATTTTTAAATGTCTCTAGACAAATAATTTCGCTTTAAGATGATACTCACTAAGCAAGAACCTTGCATCAGCTTCGGGGCGCGGTAATTTTTTAGTGCAAGGAAAAAAGGAAATTATCTACAACTGTTGTCGGCTGGTCGATTATATTCTTTGATGTTTAGAAACGCCTTTGTGATACCTTATACGGCAATCACACGACCACTTATACGTTATTTGTTTACACTAGTACTTTTGTCGCTGTCGTTACACACTCAGCTAGGCAGAAGTTGCAGTAGATACATTTGCAAGAACCCCCCCCGTTTCATCTTTCTATTTACTTACTCTTTTCTTTTTTCTTTTCTTTACTTTCTTTTTTCTTTTCCTCTTTTTTTTTCTTAAAAACTCAAGTGCGTTTGAGAACACGTGTGTGTGTGTGTGTGTGTGTGTGTGTGTGCGCGTGCGCTCGCGAAGGAGAAATTGTTTCTTGAAGATAAAATTCAATATCCACTCACTTCATTTATTTGGATTCTGTTCTTTTTCTTTACTTATGATGGATTTTTTGTCGAAAATATACCTCCCTTTGCATTTTGTATTTTAAACCCAGCACAGTTTTGTTAATTTTCATTTAAATTTATTAACAATAACAACAAAAAAATATATATATATACATTCTCTTTTTCTTCTCCCGGTAGGGTCCTCTTTTTAACTCAACATTTTATTTGGTTTTATCGGAATTGAAATCAAATTGGATTAAAAAAAAAAAAAAAAAAGAAAAACAACAGAAAGATAGAATATGGAATTTTTCTTCTTTGTCCTTTATTCTATCATATATCCCTCCACATACACACACATACATATATATTATATGCGCAGTACTTAGAGGAAAGTACTCAATATCCGTGATAGAGCTAACATATTCAGTTGCTTGCATGGATAGCAGCTTGTAACCTCGGGTTTCACGCTTTTGCAATCATTTGCGTGCTGATCGGAAAGGCGTGAAACCCGGGGTTACAAGCTACTATACATGTAACTGAATATGAAGAAAAATATATACGGAAAAAACAAACAAAAATCCTTATGTACAATTATGCTATTTTAATGTTAATATGTCAACGTCGGACGTTTCGGTCTAATAAACCATCTTCAGGACATATTCATAAATTTTAACATTATCAATACAACATGACAAAGACATATTAACATTAAAATAGCATAATTGTACATAAGGATTTTTGTTTGTTTTTTCCGTATATATTTTTCTTCATACTGTCGGATCTATATCCATATATTTGCTTATTCTTTGTGATTATATATATAGGGAGATATAGATATATATTCTTTATATAATCATAAAGAAAGTTATTGTTCAGAGTTGAATTAGACAAAAATATATTTGAAGATCACCCGATCACGCTACCTTGGTTTCAACCTTTCGGTACCTTCAGGCGATTATATATATATATATATATATATATATATATATATATATATATATAACGTTATCCTCTTGAATTTTAGAGTTATTATTAACTGAATTTAGCATCGTATAGTACTAGGTAAAAATCGACATCGGAGATAATGGCCTTTGGGTTCTAATATGGCCGATAGAATTTACTGGAAAATTCAATTGATATACAACATCATATATATATATGTGTGTGTACACACACACACACACACACACACACACACACACACACACACACACACACAAAATATTGGGTACATCAACTGATTCAAAAAAAAAAAGCGTACCATGATGAAAAAATGTCCTAAACTTCAATTTCTTTCAGTTCCTTTTTTTATTGGTATGGCTTCTTCCTTTCTTTGTTTCTTTCGTTCTTTATTTGCCACCTTTCTTTCTGGTCCACTTTTGTTTGTTTGTTTGTTTGTTTGGTTGTTTCTTTCTTTCTTTCTTTCTTTCTTTCTTTCTTTCTTTCTTTCTTTTTGCACCTCCTTTCTTTCTTTTTTCTTTGTTTGTTTGTTTGTTTCTTTCTTTCTTTCTTTCTACTTTTTGTAATGATTGTGATAGCTTAGAAATCAAGAAGGATATATATATTTCTCCTTCTCCTAGGTTAACTTTTTCGTAACGATTATACCCAACCCGGCCGTCGGTACTGGAACAATATTAACAAATGTTTTCTTTTCTTCTTTTCCTTTATAATGTGCCTGTCACTTTTAACAGAATTAATAAATAAATACAAAAAAACACGAAAAGCAAAAAATAACAAACAAACTATATCAATATTTGGAAGAAATATATACTTCCTTGCCTTCTTTCTTACACAGATATTTTTATTAATTTTCTTCTTTCTTTCCTTTTTACGCGGTATTAAACTTGAGATGTCTGTCCGCCAAATATTACTCATTTTTCAGACACTAGTTCATCTTGGTCGAATTGTTTGCTGGAAATACTCCGTCACTTGCAAAAGAAAAAAAAAAGTAAAGTCAAAAAACCGTTGAAATCAAAGCCTGATAACACACTTATCATGATATATATATATATATATATATATATATATATATATATATATATATATATATATATATATATCTAGTGCACACACACACTCACCTCAAGGAACAATTTGAGTCTTTTAAAAAATATACACAAATATAAAAAAAAAAAATATAAAAAATTAAATAAAATATACACAAATATAAAAAATATACACAATTTTTAAATATATTTTTAAAATATAAAATATAAGTAAATAAATATATTTTAAAATATAAACTATAAAAATAAAATATAAAAAATAAAAATAAAAATATACACAAATATAAAAAAATATACACAGTTTTTTAAATATATTTTTAAAAATAAAATTATTCACATTATTTAGAGTTTATTTTAGACAAAAGGAAAGAAGGTTTGTTGCCGAAATATGCAATTATGTGTTTGTGTGTTTGGGCAGCAATCCCTCTTAAACAGGTTTTATTTAAGATGACTGACAAGGCAGTGCGATTAAGTTTTTATTGTGTTTTTCTTGCATTCGTACAAGAAAATGTCTTTTTCGGATATTGTCTTTGGGACAGTTCTTACTCCCAAAAACTACGCATGCAAAAAAAATAAAACATTTAATCACAGTACCTTTTCAGCCATCTTCAATGAAACCTCTGTGTGTGTGTGTGTGTGTGTGTGTGTGTGTGTGTGTGTGTGTGTGTGTGTGTGTATTTGGGCAGCAACCATTCTTTTAGACATGTTTTGTTGAGTATGATAGACAAGGAATAATTTGTTGAAATTCTTTTTTTTTTTTTTTTTTTAGTTTTTCTTGTATTCTTAAATGTTGTCCTAAGCGATTTCGGCCAATTCTTTAGCCATTTTCAAAGGGTTTGTTGTTAATTTCTTTTCAATTTCATGGTTCATAATATATACATACATACATACATACGTATGTATGTATATCTATCTATCTATCTATCTATCTATCTCTCTCTCTATATATATATATATCAGAAATAAAGGTGTGTCGTGTTGTTGTTCTTCTTTTGTTGTTGTCTTAAAAGTGTAGATTTTTCGCTATTCCTTCAAACGAATTTTCAAATTACAATTATTACTGATTAAAAGTGAAAAGTCGGCCTTGTGTGTTGTGGGGTGCGAGGAGGGAGCGGAGCGAAGGGGGTCCTGGTTAGTTTGGTCTCAGCAATTTATCTCGCTTAAATGCTTAGTTGACCTGTATGTAGTCTCAATACAGACCGAGTGAGTGCCCACCCCACGGCTCGTCAGCAGTGCTAAAAAAAAGGAAGACAAGAAGACTGTGTGTGTGTGTGTGTGCGTGCGTGCGTGCGTAGAGGGGGTGATGGTTGATTAGTTGGGTGCGCCAAATTTTTAAATTGACTTCATGACGATGACGACGACGGCTGCGGCTACTACAACGGCGACATTTAGAATTTAGCTTCTTTTTTTTTTTTTTTTTTTTTTTTTTTTTCGAGGAATTAGATTTTGACAAAATGCCTTGTAAAGGAAGAACAGAGAAATCCAATTCTGTTAGGACAATTTTTGTTACGCAAAAAAAAAATATTCTTGTTTTTGGTAAAATTTTGGCTACTTTTTATTATTATTATTATTATTTTTTTTAATTTAAAATATTAAAACGAAAGCACAGAGAAAGAGAGAGAGAGAGAGAGAGAGAGAGAGAGAGAAAGAAAGAGTCTTGTATATACAGTTTGTAGAAGAGTTAAAATATGGTTAAAAAAATGGAATTTATACCTGAACACCAAAAATGGTTTTCGAATTCACACGGATTACCTTAAAAACTGTTTTGGTGGTGAGTAGACATATAAATTGGTCATTTCGAGCTGGGGTAGACATGTTGAAGACAAATATTTTTAATAGTTTAACTTTTTTATGTTTCAAAAAAAACTAATTGAATTGATTGTTTTTGTTTGTTTGTTTCTTTTAGTTTTATTTATTTATTTTTCTTTTATTTCTTTTTCTGTTCTTAAAATTATTTTGTTTCATTTCCTTTCTCTAAAAGGATTTATTATTATTATTATTTATTTTTATTATTATTATTATTATTATTATTATTACTTCTTTTTCTTTTGTCTAAAACTTAAAAAGAAAAAAAATTCCTGAAAAAAATTTAAAAATATGTTTCCTTGTTTTTAATAATACGATAGCAAATAAGACGACAAGTTGTAAATTCCTGCTGGAATATAACGATTAATTAATAAATATTCCGTTTTCATTACATTTTTTGGGTCGTTGTATATTTGTTTTTTTTTGTTTTTGTTTTTGTTTTTTTAACTTACGAGGTTAATAAATTAATCAGTAAACAGTAAATACTCACTCGGTCGGGATGTAGACACAGTTTTAATTTTTTCCGACTGTACGTGTAGTACACACACACATAGATATATGTGTGTGTGTGCATTGTAGACATGTACAATCGTATTTATTATTAATTCAAATGTAATACATTTTTTTCTTTAGATATTACTCTGAGGAGTGATATGGTGAATGTGAAGCTTCATCGAAAGATGATTTATTTATGTTAAATCTATCTCTGTTCATATCTATCTATCTATCTATCTATCTATCTATCTATCTATCTATCTATCTATCTATCTATCTATCTATCTATCTCATTCTGTTCATCTGTCTGTCTGTCTATCTATCTATCTCAGTCTGTTTATCTATCTATCTATCTATCTATCTATCTATCTATCTATCTATCTATCTATCTATCTATCAACACAGTTACATGTATCCACTGAAAAGCAATGTTTTATGAAGAACTAATCAGATAAAAATACTTTATAATGTGTGTGTGTGTGTGTGTGTGTGTGTGTGTATTAATTATAGAATTAATGTATTTAATTTTTAATAATTTTAAACATTTTTATAAGTTCAAGCGCTAATTTTAGTAAATTGTCCTATCAGATTATACGTCCCGTGTATTTTTGTAACATTTTTGTGTTACATCTCTGGTGTGCGCACTCGGGAATATTTACTAAAGAAAATGAAGGAGAAACCTCTGTATGATCTGGTCTGCTTTAGACCACTCGGCCACATAGAGCGTCACATTTCAACTAAAATAAAACGGAGCGTCTATTTAAATACGCGTATCCTCTAAAAAAAGTTTGAAATATTCAGAAGAGTCCGATCGGAACGGACATCGGCGAAACGCGTCGTTTATAAGCTTTTCCAATTTGTCGCATCATCATCTCTTTTCTACACACACACACACACACACACACACACACACACACACACACACACACACACACACACACACACACACACACACATATATATATATATATATATATATATATATATATATATATTTATATGAGACTATGATCGCTGTATCTCGGAGTCGCTCCGTCTTCAATCACGATAGATATTGTATTGTATAATATATATATATATATATATATATATATATATATATATATATATATATATATATAATTTCAAACGTTATTATAGTGGGCTCTTTTCGTATTTGAATTAGGCAAGGCACCTCATTTTTATTTACTTAAAAAAAGTATATTCAGTAATTCTTTTAGAAATATATAAATTCTCATATATATATATATATATATATATATCAAAGCAAATGTTTGGCATGATAAAGTTCCTCAGAGGACGAAAAGGCGTTGGTGAAGATAAATTTTCCTTTTTGCTTTATTCATATATATATATATATATATATATATATATATATATATATATATGTGTGTGTGTGTGTGTGTGTGTGTGTGTGTGTGTGTGTGTGTGTGTGTAAGTGTGTGTAAGCAAATATATGGATATAGATCCGATATATGAAGAAAATATACTGAAAAAACAAACAAATAATCGCATATTAGGATTTTTGTTTGTTTTTTCAGTATATTTTTCGTCATATATATATATATATATATATAAAGTCTCTCCTACTATTTAACCTATAGGAACCTTGCTAAAACTCTCTCCTATATGTTAAATAGTAGGAGGATTCAAAACCAGGGTTAGAAACCGCATAGAAACATCCTATAGAAATAAGAACAGTAATGTCTGGCAAGATGAGAGCTGTTGCCCCACACTCCTCAGGTGGTGTACGGGATTTGAGAGCTGTAGTCCTATACTCCTGGGGGAGTCTACAAGAACTGTAGCCCTAGAGTCCACGGGGAGTCTATAGGTCTTTAGTGTTGTGACCCCGTACACCTCTGCGAATACCTGTGGCCATATACTTTTCAAGAAGTATACAGGAGTGAAGGTGTATGTAAACAGAACTCACACATGCCATATGTACACATCCGCATAATACAATATATATATATATATATATATATATATATATATGAATAAAGCAAAAGGAAAAGTTATCTTCACCAACGCCTTTCGTCCTCTGAGGAACTTTATCAAGGCAA